>OU744321.1:3010715-3372814 GCA_916610145.1 Eristalis arbustorum | reverse complement strand
CCAAGCAGTGAGTAAGGCATTTCTGATGAATTTCAACGCTCATCTTCCAACTGCCAAAGCGGCCCTACTAGGGCTACCGGCGACTTGCGGACATTTTTCTGCATGTCCTGGGGTGTGTATCTACCGATCCTGAGAGTTTGGGGAGTGCATCCGGCAACTTTGAGATTTTGACTCCAAAAATCCAAGCAGTGGTTAGTAAGGCATTTCTGATGGATTTCAACGCTCAATGATGTCAAGGGTCACTTTCGCCGACAATTTTCACTACTTTCTACCGATCGTAGCCGCATGTAATGCGAGCCTATATGTATTTTTGCATGCTGAATCCATTGCAACAAACGGCATTCGAAACAACCGCACGGTTTAGGAGATATGGCCGATTTTCCAAAAAAATATACCTTTTCGGTCACTTTTTCCTACCTTCTACTGGTCGTAGCGGCATGAAATTGGGCTCAAAAGAAGCGTCTGACCGTCGCGCATGTATTCCAAAAATACTGGAAGAAAAGCAAAATCGCCGAAAAACGCTTAGTTTTCGAGATATGAGCGATTTTGTAAAATTTGTTATTTTTTGTCACTTTCTCCCGTATTTTTCCCTACTTTCTTCTTGCCGCAGCGGGACACATGTGGGCTCAAAAGAAGCGTGCTTGCTTGCTGAATCGTTTGCAAGTGAAATGAACTAAAACAAGCCAATACTTTCCGAGATATCACCGATTTTCCAAATTTTGTGACTTCAGGTTTGACATTCCACACATTCAAGCAAATATCTCCGGCCCTACTGGGTGTACCGGCGTGTATGAGCACTCAAAAGACGCGTATTTACGTGCTGAATAATTAGCATTTGAAATCAACTGAATCAAGGCAACCGTTTTCGAGATATGTCCGATTTTCCAAAATAAACGACTTTAAGTCACGTTTCGGCACTCTTAAGCGGATATCTCCTGACGTACTTGTCGTAGCGGCGAAATTTATGGCTTAAAAGACGCGTCTTTTCATGCAGAAAAAAAACGGATTTTTGCCTCAGCTCTCCAGCGAATTCTCCCCCCTCCCCCGCCACCAAAATCCAAGCAGTGGTTAGTAAGGCATTTCTGATGGATTCCAACGCTCATCTTCCAACTGCCACAGCGGCCCTATTAGGGCTACCGGCGACTTGCGGACATTTTTCTGCATGTCCTGGGGTGTGTATCTACCGATCCTGAGAGTTTGGAGTGCATCCGGCAACTTTGAGATTTTGACTCCAAAATCCAAGCAGTGGTTAGTAAGGCATTTCTGGTGGATTTCAACGCTCATCTTCCAACTGCCACAGCGGCCCTATTTAGGGCTACCGGCGACTTGCGGACATTTTTCTGCATGTCCTGGGGTGTGTATCTACCGATCCTGAGAGTTTGGAGTGCATCCGGCAACTTTGAGATTTTGACTCCAAGATCCAAGCAGTGGTTAGTAAGGGCATTTCTGATGGATTCCAACGCTCATCTTCCAACTGCCACAGCCGGCCCTATTAGGGCTACCGGCGACTTGCGGACATTTTTCTGCATGTCCTGGGGTGTGTATCTACCGATCCTGAGAGTTTGGAGTGCATCCGGCAACTTTGAGATTTTGACTCCAAAATCCAAGCAGTGGTTAGTAAGGCATTTCTGGTGGATTTCAACGCTCATTCTTCCAACTGCCACAGCGGCCCTATTAGGGGCTACCGGCGACTTGCGGACATTTTTCTGCATGTCCTGGAGTGTCTGTTAATCGATCCTGAGAGTTTGGGGTGCATCCGGCAACTTTGAGATTTTGACTCCAAATCCAAGCAGTGGTAGTAAGGCATTTCTGGTGGATTTCAACGCTCATCTTCCAACTGCCACAGCGGCCCTATTAGGGCTACCGGCGACTTGCGGACATTTTTCTGCATGTCCTGGGGTGTGTATCTACCGATCCTGAGAGTTTGGAGTGCATCCGGCAACTTTGAGATTTTGACTCCAAAATCCAAGCAGTGGTTAGTAAGGCATTTCTGATGGATTTCAACGCCCATCTTCCAACTGCCACAGCGGCCCTATTAGGGCTACCGGCGACTTGCGGACATTTTTCTGCATGTCCTGGGGTGTGTATCTACCGATCCTGAGAGTTTGGAGTGCGTCCGGCAACTTTGAGATTTTGACTCAAAAATCCAAGCAGTGGTTAGTAAGGCATTTCTGCTGGATTCCAACGCTCGTCTTCCAACACTGCCACAGCGGCCCTAGTAGGGCTACCGGCGACTTGCGGACATTTTTCTGCATGTCCTGGGGTGTGTATCTACCGATCCTGAGAGTTTGGAGTGCATCCGGCAACTTTGAGATTTTGACTCCAAATCCAAGCAGTGGTTAGTAAGGCATTTCTGGTGGATTTCAACGCTCATCTTCCAACTGCCACAGCGGCCCTATTAGGGCTACCGGCGACTTGCGGACATTTTTCTGCATGTCCTGGGGTGTGTATCTACCGATCCTGAGAGTTTGGAGTGCATCCGGCAACTTTGAGATTTTGACTCCAAAATCCAAGCAGTGGTTAGTAAGGCATTTCTGATGGATTTCAACGCCCATCTTCCAACTGCCACAGCGGCCCTATTAGGGCTACCGGCGACTTGCGGACATTTTTCTGCATGTCCTGGGGTGTGTATCTACCGATCCTGAGAGTTTGGAGTGCGTCCGGCAACTTTGAGATTTTGACTCAAAAATCCAAGCAGTGGTTAGTAAGGCATTTCTGCTGGATTCCAACGCTCGTCTTCCAACTGCCACAGCGGCCCTAGTAGGGCTACCGGCGACTTGCGGACATTTTTCTGCATGTCCTGGGGTGTGTATCTACCGATCCTGAGAGTTTGGAGTGCATCCGGCAACTTTGAGATTTTGACTCCAAAATCCAAGCAGTGGTTAGTAAGGCATTTCTGATGGATTTCAACGCTCATCTTCCAACTGCCACAGCGGCCCTATTAGGGCTACCGGCGACTTGCGGACATTTTTCTGCATGTCCTGGAGTGTCTGTTAATCGATCCTGAGAGTTTGGGGTGCATCCGGCAACTTTGAGATTTTGACTCCAAAATCCAAGCAGTGGTTAGTAAGGCATTTCTGATGGATTCCAACGCTCATCTTCCAACTGCCACAGCGGCCCTATTAGGGCTACCGGCGACTTGCGGACATTTTTCTGCATGTCCTGGGGTGTGTATCTACCGATCCTGAGAGTTTGGAGTGCATCCGGCAACTTTGAGATTTTGACTCCAAAATCCAAGCAGTGGTTAGTAAGGCATTTCTGATGGATTTCAACGCTCATCTTCCAACTGCCACAGCGGCCCTATTAGGGCTACCGGCGACTTGCGGACATTTTTCTGCATGTCCTGGGGTGTGTATCTACCGATCCTGAGAGTTTGGAGTGCATCCGGCAACTTTGAGATTTTGACTCCAAAATCCAAGCAGTGGTTAGTAAGGCATTTCTGATGGATTTCAACGCTCATCTTCCAACTGCCACAGCGGCCCTATTAGGGCTACCGGCGACTTGCGGACATTTTTCTGCATGTCCTGGAGTGTCTGTTAATCGATCCTGAGAGTTTGGGGTGCATCCGGCAAAATTGAGATTTTGACTCCAAAATCCAAGCAGTGGTTAGTAAGGCATTTCTGATGGATTCCAACGCTCATCTTCCAACTGCCACAGCGGCCCTATTAGGGCTACCGGCGACTTGCGGACATTTTTCTGCATGTCCTGGGGTGTGTATCTACCGATCCTGAGAGTTTGGAGTGCATCCGGCAACTTTGAGATTTTGACTCCAAAATCCAAGCAGTGGTTAGTAAGGCATTTCTGATGGATTTCAACGCTCATCTTCCAACTGCCACAGCGGCCCTATTAGGGCTACCGGCGACTTGCGGACATTTTTCTGCATGTCCTGGAGTGTCTGTTAATCGATCCTGAGAGTTTGGAGTGCATCCGGCAACTTTGAGATTTTGACTCCAAAATCCAAGCAGTGGTTAGTAAGGCATTTCTGATGGATTTCAACGCTCATCTTCCAACTGCCACAGCGGCCCTATTAGGGCTACCGGCGACTTGCGGACATTTTTCTGCATGTCCTGGAGTGTCTGTTAATCGATCCTGAGAGTTTGGAGTGCATCCGGCAACTTTGAGATTTTGACTCCAAAATCCAAGCAGTGGTTAGTAAGGCATTTCTGATGGATTTCAACGCCCATCTTCCAACTGCCACAGCGGCCCTATTAGGGCTACCGGCGACTTGCGGACATTTTTCTGCATGTCCTGGGGTGTGTATCTACCGATCCTGAGAGTTTGGAGTGCATCCGGCAACTTTGAGGTTTTGACTCCAAAATCCAAGCAGTGGTTAGTAAGGCATTTCTGGTGGATTTCAACGCTCATCTTCCAACTGCCACAGCGGCCCTATTAGGGCTACCGGCGACTTGCGGACATTTTTCTGCATGTCCTGGAGTGTCTGTTAATCGATCCTGAGAGTTTGGGGTGCATCCGGCAACATTGAGATTTTGACTCCAAAATCCAAGCAGTGGTTAGTAGGGCATTTCTGATGGATTTCAACGCTCATCTTCCAACTGCCACAGCGGCCCTATTAGGGCTACCGGCGACTTGCGGACATTTTTCTGCATGTCCTGGAGTGTCTGTTAATCGATCCTGAGAGTTTGGAGTGCATCCGGCAACTTTGAGATTTTGACTCCAAAATCCAAGCAGTGGTTAGTAAGGCATTTCTGATGGATTTCAACGCTCAATGGATGTCAAGGTCACTTTCGCCGACAATTTTCACTACTTTCTACCGATCGTAGCCGCATGGTAATGCGAGCCTATATGTATTTTTGCATGCTGAATCCATTGCAACAAACGGCATTCGAAACAACCGCACGGTTTAGGAGATATGGCCGATTTTCCAAAAAATATACCTTTTCGGTCACTTTTTCCTACCTTCTACTGGTCGTAGCGGCATGAAATTGGGCTCAAAAGAAGCGTCTGACCGTCGCGCATGTATTCCAAAAATACTGGAACAAAAGCAAAATCGCCGAAAAACGCTTAGTTTTCGAGATATGAGCGATTTTGTAAAATTTGTTATTTTTTGTCACTTTCTCCCGTATTTTTCCCTACTTTCTTCTTGCCGCAGCGGGACACATATAGGCTCAAAAGAAGCGTGCTTGCGTGCTGAATCGTTTGCAAGTGAAATGAACTAAAACAAGCCAATACTTTCCGAGATATCACCGATTTTCCAAATTTTGTGACTTCAGGTTTGACACTCCACACATTCAAGCAAATATCTCCGGCCCTACTGGGTGTACCGGCGTGTATGAGCACTCAAAAGACGCGTATTTACGTGCTGAATAATTAGCATTTGAAATCAACTGAATCAAGGCAACCGTTTTCGAGATATGTCCGATTTTCCAAAATAAACGACTTTAAGTCACGTTTCGGCACTCTTAAGCGGATATCTCCTGACGTACTTGTCGTAGCGGCGAAATTTATGGCTTAAAAGACGCGTCTTTTCATGCAGAAAAAAACGGATTTTTGCCTCAGCTCTCCAGCGAATTCTCCCCCCTCCCCCGCCACCAAAATCCTAGCAGTGGTTAGTAAGGCATTTCTGATGGATTCCAACGCTCGTCTTCCAACTGCCACAGCGGCCCTATTAGGGCTACCGGCGACTTGCGGACATTTTTCTGCATGTCCTGGGGTGTGTATCTACCGATCCTGAGAGTTTGGAGTGCATCCGGCAACTTTGAGATTTTGACTCCAAAATCCAAGCAGTGGTTAGTAAGGCATTTCTGATGGATTTCAACGCTCATCTTCCAACTGCCACAGCGGCCCTATTAGGGCTACCGGCGACTTGCGGACATTTTTCTGCATGTCCTGGGGTGTGTATCTACCGATCCTGAGAGTTTGGAGTGCATCCGGCAACTTTGAGATTTTGACTCCAAAATCCAAGCAGTGGTTAGTAAGGCATTTCTGGTGGATTTCAACGCTCATCTTCCAACTGCCACAGCGGCCCTATTAGGGCTACCGGCGACTTGCGGACATTTTTCTGCATGTCCTGGGGTGTGTATCTACCGATCCTGAGAGTTTGGAGTGCATCCGGCAACTTTGAGATTTTGACCCCAAAATCCTAGCAGTGGTTAGTAAGGCATTTCTGATGGATTTCAACGCTCATCTTCCAACTGCCACAGCGGCCCTATTAGGGCTACCGGCGACTTGCGGACATTTTTCTGCATGTCCTGGAGTGTCTGTTAATCGATCCTGAGAGTTTGGAGTGCATCCGGCAACTTTGAGATTTTGACTCCAAAATCCAAGCAGTGGTTAGTAAGGCATTTCTGGTGGATTTCAACGCTCATCTTCCAACTGCCACAGCGGCCCTATTAGGGCTACCGGCGACTTGCGGACATTTTTCTGCATGTCCTGGGGTGTGTATCTACCGATCCTGAGAGTTTGGAGTGCATCCGGCAACTTTGAGATTTTGACTCCAAAATCCAAGCAGTGGTTAGTAAGGCATTTCTGATGGATTTCAACGCCCATCTTCCAACTGCCACAGCGGCCCTAGTAGGGCTACCGGCGACTTGCGGACATTTTTCTGCATGTCCTGGGGTGTGTATCTACCGATCCTGAGAGTTTGGAGTGCGTCCGGCAACTTTGAGATTTTGACTCCAAAATCCAAGCAGTGGTTAGTAAGGCATTTCTGCTGGATTCCAACGCTCGTCTTCCAACTGCCACAGCGGCCCTAGTAGGGCTACCGGCGACTTGCGGACATTTTTCTGCATGTCCTGGGGTGTGTATCTACCGATCCTGAGAGTTTGGAGTGCATCCGGCAACTTTGAGATTTTGACTCCAAAATCCAAGCAGTGGTTAGTAAGGCATTTCTGATGGATTTCAACGCTCAATGGATGTCAAGGTCACTTTCGCCGACAATTTTCACTACTTTCTACCGATCGTAGCCGCATGGTAATGCGAGCCTATATGTATTTTTGCATGCTGAATCCATTGCAACAAACGGCATTCGAAACAACCGCACGGTTTAGGAGATATGGCCGATTTTCCAAAAAATATACCTTTTCGGTCACTTTTTCCTACCTTCTACTGGTCGTAGCGGCATGAAATTGGGCTCAAAAGAAGCGTCTGACCGTCGCGCATGTATTCCAAAAATACTGGAACAAAAGCAAAATCGCCGAAAAACGCTTAGTTTTCGAGATATGAGCGATTTTGTAAAATTTGTTATTTTTTGTCACTTTCTCCCGTATTTTTCCCTACTTTCTTCTTGCCGCAGCGGGACACATGTGGGCTCAAAAGAAGCGTGCTTGCGTGCTGAATCGTTTGCAAGTGAAATGAACTAAAACAAGCCAATACTTTCCGAGATATCACCGATTTTCCAAATTTTGTGACTTCAGGTTTGACATTCCACACATTCAAGCAAATATCTCCGGCCCTACTGGGTGTACCGGCGTGTATGAGCACTCAAAAGACGCGTATTTACGTGCTGAATAATTAGCATTTGAAATCAACTGAATCAAGGCAACCGTTTTCGAGATATGTCCGATTTTCCAAAATAAACGACTTTAAGTCACGTTTCGGCACTCTTAAGCGGATATCTCCTGACGTACTTGTCGTAGCGGCGAAATTTATGGCTTAAAAGACGCGTCTTTTCATGCAGAAAAAAACGGATTTTTGCCTCAGCTCTCCAGCGAATTCTCCCCCCTCCCCCGCCACCAAAATCCAAGCAGTGGTTAGTAAGGCATTTCTGATGGATTTCAACGCTCATCTTCCAACTGCCACAGCGGCCCTATTAGGGCTACCGGCGACTTGCGGACATTTTTCTGCATGTCCTGGAGTGTCTGTTAATCGATCCTGAGAGTTTGGAGTGCATCCGGCAACTTTGAGATTTTGACTCCAAAATCCAAGCAGTGGTTAGTAAGGCATTTCTGATGGATTCCAACGCTCATCTTCCAACTGCCACAGCGGCCCTATTAGGGCTACCGGCGACTTGCGGACATTTTTCTGCATGTCCTGGAGTGTCTGTTAATCGATCCTGAGAGTTTGGGGTGCATCCGGCAACATTGAGATTTTGACTCCAAAATCCAAGCAGTGGTTAGTAGGGCATTTCTGATGGATTTCAACGCTCATCTTCCAACTGCCACAGCGGCCCTATTAGGGCTACCGGCGACTTGCGGACATTTTTCTGCATGTCCTGGAGTGTCTGTTAATCGATCCTGAGAGTTTGGAGTGCATCCGGCAACTTTGAGATTTTGACTCCAAAATCCAAGCAGTGGTTAGTAAGGCATTTCTGATGGATTCCAACGCTCATCTTCCAACTGCCACAGCGGCCCTATTAGGGCTACCGGCGACTTGCGGACATTTTTCTGCATGTCCTGGAGTGTCTGTTAATCGATCCTGAGAGTTTGGAGTGCATCCGGCAACTTTGAGATTTTGACTCCAAAATCCAAGCAGTGGTTAGTAAGGCATTTCTGATGGATTTCAACGCCCATCTTCCAACTGCCACAGCGGCCCTATTAGGGCTACCGGCGACTTGCGGACATTTTTCTGCATGTCCTGGGGTGTGTATCTACCGATCCTGAGAGTTTGGAGTGCATCCGGCAACTTTGAGATTTTGACTCCAAAATCCAAGCAGTGGTTAGTAAGGTATTTCTGATGGATTTCAACGCTCATCTTCCAACTGCCACAGCGGCCCTATTAGGGCTACCGGCGACTTGCGGACATTTTTCTGCATGTCCTGGAGTGTCTGTTAATCGATCCTGAGAGTTTGGAGTGCATCCGGCAACTTTGAGATTTTGACTCCAAAATCCAAGCAGTGGTTAGTAAGGCATTTCTGATGGATTTCAACGCTCATCTTCCAACTGCCATAGCGGCCCTATTAGGGCTACCGGCGACTTGCGGACATTTTTCTGCATGTCCTGGAGTGTCTGTTAATCGATCCTGAGAGTTTGGAGTGCATCCGGCAACTTTGAGATTTTGACTCCAAAATCCAAGCAGTGGTTAGTAAGGCATTTCTGATGGATTTCAACGCTCAATGGATGTCAAGGTCACTTTCGCCGACAATTTTCACTACTTTCTACCGATCGTAGCCGCATGGTAATGCGAGCCTGTATGTATTTTTGCATGCTGAATCCATTGCAACAAACGGCATTCGAAACAACCGCACGGTTTAGGAGATATGGCCGATTTTCCAAAAAATATACCTTTTCGGTCACTTTTTCCTACCTTCTACTGGTCGTAGCGGCATGAAATTGGGCTCAAAAGAAGCGTCTGACC
The DNA here is from genome assembly GCA_916610145.1 of Eristalis arbustorum. NCBI lineage: Eukaryota > Metazoa > Arthropoda > Insecta > Diptera > Syrphidae > Eristalis > Eristalis arbustorum. Next base: position 3,363,562 of record OU744321.1, on the reverse strand, counting down.
GTCGCGCATGTATTCCAAAAATACTGGAACAAAAGCAAAATCGCCGAAAAACGCTTAGTTTTCGAGATATGAGCGATTTTGTAAAATTTGTTATTTTTTGTCACTTTCTCCCGTATTTTTCCCTACTTTCTTCTTGCCGCAGCGGGACACATATAGGCTCAAAAGAAGCGTGCTTGCGTGCTGAATCGTTTGCAAGTGAAATGAACTAAAACAAGCCAATACTTTCCGAGATATCACCGATTTTCCAAATTTTGTGACTTCAGGTTTGACATTCCACACATTCAAGCAAATATCTCCGGCCCTACTGGGTGTACCGGCGTGTATGAGCACTCAAAAGACGCGTATTTACGTGCTGAATAATTAGCATTTGAAATCAACTGAATCAAGGCAACCGTTTTCGAGATATGTCCGATTTTCCAAAATAAACGACTTTAAGTCACGTTTCGGCACTCTTAAGCGGATATCTCCTGACGTACTTGTCGTAGCGGCGAAATTTATGGCTTAAAAGACGCGTCTTTTCATGCAGAAAAAAACGGATTTTTGCCTCAGCTCTCCAGCGAATTCTCCCCCCTCCCCCGCCACCAAAATCCTAGCAGTGGTTAGTAAGGCATTTCTGATGGATTTCAACGCCCATCTTCCAACTGCCACAGCGGCCCTAGTAGGGCTACCGGCGACTTGCGGACATTTTTCTGCATGTCCTGGGGTGTGTATCTACCGATCCTGAGAGTTTGGAGTGCATCCGGCAACTTTGAGATTTTGACTCCAAAATCCAAGCAGTGATTAGTAAGGCATTTCTGATGGATTTCAACGCTCATCTTCCAACTGCCACAGCGGCCCTATTAGGGCTACCGGCGACTTGCGGACATTTTTCTGCATGTCCTGGGGTGTGTATCTACCGATCCTGAGAGTTTGGAGTGCATCCGGCAACTTTGAGATTTTGACTCCAAAATCCAAGCAGTGGTTAGTAAGGCATTTCTGATGGATTTCAACGCTCAATGGATGTCAAGGTCACTTTCGCCGACAATTTTCACTACTTTCTACCGATCGTAGCCGCATGGTAATGCGAGCCTATATGTATTTTTGCATGCTGAATCCATTGCAACAAACGGCATTCGAAACAACCGCACGGTTTAGGAGATATGGCCGATTTTCCAAAAAATATACCTTTTCGGTCACTTTTTCCTACCTTCTACTGGTCGTAGCGGCATGAAATTGGGCTCAAAAGAAGCGTCTGACCGTCGCGCATGTATTCCAAAAATACTGGAACAAAAGCAAAATCGCCGAAAAACGCTTAGTTTTCGAGATATGAGCGATTTTGTAAAATTTGTTATTTTTTGTCACTTTCTCCCGTATTTTTCCCTACTTTCTTCTTGCCGCAGCGGGACACATATAGGCTCAAAAGAAGCGTGCTTGCGTGCTGAATCGTTTGCAAGTGAAATGAACTAAAACAAGCCAATACTTTCCGAGATATCACCGATTTTCCAAATTTTGTGACTTCAGGTTTGACATTCCACACATTCAAGCAAATATCTCCGGCCCTACTGGGTGTACCGGCGTGTATGAGCACTCAAAAGACGCGTATTTACGTGCTGAATAATTAGCATTTGAAATCAACTGAATCAAGGCAACCGTTTTCGAGATATGTCCGATTTTCCAAAATAAACGACTTTAAGTCACGTTTCGGCACTCTTAAGCGGATATCTCCTGACGTACTTGTCGTAGCGGCGAAATTTATGGCTTAAAAGACGCGTCTTTTCATGCAGAAAAAAACGGATTTTTGCCTCAGCTCTCCAGCGAATTCTCCCCCCTCCCCCGCCACCAAAATCCTAGCAGTGGTTAGTAAGGCATTTCTGATGGATTCCAACGCTCGTCTTCCAACTGCCACAGCGGCCCTATTAGGGCTACCGGCGACTTGCGGACATTTTTCTGCATGTCCTGGGGTGTGTATCTACCGATCCTGAGAGTTTGGAGTGCATCCGGCAACTTTGAGATTTTGACTCCAAAATCCAAGCAGTGGTTAGTAAGGCATTTCTGATGGATTTCAACGCTCAATGGATGTCAAGGTCACTTTCGCCGACAATTTTCACTACTTTCTACCGATCGTAGCCGCATGGTAATGCGAGCCTGAATGTATTTTTGCATGCTGAATCCATTGCAACAAACGGCATTCGAAACAACCGCACGGTTTAGGAGATATGGCCGATTTTCCAAAAAATATACCTTTTCGGTCACTTTTTCCTACCTTCTACTGGTCGTAGCGGCATGAAATTGGGCTCAAAAGAAGCGTCTGACCGTCGCGCATGTATTCCAAAAATACTGGAACAGAAGCAAAATCGCCGAAAAACGCTTAGTTTTCGAGATATGAGCGATTTTGTAAAATTTGTTATTTTTTGTCACTTTCTCCCGTATTTTTCCCTACTTTCTTCTTGCCGCAGCGGGACACATGTGGGCTCAAAAGAAGCGTGCTTGCTTGCTGAATCGTTTGCAAGTGAAATGAACTAAAACAAGCCAATACTTTCCGAGATATCACCGATTTTCCAAATTTTGTGACTTCAGGTTTGACATTCCACACATTCAAGCAAATATCTCCGGCCCTACTGGGTGTACCGGCGTGTATGAGCACTCAAAAGACGCGTATTTACGTGCTGAATAATTAGCATTTGAAATCAACTGAATCAAGGCAACCGTTTTCGAGATATGTCCGATTTTCCAAAATAAACGACTTTAAGTCACGTTTCGGCACTCTTAAGCGGATATCTCCTGACGTACTTGTCGTAGCGGCGAAATTTATGGCTTAAAAGACGCGTCTTTTCATGCAGAAAAAAACGGATTTTTGCCTCAGCTCTCCAGCGAATTCTCCCCCCTCCCCCGCCACCAAAATCCTAGCAGTGGTTAGTAAGGCATTTCTGATGGATTCCAACGCTCGTCTTCCAACTGCCACAGCGGCCCTATTAGGGCTACCGGCGACTTGCGGACATTTTTCTGCATGTCCTGGGGTGTGTATCTACCGATCCTGAGAGTTTGGAGTGCATCCGGCAACTTTGAGATTTTGACTCCAAAATCCAAGCAGTGGTTAGTAAGGCATTTCTGATGGATTTCAACGCTCATCTTCCAACTGCCACAGCGGCCCTATTAGGGCTACCGGCGACTTGCGGACATTTTTCTGCATGTCCTGGAGTGTCTGTTAATCGATCCTGAGAGTTTGGAGTGCATCCGGCAACTTTGAGATTTTGACTCCAAAATCCAAGCAGTGGTTAGTAAGGCATTTCTGATGGATTTCAACGCTCATCTTCCAACTGCCACAGCGGCCCTATTAGGGCTACCGGCGACTTGCGGACATTTTTCTGCATGTCCTGGAGTGTCTGTTAATCGATCCTGAGAGTTTGAGGTGCATCCGGCAACATTGAGATTTTGACTCCAAAATCCAAGCAGTGGTTAGTAAGGCATTTCTGATGGATTCCAACGCTCATCTTCCAACTGCCACAGCGGCCCTATTAGGGCTACCGGCGACTTGCGGACATTTTTCTGCATGTCCTGGGGTGTGTATCTACCGATCCTGAGAGTTTGGAGTGCATCCGGCAACTTTGAGATTTTGACTCCAAAATCCAAGCAGTGGTTAGTAAGGTATTTCTGATGGATTTCAACGCTCATCTTCCAACTGCCACAGCGGCCCTATTAGGGCTACCGGCGACTTGCGGACATTTTTCTGCATGTCCTGGAGTGTCTGTTAATCGATCCTGAGAGTTTGGAGTGCATCCGGCAACTTTGAGATTTTGACTCCAAAATCCAAGCAGTGGTTAGTAAGGCATTTCTGGTGGATTTCAACGCTCATCTTCCAACTGCCACAGCGGCCCTATTAGGGCTACCGGCGACTTGCGGACATTTTTCTGCATGTCCTGGGGTGTGTATCTACCGATCCTGAGAGTTTGGAGTGCATCCGGCAACTTTGAGATTTTGACTCCAAAATCCAAGCAGTGGTTAGTAAGGCATTTCTGATGGATTTCAACGCTCATCTTCCAACTGCCACAGCGGCCCTATTAGGGCTACCGGCGACTTGCGGACATTTTTCTGCATGTCCTGGGGTGTGTATCTACCGATCCTGAGAGTTTGGAGTGCATCCGGCAACTTTGAGATTTTGACTCCAAAATCCAAGCAGTGGTTAGTAAGGCATTTCTGGTGGATTTCAACGCTCATCTTCCAACTGCCACAGCGGCCCTATTAGGGCTACCGGCGACTTGCGGACATTTTTCTGCATGTCCTGGGGTGTGTATCTACCGATCCTGAGAGTTTGAAGTGCATCCGGCAACTTTGAGATTTTGACTCCAAAATCCAAGCAGTGGTTAGTAAGGCATTTCTGATGGATTTCAACGCCCATCTTCCAACTGCCACAGCGGCCCTATTAGGGCTACAAGCGACTTGAGGACATTTTTCTGCATGTCCTGGAGTGTCTGTTAATCGATCCTGAGAGTTTGGAGTGCATCCGGCAACTTTGAGATTTTGACTCCAAAATCCAAGCAGTGGTTAGTAAGGCATTTCTGATGGATTTCAACGCCCATCTTCCAACTGCCACAGCGGCCCTATTAGGGCTACCGGCGACTTGCGGACATTTTTCTGCATGTCCTGGGGTGTGTATCTACCGATCCTGAGAGTTTGGAGTGCATCCGGCAACTTTGAGATTTTGACTCCAAAATCCAAGCAGTGGTTAGTAAGGTATTTCTGATGGATTTCAACGCTCATCTTCCAACTGCCACAGCGGCCCTATTAGGGCTACCGGCGACTTGCGGACATTTTTCTGCATGTCCTGGAGTGTCTGTTAATCGATCCTGAGAGTTTGGAGTGCATCCGGCAACTTTGAGATTTTGACTCCAAAATCCAAGCAGTGGTTAGTAAGGCATTTCTGATGGATTTCAACGCCCATCTTCCAACTGCCACAGCGGCCCTATTAGGGCTACCGGCGACTTGCGGACATTTTTCTGCATGTCCTGGGGTGTGTATCTACCGATCCTGAGAGTTTGGAGTGCATCCGGCAACTTTGAGATTTTGACTCCAAAATCCAAGCAGTGGTTAGTAAGGTATTTCTGATGGATTTCAACGCTCATCTTCCAACTGCCACAGCGGCCCTATTAGGGCTACCGGCGACTTGCGGACATTTTTCTGCATGTCCTGGAGTGTCTGTTAATCGATCCTGAGAGTTTGGAGTGCATCCGGCAACTTTGAGATTTTGACTCCAAAATCCAAGCAGTGGTTAGTAAGGCATTTCTGATGGATTTCAACGCTCATCTTCCAACTGCCATAGCGGCCCTATTAGGGCTACCGGCGACTTGCGGACATTTTTCTGCATGTCCTGGAGTGTCTGTTAATCGATCCTGAGAGTTTGGAGTGCATCCGGCAACTTTGAGATTTTGACTCCAAAATCCAAGCAGTGGTTAGTAAGGCATTTCTGATGGATTTCAACGCTCAATGGATGTCAAGGTCACTTTCGCCGACAATTTTCACTACTTTCTACCGATCGTAGCCGCATGGTAATGCGAGCCTGAATGTATTTTTGCATGCTGAATCCATTGCAACAAACGGCATTCGAAACAACCGCACGGTTTAGGAGATATGGCCGATTTTCCAAAAAATATACCTTTTCGGTCACTTTTTCCTACCTTCTACTGGTCGTAGCGGCATGAAATTGGGCTCAAAAGAAGCGTCTGACCGTCGCGCATGTATTCCAAAAATACTGGAACAGAAGCAAAATCGCCGAAAAACGCTTAGTTTTCGAGATATGAGCGATTTTGTAAAATTTGTTATTTTTTGTCACTTTCTCCCGTATTTTTCCCTACTTTCTTCTTGCCGCAGCGGGACACATATAGGCTCAAAAGAAGCGTGCTTGCGTGCTGAATCGTTTGCAAGTGAAATGAACTAAAACAAGCCAATACTTTCCGAGATATCACCGATTTTCCAAATTTTGTGACTTCAGGTTTGACATTCCACACATTCAAGCAAATATCTCCGGCCCTACTGGGTGTACCGGCGTGTATGAGCACTCAAAAGACGCGTATTTACGTGCTGAATAATTAGCATTTGAAATCAACTGAATCAAGGCAACCGTTTTCGAGATATGTCCGATTTTCCAAAATAAACGACTTTAAGTCACGTTTCGGCACTCTTAAGCGGATATCTCCTGACGTACTTGTCGTAGCGGCGAAATTTATGGCTTAAAAGACGCGTCTTTTCATGCAGAAAAAAACGGATTTTTGCCTCAGCTCTCCAGCGAATTCTCCCCCCTCCCCCGCCACCAAAATCCTAGCAGTGGTTAGTAAGCCATTTCTGATGGATTTCAACGCCCATCTTCCAACTGCCACAGCGGCCCTATTAGGGCTACCGGCGACTTGCGGACATTTTTCTGCATGTCCTGGGGTGTGTATCTACCGATCCTGAGAGTTTGGAGTGCATCCGGCAACTTTGAGATTTTGACTCCAAAATCCAAGCAGTGGTTAGTAAGGCATTTCTGATGGATTTCAACGCTCAATGGATGTCAAGGTCACTTTCGCCGACAATTTTCACTACTTTCTACCGATCGTAGCCGCATGGTAATGCGAGCCTATATGTATTTTTGCATGCTGAATCCATTGCAACAAACGGCATTCGAAACAACCGCACGGTTTAGGAGATATGGCCGATTTTCCAAAAAATATACCTTTTCGGTCACTTTTTCCTACCTTCTACTGGTCGTAGCGGCATGAAATTGGGCTCAAAAGAAGCGTCTGACCGTCGCGCATGTATTCCAAAAATACTGGAACAGAAGCAAAATCGCCGAAAAACGCTTAGTTTTCGAGATATGAGCGATTTTGTAAAATTTGTTATTTTTTGTCACTTTCTCCCGCATTTTTCCCTACTTTCTTCTTGCCGCAGCGGGACACATATGGGCTCAAAAGAAGCGTGCTTGCGTGCTGAATCGTTTGCAAGTGAAATGAACTAAAACAAGCCAATACTTTCCGAGATATCACCGATTTTCCAAATTTTGTGACTTCAGGTTTGACATTCCACACATTCAAGCAAATATCTCCGGCCCTACTGGGTGTACCGGCGTGTATGAGCACTCAAAAGACGCGTATTTACGTGCTGAATAATTAGCATTTGAAATCAACTGAATCAAGGCAACCGTTTTCGAGATATGTCCGATTTTCCAAAATAAACGACTTTAAGTCACGTTTCGGCACTCTTAAGCGGATATCTCCTGACGTACTTGTCGTAGCGGCGAAATTTATGGCTTAAAAGACGCGTCTTTTCATGCAGAAAAAAACGGATTTTTGCCTCAGCTCTCCAGCGAATTCTCCCCCCTCCCCCGCCACCAAAATCCAAGCAGTGGTTAGTAAGGCATTTCTGATGGATTTCAACGCCCATCTTCCAACTGCCACAGCGGCCCTAGTAGGGCTACCGGCGACTTGCGGACATTTTTCTGCATGTCCTGGGGTGTGTATCTACCGATCCTGAGAGTTTGGAGTGCATCCGGCAACTTTGAGATTTTGACTCCAAAATCCAAGCAGTGGTTAGTAAGGCATTTCTGATGGATTTCAACGCTCAATGGATGTCAAGGTCACTTTCGCCGACAATTTTCACTACTTTCTACCGATCGTAGCCGCATGGTAATGCGAGCCTATATGTATTTTTGCATGCTGAATCCATTGCAACAAACGGCATTCGAAACAACCGCACGGTTTAGGAGATATGGCCGATTTTCCAAAAAATATACCTTTTCGGTCACTTTTTCCTACCTTCTACTGGTCGTAGCGGCATGAAATTGGGCTCAAAAGAAGCGTCTGACCGTCGCGCATGTATTCCAAAAATACTGGAACAAAAGCAAAATCGCCGAAAAACGCTTAGTTTTCGAGATATGAGCGATTTTGTAAAATTTGTTATTTTTTGTCACTTTCTCCCGCATTTTTCCCTACTTTCTTCTTGCCGCAGCGGGACACATATGGCTCAAAAGAAGCGTGCTTGCGTGCTGAATCGTTTGCAAGTGAAATGAACTAAAACAAGCCAATACTTTCCGAGATATCACCGATTTTCCAAATTTTGTGACTTCAGGTTTGACATTCCACACATTCAAGCAAATATCTCCGGCCCTACTGGGTGTACCGGCGTGTATGAGCACTCAAAAGACGCGTATTTACGTGCTGAATAATTAGCATTTGAAATCAACTGAATCAAGGCAACCGTTTTCGAGATATGTCCGATTTTCCAAAATAAACGACTTTAAGTCACGTTTCGGCACTCTTAAGCGGATATCTCCTGACGTACTTGTCGTAGCGGCGAAATTTATGGCTTAAAAGACGCGTCTTTTCATGCAGAAAAAAACGGATTTTTGCCTCAGCTCTCCAGCGAATTCTCCCCCCTCCCCCGCCACCAAAATCCAAGCAGTGGTTAGTAAGGCATTTCTGATGGATTTCAACGCCCATCTTCCAACTGCCACAGCGGCCCTATTAGGGCTACCGGCGACTTGCGGACATTTTTCTGCATGTCCTGGGGTGTGTATCTACCGATCCTGAAAGTTTGGAGTGCATCCGGCAACTTTGAGATTTTGACTCCAAAATCCAAGCAGTGGTTAGTAAGGCATTTCTGATGGATTTCAACGCTCATCTTCCAACTGCCACAGCGGCCCTATTAGGGCTACCGGCGACTTGCGGACATTTTTCTGCATGTCCTGGAGTGTCTGTTAATCGATCCTGAGAGTTTGGAGTGCATCCGGCAACTTTGAGATTTTGACTCCAAAATCCAAGCAGTGGTTAGTAAGGCATTTCTGGTGGATTTCAACGCTCATCTTCCAACTGCCACAGCGGCCCTATTAGGGCTACCGGCGACTTGCGGACATTTTTCTGCATGTCCTGGGGTGTGTATCTACCGATCCTGAGAGTTTGGAGTGCATCCGGCAACTTTGAGGTTTTGACTCCAAAATCCAAGCAGTGGTTAGTAAGGCATTTCTGGTGGATTTCAACGCTCATCTTCCAACTGCCACAGCGGCCCTATTAGGGCTACCGGCGACTTGCGGACATTTTTCTGCATGTCCTGGAGTGTCTGTTAATCGATCCTGAGAGTTTGGGGTGCATCCGGCAACATTGAGATTTTGACTCCAAAATCCAAGCAGTGGTTAGTAGGGCATTTCTGATGGATTTCAACGCTCATCTTCCAACTGCCACAGCGGCCCTATTAGGGCTACCGGCGACTTGCGGACATTTTTCTGCATGTCCTGGGGTGTGTATCTACCGATCCTGAGAGTTTGGAGTGCATCCGGCAACTTTGAGATTTTGACTCCAAAATCCAAGCAGTGGTTAGTAAGGCATTTCTGATGGATTTCAACGCTCATCTTCCAACTGCCACAGCGGCCCTATTAGGGCTACCGGCGACTTGCGGACATTTTTCTGCATGTCCTGGAGTGTCTGTTAATCGATCCTGAGAGTTTGGAGTGCATCCGGCAACATTGAGATTTTGACTCCAAAATCCAAGCAGTGGTTAGTAAGGCATTTCTGATGGATTTCAACGCTCATCTTCCAACTGCCACAGCGGCCCTATTAGGGCTACCGGCGACTTGCGGACATTTTTCTGCATGTCCTGGAGTGTCTGTTAATCGATCCTGAGAGTTTGGAGTGCATCCGGCAACTTTGAGATTTTGACTCCAAAATCCAAGCAGTGGTTAGTAAGGCATTTCTGGTGGATTTCAACGCCCATCTTCCAACTGCCACAGCGGCCCTATTAGGGCTACCGGCGACTTGCGGACATTTTTCTGCATGTCCTGGGGTGTGTATCTACCGATCCTGAGAGTTTAGAGTGCATCCGGCAACTTTGAGGTTTTGACTCCAAAATCCAAGCAGTGGTTAGTAAGGCATTTCTGGTGGATTTCAACGCTCATCTTCCAACTGCCACAGCGGCCCTATTAGGGCTACCGGCGACTTGCGGACATTTTTCTGCATGTCCTGGAGTGTCTGTTAATCGATCCTGAGAGTTTGGAGTGCATCCGGCAACTTTGAGATTTTGACTCCAAAATCCAAGCAGTGGTTAGTAAGGCATTTCTGATGGATTTCAACGCTCATCTTCCATCTGCCACAGCGGCCCTATTAGGGCTACCGGCGACTTGCGGACATTTTTCTGCATGTCCTGGAGTGTCTGTTAATCGATCCTGAGAGTTTGGAGTGCATCCGGCAACTTTGAGATTTTGACTCCAAAATCCAAGCAGTGGTTAGTAAGGCATTTCTGATGGATTTCAACGCCCATCTTCCAACTGCCACAGCGGCCCTATTAGGGCTACAAGCGACTTGAGGACATTTTTCTGCATGTCCTGGAGTGTCTGTTAATCGATCCTGAGAGTTTGGAGTGCATCCGGCAACTTTGAGATTTTGACTCCAAAATCCAAGCAGTGGTTAGTAAGGCATTTCTGATGGATTTCAACGCCCATCTTCCAACTGCCACAGCGGCCCTAGTAGGGCTACCGGCGACTTGCGGACATTTTTCTGCATGTCCTGGGGTGTGTATCTACCGATCCTGAGAGTTTGGAGTGCATCCGGCAACTTTGAGATTTTGACTCCAAAATCCAAGCAGTGGTTAGTAAGGCATTTCTGATGGATTTCAACGCCCATCTTCCAACTGCCACAGCGGCCCTAGTAGGGCTACCGGCGACTCGCGGACATTTTTCTGCATGTCCTGGGGTGTGTATCTACCGATCCTGAGAGTTTGGAGTGCATCCGGCAACTTTGAGATTTTGACTCCAAAATCCAAGCAGTGGTTAGTAAGGCATTTCTGATGGATTTCAACGCCCATCTTCCAACTGCCACAGCGGCCCTAGTAGGGCTACCGGCGACTTGCGGACATTTTTCTGCATGTCCTGGGGTGTGTATCTACCGATCCTGAGAGTTTGGAGTGCATCCGGCAACTTTGAGATTTTGACTCCAAAATCCAAGCAGTGGTTAGTAAGGCATTTCTGATGGATTTCAACGCTCATCTTCCAACTGCCACAGCGGCCCTATTAGGGCTACCGGCGACTTGCGGACATTTTTCTGCATGTCCTGGAGTGTCTGTTAATCGATCCTGAGAGTTTGGGGTGCATCCGGCAACATTGAGATTTTGACTCCAAAATCCAAGCAGTGGTTAGTAAGGCATTTCTGATGGATTTCAACGCCCATCTTCCAACTGCCACAGCGGCCCTAGTAGGGCTACCGGCGACTCGCGGACATTTTTCTGCATGTCCTGGGGTGTGTATCTACCGATCCTGAGAGTTTGGAGTGCATCCGGCAACTTTGAGATTTTGACTCCAAAATCCAAGCAGTGGTTAGTAAGGCATTTCTGATGGATTCCAACGCTCATCTTCCAACTGCCACAGCGGCCCTATTAGGGCTACCGGCGACTTGCGGACATTTTTCTGCATGTCCTGGGGTGTGTATCTACCGATCCTGAGAGTTTGGAGTGCATCCGGCAACTTTGAGATTTTGACTCCAAAATCCAAGCAGTGGTTAGTAAGGCATTTCTGGTGGATTTCAACGCTCATCTTCCAACTGCCACAGCGGCCCTATTAGGGCTACCGGCGACTTGCGGACATTTTTCTGCATGTCCTGGAGTGTCTGTTAATCGATCCTGAGAGTTTGGAGTGCATCCGGCAACATTGAGATTTTGACTCCAAAATCCAAGCAGTGGTTAGTAAGGCATTTCTGGTGGATTTCAACGCTCATCTTCCAACTGCCACAGCGGCCCTATTAGGGCTACCGGCGACTTGCGGACATTTTTCTGCATGTCCTGGGGTGTGTATCTACCGATCCTGAGAGTTTGGAGTGCATCCGGCAACTTTGAGATTTTGACCCCAAAATCCTAGCAGTGGTTAGTAAGGCATTTCTGATGGATTTCAACGCTCAATGGATGTCAAGGTCACTTTCGCCGACAATTTTCACTACTTTCTACCGATCGTAGCCGCATGGTAATGCGAGTCTATATGTATTTTTGCATGCTGAATCCATTGCAACAAACGGCATTCGAAACAACCGCACGGTTTAGGAGATATGGCCGATTTTCCAAAAAATATACCTTTTCGGTCACTTTTTCCTACCTTCTACATGTCGTAGCGGCATGAAATTGGGCTCAAAAGAAGCGTCTGACCGTCGCGCATGTATTCCAAAAATACTGGAACAAAAGCAAAATCGCCGAAAAACGCTTAGTTTTCGAGATATGAGCGATTTTGTAAAATTTGTTATTTTTTGTCACTTTCTCCCGTATTTTTCCCTACTTTCTTCTTGCCGCAGCGGGACACATATAGGCTCAAAAGAAGCGTGCTTGCGTGCTGAATCGTTTGCAAGTGAAATGAACTAAAACAAGCCAATACTTTCCGAGATATCACCGATTTTCCAAATTTTGTGACTTCAGGTTTGACATTCCACACATTCAAGCAAATATCTCCGGCCCTAGTGGGTGTACCGGCGTGTATGAGCACTCAAAAGACGCGTATTTACGTGCTGAATAATTAGCATTTGAAATCAACTGAATCAAGGCAACCGTTTTCGAGATATGTCCGATTTTCCAAAATAAACGACTTTAAGTCACGTTTCGGCACTCTTAAGCGGATATCTCCTGACGTACTTGTCGTAGCGGCGAAATTTATGGCTTAAAAGACGCGTCTTTTCATGCAGAAAAAAACGGATTTTTGCCTCAGCTCTCCAGCGAATTCTCCCCCCTCCCCCGCCACCAAAATCCAAGCAGTGGTTAGTAAGGCATTTCTGATGGATTTCAACGCCCATCTTCCAACTGCCACAGCGGCCCTATTAGGGCTACCGGCGACTTGCGGACATTTTTCTGCATGTCCTGGGGTGTGTATCTACCGATCCTGAAAGTTTGGAGTGCATCCGGCAACTTTGAGATTTTGACTCCAAAATCCAAGCAGTGGTTAGTAAGGCATTTCTGATGGATTTCAACGCTCATCTTCCAACTGCCACAGCGGCCCTATTAGGGCTACCGGCGACTTGCGGACATTTTTCTGCATGTCCTGGGGTGTGTATCTACCGATCCTGAGAGTTTGGAGTGCATCCGGCAACTTTGAGATTTTGACTCCAAAATCCAAGCAGTGGTTAGTAAGGCATTTCTGATGGATTTCAACGCTCAATGGATGTCAAGGTCACTTTCGCCGACAATTTTCACTACTTTCTACCGATCGTAGCCGCATGGTAATGCGAGCCTATATGTATTTTTGCATGCTGAATCCATTGCAACAAACGGCATTCGAAACAATCGCACGGTTTAGGAGATATGGCCGATTTTCCAAAAAATATACCTTTTGGGTCAGTTTTTCCTACCTTCTACTGGTCGTAGCCGCATGGTACTGCGAGCCTAGAAGTGCTTCTCAAGGATGAGCGTTGAAATCCATCAGAAGGAAATACCACCCACTCTCAGCCGAGGACGCAGCTCGCCGGTCCACAAATGAAAACCAACCACTTTTCGTATTTTTTCTTCTCACATTTTATTACAATTTCTTTCATATTTAGTGTTTTTTTTGTTTTTTTTATTGTTTGTTCCACTCGCTTGGCCTGCTCGCAAGCAATTACTAAGAATATATAAACATTTTCATTTTCAAATTGAGTCCACGTACAAAGACGATTGATAGCATTGATTAAAAATTACAAATTCAACGAACAGAAACGGGAAATTAAATAAAATGTTTAAAATTAAAATTAAAATAAATAAATTTAAATCATTACTCTAGGCACTACGGCGTACGACCAGTTGTTGGTCCCTGCTGCGGGAGCTTCGTATGATTGTCCAGGACGTGTGTGCGTGTGTGCGTGGGTGAGTGTATGTGTAAAGCTTACGGATCCCTCTCTAGCAGGACATACATAACGCCAGCCAGCACGTGTGCCGACTCACATTGGTTGCCTGGTTTTTGTTTTCTCAACAAACAGGAGGTGAATAGATACATTTAAACACTGAATGAGACTGTGCGCCGATGGGGGGGAGAGGAGGAGGAGGAGGAGAAGGAGTAGGAGGACTTGGAGGAATCACATATAATGAATGTATCCTGATTTTGCATGCGTGCATGCGCGCGTATGTACAGCTGGGCTCCGGTGACCAGTGCTGCGCTCACTTGGACGTCCGTTTAGCGCTCGATATCAACTCCTGCCGCTTGTAGAGGGTGTTGCGCGGCAAACCGCCGCCATCGGTTGACTGTCGCACTCGTCGCGGTGCACCGGCTGTCACGGACGCACCGGATGCGCCCGTCCCACCGACTGGCATCGCCGTTGACATTCTCTCGAAGTCGGCCGTCTTCGAGCGCAGTATCGCACCGCCAATATTCGAGATGCTTGTCGGCAGCTTCGGTTCGATCTGCAGATCAGCGGCGATCGCTGCCGTTGTCCCCTCGGACGCTGGCACACTCCGCAGGTGCATCGTCTTGGTGGTGGTGGTCACCTTCTGCTGTGAACTGGTCATCGTTGTCGCCTGTACGTTCTTGCGTGCCGTGGCCTTGTCCTTCGCTGAGGTCCTCGACGCTGGCGTGGGTTTCGCGCTGGCCGCCGATGGGAATGCTGCTGTTGGTCCAAGGGACTCGCCGCTGACCGCTGACGACGATGAGAGTTGCTTGCCCTCGTATGTGATTGGAATTTGATAGACAGTTGCCCCGCTGGCGGTCACTGTGCCGCCCTTCTGTGATGTCGTGGAGGTTTTTCGTGGGTACATGCCTTCGATGTTGGTGCTGTTGACGGTTCCGCCGCCTGGTCCGGCTATTCCGCCATTACCGCCACCACCACCACCGCCGCCGCCAAACGATAGTGATCCAGTTATTGGGAAACCTTTGAGTTTTGATGATTGGGATGGGTTTTTGGTTTTTTTTCTCTTTCTTTCTTTCTCTTACAAATACATTCAAACGGGATTTAAAATAAAAGCATGACCGGAAATGATAGCCATTTCCGGTTCCGGCGGAAGCAAATTTTTTTCTTGTTTTCCAGGTCAGTGCATAGCTTTGCGATTAGTTTGGACAAAAAAAAAACAAAAACAAAAACAAAACACCAACATGGGCGGGTTAAGGATCCCCAAGGGGATATGAAGCACAACAGAATTACGAATGTTCGGATGGCTGGGAAACGGGAAGAGAGGGCAACGTGAAACAAAACTCATTACCGCCAGATCCAATGCGCAGCATAATTAAGTTCACAAATTTGCCGTACAGGATACAACAGCAGTCCCCGGGGGGCCTGTGGGGGGTTATGGAGGTGTCGTTACTGGGACAAGAGTTTCAGTTTTTCTGTTTTTCGGTTGTCAGTTCCCCCGTCGACTGTGTTGATAGCCGCACGTACGATGTGCAACATCGAATCAAGCAAGCGCCCTTCTGTGTACTAACCTTCATTCAAGTTTCCAAATTCATTACCATAGCTGGAGTCCTCAATGAATGGAATATTTGATAAGTCGAATTGTCCCGATCCCCGATAGAACACCTCATCGTCATCGGTGTCGCGTGAGCTGTTCCCGCCACCAACCGTTTGCATTTGTACTGGAATTTTCAAACTGGCCGTCACCACACCGGTCCGATCGAGGATGTACGGCGATGAGAGGCGTCTCGTCGATACAGACTGCTGTTGGTGGTGCTGCTGCTGCTGCTGTTGCTGCTGTTGCTGTTGCTGCTGTTGCTGCTGATGCATGGAATGAAATTCGACATTTGCTGGCGATTTGTTTTGTGTAGGAGTGTTTAAGCTATCACTAGTGTGTCCAGTTCTAGATCTATTCATTGTCGTTGTTGTCGTGGTTGTTGTCGTCTGACGCGGCGCCTGCTGGATGTCGTTCTCAAAATACTTTGACTTCGAGCTGCGCCTGCTTTGGGGAGGGAATCTTAGTCACACACCGGTCTGGGACGCCGGTCGTTCGCTTACCGCCTTGATCCGCTCATCCCGTCCTCGGGTGGATCGCCCTTGGACACCGTGTTGCCGTGCATCACGTCCTCGCGGGTGTATATCCGTCGGGGCGCCGGCACCGGTGGCGTTCGCAAGTACGACGATTCACTCTGGGTCCGTCCGTCGGCCGGCGGATCGTTGTTGAAGTTCGCCTGCTGCAGTGGCACTCGCCGGAGTATGCCATCGCTGACGGTCTTCAGCACACCGGTGGGCGGCGGCGAATTTAACGGTGTACTCGAGCTGCCGCTTTCGTTCTCATCGCTACAAGGGAGACAGAGTGGGTAGTGGTTACACAAATCACGAACACATGTCACACGCTCACTCACATCTCGGAAACGTTGCGACGCTCGCACAGGTAGTTCAATTGTTCTGGAAATGTATCGATCATGTTCGCGTAGATCTCATCCATCAGCTCGGCGGGCACCCGGAACAGCTCCTCGTAGTGGTCGATCATTGTCCTGCAAGGGATGAAGTGAAAATGAAACGAAGGAAGGAACGGAGCGTCACACCAACCTTATCACATTTATTACATCGCCCATGGACTCCTGTTCGCTGTTCTCTTCGCCCGGCAGTGACGAGCGGAGAATGTTCGGCGCGAACACCGTCGCCAGGTTGTTGCTGTCCATTTTGTTGCCGACCACATGCACGGTGCCGTCACCGGTCGTGATGTCATCACAGCAGGACGCCACCTTGGCGAGGAACCTCAGCAGAACGTACAGCGTATCACGATGGGCAATGGGCAGGAGTTGTACTAAATGCGAAAGTGCCTCCAATTGAAGTCGTCTGTTGCGAATTTCTGCAAGGGGAGCGGTTGAATCAGTTCACCGAAGGGGATATGGACGCTCGCACTCACTTTGGGTTTTGATAAAAGCTTTGTAGAGATTTCGACAGAGCAGCGGCTCGGGCAGGTCGCGCAGGAATTCCTTGAGCAGTGTCGCAACGTCGTGCGGGCAGGTCTCTGGATCGATGGATGTGCACGAGCTCCGGTCGAAGTCCTCGCGCATCTGTTTGGCAAAGGATCAGTTGATTCGATTGACATCGTTCTTGCTGCGTGACTGGACTTACCTGTCGGACACGTTTCTTGGACGTGCTCACGCGAAAGATGCCGACCGAATGAAGGCCATGGCTCTCCAGGTGCTTGATGCATTCCTGGACGAAGGTCGGGACCTGACGTTCGGTCGGCTCCCCTGAGTCGATCATCGGCGGCGGAGCGATCATGGAATTGTTGAGGTGCAAGTCATCGTAGTCCTGACTGGAGCGTCGCACGTCCGACTGGCTGCGTGACATCTGCATTGTCGCCGATTTGGAGAGAATCCCATTGCCGGTGCCGGTTGCTCCACGGGCATCACGGTCCACGCCGCCGCCGCCGCCGCCACTGTGGGCATTGCTTGAGTTGCTGTCGGAATGGGGATGATTGTAAGAGCCGGACGGTAGACTTTCACACGATCGCACCTGAGGGAGAGGGAAGACAGTTTGCATTCGCGTCTGCAGTGAATTGATGTGCGAGAGGAAGAGTAAGGAGACCAAATGGCAACCTTGCGGCAAGCCCGGTGGTCCTTGTGACCTTGTGGCCCACCTGAGGTACCCAAATGGCGACCTTGCGGCATGCCCGGTGGTCCTTGTGACCTTGTGGCCCACTTAAGGTACCCAAATAGCAACCTTGTGGCATGCCCGGTGGTCCTTGTGACCTTGTGGCCCACCTGAGGCACCCAAATGGCAACCTTGTGGCAAGCCAGATGGTCCTTGTGACCTTGTGGCCCACCTAAGGTACCCAAATGGCGACCTTGCGGCATGCCAGATGGTCCTTGTGAGCTTGTGGCCCACCAAAGGTACCCAAATGGCAACCTTGCGGCATGCCCGGTGGTCCTTGTGACCTTGTGGCCCACCTGAGGTACCCAAATGGCGACCTTGCGGCAAGCCAGATGGCCCTTGTGACCTTGTGGCCCACCTAAGGTACCCAAATGGCAACCTTGTGGCAAGCCAGATGGTCCTTGTGAGATGGTGGCCCACCTAAGGTACCCAAATGGCAACCATGCGGCAAGCCAGATGGTCCTTGTGAGCTTGTGGCCCACCAAAGGTACCCAAATGGCAACCTTGCGGCATGCCCGGTGGTCCTTGTGACCTTGTGGCCCACCTAAGGTACCCAAATGGCAACCATGCGGCAAGCCAGATGGTCCTTGTGAGCTTGTGGCCCACCAAAGGTACCCAAATGGCAACCTTGCGGCATGCCCGGTGGTCCTTGTGACCTTGTGGCCCACCTAAGGTACCCAAATGGCAACCTTGCGGCATGCCCGGTGGTCCTTGTGACCTTGTGGCCCACCTAAGGTACCCAAATGGCGACCTTGCGGCAAGCCAGATGGCCCTTGTGACCTTGTGGCCCACCCAAGGCACCCAAATGGCAACCTTTTGGTAAGCCAGATGGTCCTTGTGACCTTGTGGCCCACCTAAGGGATCCAAATGGCAACCTTGCGGCAAGCCAGATGGTCCTTGTAACTTTGTGGCCCACCTGAGGTACACAAATGGCAACCTTGCGGCAAGCCAGATGGTCCCTGTGACCTTGTGGCCCACCTAAGGTACCCAAATGGCAACCTTGTGGTAAGCCAGATGGTCCTTGTGACCTTGTGGCCCACCTAAGGGATCCAAATGGCAACCTTGCGGCATGCCAGATGGTCTTTGTGACCTTGTGGCACACCTAAGGTACCCAAATGGCAACCTTGCGGCAAGCCAGATGGTCCTTGTGACCTTGTGGCCCACCTAAGGGATCCAAATGGCAACCTTGCGGCACACCAGATTCTTGTTTTTTGCTTACCTTGCTGCTTGAACTGCCACGGAATAGCGAGGTGATCGAGTTCCTTGAGCCCCGGTCCGAGGCGGCCGTCAGGTTGGAGCGCCGCTTCTGATCGTATGCCACACAATTTTCCAGTGTGTTGCCGAACACGCCCACTCCAACTCCTAGAAAGAGACTCCGCTATAAATCGTCACGACGCTGAAGCACACTCAAACAAACCCTTATCGTCCTTCCGGCCAATGTCAAAGAAACTGGTCGTCATCGCCTTCTTCTTCGCGAGCGGACGTCGCTTCTGCGCTTTGCTCGCGCTCTCAGCATCTGCCGAGCGAGGCAAAAACAAGAAAAAACAGAAAATCAAAGCAATTCAGCGGCAAACCGCTCCGCAAGCACTCACCTGAAGGCGCGACCACACTGACGCCAATGTTCAGCTGATTGATCTTCTCGATCGCCACCCGCTGCAGGATCTTCGACTCGACCTCCGTCAGATTCTGCAGCATTGCGTCCGTCAGCGTCACCTGACGTCCACTGTCCGACGTCCATGTGCAGTTGCCCTTGAGGAGTGAAGTTGGAAAATGAGACGACGATCATCGCCCGACAAGCACTTACCCTCGGCGTCCATTCGGCCTTGGTGGGGGACGAGGTCCGCGTCTGGCTCTTCGAGCGGCCCCTCCAGATCTTCTTCGACACGAACTGGCCGACGTTCGAGGAGGACTTCGACTTCTGCATCGCGGCACTGTTGTCGGTCTTGGTCGAATCTGTGGAGGAAACGCAACACCAAGACTGTTTAGATCCTTGCATCGGGGGGGGATTCTTAAGGGTAAGAGCTAAATCAGAATTACTGTAACTATGTCCGGATGCGGCGGCGGTGCCAGCGGTGGTGCCAGCGGCGGTGCCCGCGCCACTCCCCGCCGACGCGACTGAGTTGGTGCTGTGCGAATTGGCGGTCGGCGACGTGTGGTAGCCGCCCGGTGTGCTGTCCTGTCCGCCGTGCGGCGGATGGTGGCCGCCGCCGGTGCCGTGCCAGAGGTTCGAGAGGAACTGCGTGCTCGAGTGGAGGATCCCGCTGGCGGTGGGGGCGCTGGGACCGCCACCGGCCGCGTGCGTCTGTGTCGGATTGGTGGGCGACGTCGGCGCCGAGGAGGACGAGCTGGAATGTGTGGCGTACGTTGCTCCAGACTTGGCGGGGGCGGCCTGCTGCTGCTGGCGCAGCTTCTCCTCGTATTCCTGCTTCAGTTGGATGCGCTGGTCGAGGCTCTTCTTCCAGTCGAGGTGGGCCTCCTCGAGGATGGCCGTGCTCTCGTTGCCCCGTATGAAGTCGAGCGATATGACCGGCCACGCGTCCAGCGTCTGGGTGGCCTTGCTGTTGCCCTCGTCCATTCCGGGCGGATTGATCTCGCCCTTAGCCCGGATGTTGCGCAAATTGCGATCGTAGTTGACCCGCTTGAATCGATTGGCGTTGTCATCGTGGGCGCTCTTCTTGCGCGCCATACGCAGGTAACGCTTTATCGTGTCGCTCACCGACTGCGACACGTCCTCGTTGTCGATGCTGCTCTTACGGCGGTGACCATGGCCGGCGGTGGCGCCCTTGTCGCTGTCCTCGTCGGGGGGCTGGCCGCCCGGCGCACCCGCTGCCATGGCGGCCGCCTCCTCGCGCTTCATCTCCTTGTAGTCCTTCGCGAGGCGCTCGATCTCGTGCAACTGAATGAAGTTGGTCTGGGTGCCGGTGGACATGTAGACCACCTCGACGGAGGGCTTCTTGATCGATATCACAGGGATGTGGGGGCCGCGCAGCTCCAGGGTGGTGGTGAGTGGGGCCGACAGCTCGAGGGTGGAGGGTGGAACACGCTTGGCCGGCTCATGACTGGGCGGCATGCTGGCGGTGCTGGTGCAGGGGGTGGTCGTGCAGGTGGTGGTGGCGAGCGTGGGCGACTTAATGCCGCCGCTGCCGTGCAAGTGGGAGGAGGTCTTGTCCCAGAAGGAGCCCTTCGTGCTGCCGTCGCGCTTGAAGTGCCACAGACTGGAGAGGGAGGACGCATGCGGGAGGCTGGACCGCAGCGCCGAGGTGCCGCTGCCTGAGGAGGTAGTGGAATGTTTGCCGATGATCCGGTGCAGCTGCTGCTTCTTCAGCTCGTTGTAGATCTGCTTGAGCAGCGCCTTGTCCTCGAGTATGTCGGGCGTGATGCGCTCCAGCGGGATGATGGTGCGGCAAGTGGAGCTACGGCTTAGCGTTCGCAGCCGTTCGAGCAGCTGATCGATCTCCGAGAGGGCGTTGATCCCCTTGGGGGCTTGGGCGAGGGGCGGCAAAAAGCCGGGGCCCCGCGATGACATTGCCATCGATTGCGAGCCGAGTCCGCGGCTCGTGCCACCGGGCCGCTGGGCTGAGGGCGAGGACGTCTGATCCGGCCGGACTGTCTTCGAGCCCAGCAGTGTGGTCGTCTTGCGCGCCTCGTCCAGCTTGAGGAAGTTCTGCAGCAGATCGATGATGTGGTCGGCGTTCCGTGTCTCCTCCGTGTCGTCGTCCACGTTGATCGCCTTGTGACTGTGCGAGAGCAGCAGCTTGAGGCGGCGCTTTGAGTTTCGTGAGGCGCCCATCGCGCCCGGATACGACGCCTTGCGGCGCCACGGTATGAAGCGCGGCTCGTTGGCGCAGAGATTGTGAAAGTGCCGCTCGCACTTCTGAATGTCCTCGGGACGGTTTTGCACTCCCTCCGGGATGAGCTTGCGGCCCGCGTCCGCCATGTATTTCCACGTCTTGCGCGTCAGCAGCCATCGTTCGCGCTTCTTCTCCTTCTTGTCCTTCACCGAGGGTATCCGGCGCGAGTACGACGTGTGCGTGCTGTGCGTGCTGTGCGTTGTGTGTGTGGTGGCCGGTGGGGTGGCGGCCGGCTTCGGACTGAGGTCGAACAGGATGTCCTCGGAGAACAGCGGGCCGGTGCGTTTTTTCACGATCGCCCTGCGTGCTGGCTTGCGTCCCTCCATGTCTGCCCGGTCGTCTGAAGCACTGATTCACTTTGTTTTGCTTTTTCTTTTGATTTTCTAAACTGTTCTTGGTTTGGTTTCGATTGAGAGAGTTTTGCTCTTGTGTTCGCTTGGATTTTCGCTGAGAGCTTGGCTGCTAGAGGCCGTCACACGGGTTCCTGTTGATGTCTGAGCAGTTGATTGGTTGTCCTTTTGGACGAGCAGAGAATGTTTCATTTTTTTTGTTTTCAATAAACGACACACCGAATGAGAGTTTTGAAAATAAATCAGCGCCATCTGTGAGAAAAGTGATGAATTCGAGGGGAAAGCTGTTGGAGCTTTGCAAGTTCAAGGGAGGCGCTTGGAAGCTCTTGCGGAACAGCTGATAAACATTCCGAGGTGAATTCAGGAGCTTTCTGTCCTTTTCGTGGTGTACTGACGTGACAGATCCGTGGACAGCAGTCGGACTGTGAAGCCTTCCGCGTTCCTTTTTGAGGACCTTTCCTCAGCCTCTGGTGCCCGTCGCAACCAGGTTGTCTACCGACGATGGAAGGGGAGGACGAGCTCAAGCTCTGGTGAGTCTGTGTAGATGAGGGGGATGTGGGCAGCAATCCACAGCAGTTCACAGCTCACTCGGCATGCGTCGCGGAAAGCTTTTCACTTCGGCAGGGGATGTGAGCCTGGCATGGAGAGCGGGAAGGGGCCAGCACAGGCGAACTCAGAAGGGGAGTTGGAGAAAGGCAGACTGACAGCCGCCAGAGGGGGTTCTTGAAGAGCACACCGACTGGTGTGGTTGGGAGGCAACGTCGACGCGAATGCCATCAGGCACTGTTTCAGGATTAGGCAAGGAGCCAAGGAGGCACCAAGTCAAACGGTCGAGAAAACATTGAGAAATGTGCGGCAAGTGAGACGAGAGATGGAAGGCCATAAGGACTGGTTGCCAGAACTGTGGACGGCCAGCAGGCCAGCGCAACAGTCCCATGGCCACTGGAGTCGAGCAGAAGTTTCTACGTCCCAGCAGAAGACAACCAATTGACTGAGCGAAGCACATCCTCACGGCGGATCAACCGCCTCCAATCGACCGTCACTCCCTGGCTTATCCCAGTCCCAGTTCCTCGAAGGAGGTCGCCTGGCGGATCTCTCCACTGAGACTGTGAGATTGTCGCCGTTCAGGAGATGGGACGACAGGAATGGCTGCCACTGTGTCGAGGCGTCGAGCAGTATCCGCCTACGGATGACAATCATAGCTACTGGCTTGAGCTAGAGTCCAGCCGTCCTCCTTTAAGATTGCAACGTTCGCTTGAACGACTGTCACACGTTTGTGGAGGTTATAGTGCCGAGCGCCTACAATCAACGTAACAACACGATACGTCCCAAGCAGAGCCCCCTCAGTGACATGACACATAGCAGGGAGTCCAAAGTGTCTGGTTAGTTATTCAAATTGGTACGACTAACCACAGGTTTGCCTACCGGACACTGCCCAGTAAGCGAACATCTCAAGACCATGGCCCCAACGCAAGGAAACGCCGGCAGACTGCAGAGCTCAAGCTGTGACACTGTTGCCGCATAGTGCTCGGTCAGGAAACGTCATCGACACCTAGGCGGTTACTAGCGCCACATTTCATCAACAACTCAGGCTTCCTACATCCCTGGCCCATCTGCGGCCGCAGTGATCCCTTCCACTCCCAAGTGGTTCTTCGCGAGGAGATCCCATGAGACAGCCGAGCTAACAACTTGGTGTCCCCGCTCGGACTGGGAGAAGCCCTCATGTCCCCTGGGACCACGTTCTCCCTTTGACAGACATTTAGAGGCTGCTGCTCTCTTGCCACGAACGGAAGGATCAGGGCAACCGGGACAAAGCTGAAATTCCATAAATTTCAGGCACATCCCCACATTAAACCAAAACCGGACCACATTCTCTCCGCCCGTTGACCGCTGGTTGACGACCGGCGGAATGAAAGCTTTTCTATTCCCCTCCTCAGTTCATGCGCTGTGCAGGGTGGAGCAAGGTTGTGCGCAGGGTGGTGGACAGTCGGGGCTCGTTTTCGTCCGAAATCGATATGTGTGGGAGGGAGAATAGAGCCGAAGGGATGAAACCATTGGCAGCCACTGGGGATGAGTGCCGAAGGTCGTTGGGTATCCAGCATGAAAGGATGCGCGTTTCATCAATATGTCATCGATGTGCTCTAACAAACGAGGAATGTTTAAGGAAGCAGGCACCAGAAACCAGGCAGCGGGCACCAGGCACCAGCCACCAGGCACCAGGCACCAGGCACCAGGCACCAGGCACCAGGCACCAGGCACCAGCCACCAGCCACCAGCCACCAGCCACCAGCCACCAGGAACCAGGCACCAGGCACCAGGCACCAGGCACCAGGCACCAGGCACCAGGCACTAGGCAACCAGGCAACCAGGCATCAGGCACCAGGCACCAGGCTGTGCGTTACGGGCGCACTCCTGAAATGCGATAAAAACGCTCCTGGCTGGCTCAACTCAAAGGAAACCGGATGCAGCTCGAGTTGTTGATGTAAGAGGATACCAGCCCCCCTCATCGAGCAGCACAATGGGTCTACGAGGACCCAACCTAATGCTGTCACAGAAAGCACGCCAACCCGAAATCCCTGCTATTGATTCCTGCTACTTTGGCGCAAGGGCACCATAAAATGTCCCTTACAGCCAGACCTAAGGTCTCATCGCTAGACAATGGACGAAAGACGCAACGTGCTTACGGTGCAAAGTTTCCAGCGACCACCAGGCCGAAAAGGAACAACAGCATCCAATGAAGAAGCCCTGCGAAGTGTGCCTTGGGACAGCCATGCATCATGCAGAGACAGTGGTTAACTGCAGCATGTGGCGGAGGAAACCCAGCATAAGGCTCATCTTGATCCGAGTCAGAGCACGAAGGAAAGTCCAACGAACTGAGATTTATTGACAGTCCGTCGCGCACCCCTTTAAAATGGACCACTGGATCGGAATGGCTGCTCTGGGCAACCGTGACGCAGAACAGTCTTGAATTGGACTGTGGAGCTGCTGGCAGTCCAAGTTGGTCGCATGCCACCGTGTGCAGCTTACTCTGTCAGTCTCAAGATCGGAGAAGCAGTATGAGGACTTGTACTCTAAGGCCGCCTAGGGAGACTAGCTGGTTAAGTCCAAGCTCTCTGGCAATTCAATCAGATCAGACCAGGAGAGCTTGTGATACCATCTCAGACAGTCCTCCTCAAATGTCCAACTTACGTCTTCTCTATCCCATCCAATGTCCGGCGACGTGCAGTCTGACCAGGCAACGACGCTGCGAAGACACACTTAAGGTGACTCAGGCCAGTCATGCGTGACCCCCACCCCCACCCCCACCCCCACGATCCAACAAACAACGCCCCGTGGTATCATGTCCCAAACTAGGCCACGCGTCTCCTCATCGATTCCCCGTCCAGTGCGCCCGGCCTGTTGCGAAGCATCCAGATGCTCTCGTTGCCACAGCGACCCCCATCCCAGCCGCGAGAGGCCACCCTAACCTACGCCACGCGCAAGGGGGTGGCTCTGTGTGCACTGAGGGGGCTGTGTACATCGGCACACAACAGCTGCGCACTCGGCGGCGAACGGAGAAATCGATAATCTCCGGGCGAGTGGGTGGCTGGCTGGGGGGACTGACAGATTGCATGGCACTCTGATGAGTTGTGCGGGAAGTGCCGATGGCCAGGGGGTGGGGACGATGGGCGGGCAGACTGAACAACGATCCAGATGCTGGAACATGCATTCTTCGATGTTGCAGGAAATGCTAGATGTTCTAGTGGTTTGCATTGCATTTACATGAGTTGTACGGGAAATGTAGTGGGCCTTGGGTTGTGGACGGGCAGATGGGCAGATGGGAAGACGGACAGACGGGCAGATGGGTAGACGGGCAGACGGGCTGCCGGACAGACGGGTGGACAGGCATACGGGTAGACGGACAGACTGAACAACACCTGAACATCGACCCAGATGTTGGATCATGCAGTCTGTAAGATTACATGGAATGTGGGGTCATTTCGAGGCGAAGGCCGGTGGCCGGTGGCCGGTGTTCCCATGTCTGACTACAGAGAAGTGGGAGAAACAAAATGTGGCGCGGCCTAAGTCTCGATGGTACTTCCGGCGCAAAGGGGACAAATGAGGACTCACACCACGATCGCTAACAAACGGCAGCATGTCAGGTATTCACAGACCACGGACAGCATCGCTTGTCAAGAGGTTGAGTGTCCCCACCACTCCCCATCCCACATTCCCCACGACTTCATGCGAAATTTGCCACCAGTCCACCGACGCCGTCCACTCCCTGCACCAGCCGACGACGCCTTATTTTCGCATTTCCCCACCGATTCCCGTCAAATTTCTGGCCAGCGCTGCATCTCCTCCACCCCCTCCCACCATTTCATCCACTTCCCCCTCAAACCCCGGCGCATTTATCGAAAAAATCAACAAATCCCGAACAGTCCCACACGACGGCATGCCTCCTCGTTGCCGACATCGTCCCGATTTCGCATTTCTGCGTCGATTTCCTTCAAATTTTCGATGCACACTTCACAGGCGGCCTCCACCCACTCCACGCCACCCACTTTTCACCCAAAAACCGGTCGAAATTGCCCAAAAATCGATTTTCAAAAATTCGCCCGCTCGCAGCGGAAAAAGTCGACTGAGGCGGTTTCGCATTTTACTGCATTTTTTGGGCGAATTTGTGCATTTTTTCGATTTTCCAAAAAAATGCGAATTTTTGAGTGCGGTTTTTTGCAAATGGTGGCTTCGGGTGTAGCATCCATAAATTCATCCACTTTTAGGGGTTTGTGGGCTGTTTTCGGGGAGAAATCAACGACTTTGTGTGGAGATTGAGCACTCTGACGTCAGTTGGGCATCGGCTGTGGTGGGTGTCTCTGCTAAATGGTGGGCATGTGGAGGTCGCTGAGGAGTTCTTCTTTCGTGCTCGCTGTCGGAGGGGCAACAGTCGGGAGCATATCTCTCTGGCGGACTGTGTGAAGATGAAGGATGGACATCGGGGCTGAATTGTGAGATTATGGGCTCTGTCTCAGGATGGTGAAGGTGAAGGTGAAGGCACTCGACGAGCTGTTGGTTACGGAATGTTGACAAGGCTCTAGCTGAGATGGTAAAGGAGTCCGAGGGAGGGGAGGAGGATCGAATCATCGCCGACTAGTCTGACTCGAGACACGCCACCCTGACATGGAAGGCAGCTCTACTCCAACCTCGGGGCGTCCATGAATCGCACGCCGGGTAAGTTTCTTTCCAATTTGCATCATCCCCCAACAACGGAGCACAAGGGATCCACCGACAGTGACCCAGAGTGGGTCTCTAGGGTTCCAGACGGCCTTCAGGCCCTAATCGCCGATCAAATGGAATGGTGGGCCGGTCGGGCGTGCAAGGATAATCCACACTGACGATTCGCGGCGAGTGTGTTCTCAGAAATCCTCAACTTCACCAAAGCCTACAGACTGCCAGGTAATTCCAGTGTTTTCCAATCGAAGCTACTTGAGTGGCCTGTCGACAGGCCAGGGTACATCCACATGTCATCAAAGCCTTTGCGGCACAATCCAAACTTGTGGAGGAACAAAGGGCCGAGCTAGCATCGCAGACGTAGCCTGGTGACTGGGTGGCGCGTCTCTCTTCAAATCTGGCTATGGGAAGCTGTGCTTGAGCATTTTCAAAAGGACGAGGGGGTCTTAGTGTCGTTTGCCCGATCCACAAGAAAGGAGACCCCCTTGACTGCGTCAACTATCGAGGGAGCAGTCTCCTCAACATCGCGTGCCAGATACCCTCTGCCGTTTTGTGTGAGCGCCTGAAGCCATTCGTCCTTATCAGGCCTTCGACGTCCACCATCGGCCAAATCTTCACACTTCGGCAGATCCTGGAAAAGACTCAAGAGATGCAGATTGACACCCACCAGCTACTTGTCGACTTCAAGGCCGCACATGACAGCGTGCATGGAGACGAGCTATACAACGCCACTCGTCAGGTTGTGCAGGATGACGATGGAGGACTTTCGCTGCTCCTTCAAGAGACCTCCAATGTCGGAGAAGGTTCTAGACAAGACGACACGGTGGCATGTGATTTTTTCAACATTGTCCTTGAGGAGGTCGTGCAGAACTCACGCGCCAACACTCGAGGCACGATCTGCCAGAAGTCCGTGCGGACGACATCGACGTAATTGGCCGAACTCAGGGAGCCGTCAATGAGGCGTTGGCTGGCAATGAAGCGCAAGCGGCTGATACATATGCTGTCCAACATCGACGACTCGGTCAGACCGTCACCACAGGTAAAGGACCTCATCTACCTTGGCTCCCAGGCTAGTGGTACGAACAACATGAGCACCGAGATCACCGACGCCGAGCAACTCCTGTCAATCGTTGCTTCTTTGAGCTCAAGAGGCAATTGTGTAGTGGGGCCATGTCTGCAAGGACCAAGCTACACATTGTATCACCGTCCTGGACTATGGCGCGGCAGCCTGCACTGGCTCAAGAGCGGATGCAGAAGCTCTTGGTCTCCTCGAGAGAAACGTCCTGCGGGCAATCTTTGGTGGTGATGGCGTCTGGAGAAGAAGATTCAACCACGAACTGTGCAGCGTCATGAGTCTAGCCGGGCTTCGACGGTTTCAAACCACAACACTGTTCCAGCCCGACTCCGAACCAATGGGACAACGCAAGAGACGACGACCACGAAGCCGATTGCGCACTCAAGTGCAGAAGGACCTCAACCGACTTGCTGGCTAAAGACCGTGCCGGCTGGAGGGGCATGTTGCTTGAGGCCCAGCACAGTAGCAGCAATCAAAGTGAAGATGAATCGACCGACCGGCCACTGCTGATTTTGCCGTGACTTGGGTGCCCGGGTAACCGGCGGGTGGCGCTACAAGCCCTAGAAGTGGTGGTTGCCTAGAAGTCAGGCCGGGCCAGGGCATGCGTTGTGCGTGCTGCTGTTCTCCCCCGAGTGGAAGAGGGACCTACAGCTTTATGCCGACTCTGAATGGCCAAGTTTGAGAAGCTTTTTCTAGACGGGACAGCATTCTCAATAACTCGAAATAGGTGGGGCCGTGAAAATGATTCCTGCCACGCTGACCAGGGATCGAAGGACCCCCGGCGTCGGGGCTTGGGTCGACGCACTTACCCCCAACCCCATGGGCCACCATCCAAATTGATGAGGACTTCATGGCCCTGCCGGCCGCATCGCACACACTGCTCCGTCCATGGCCAAGCCGAGGCGATAAGCCGAGACAACTGAGTCGAGAGTCGAAGGGTTCCCTGATTGTTTCATTTCAGTCCCAGCCCCTCGTTGCAACTCGTTTTGGCCGTAACTCGAGTTGACTCATCGCCAAGCAGAGTCTGGGTGCATGGCCATGCCAGAGGATCGAGACAGTCACAATAACAGCAAGGACATTCCGTCTAGGGAGGACAGCACTTAAAGCCGAGGCCAATAGACGGGGTCTCGGCTTCATAAGCCACCTCCCCGTGGACTTGGGACCTCAAGACCCGGCTTGTTGGCTTTTCCCTCGAAGACTGGTCTCCGCCTGCACGGCATGGCCTGCTGAAGAGGGTAAAAGAATGCCCTCGACGACCCGGTGGACAGGCGCGACTAAGCCTGTGTCCACCACCCATTAATTCGAGCACTTTCAAGGCGCCGCCGCTGAATCAATGTAAAAAAAAACGTTCACGTTAAGCAATCCCAACGGCAAGCAACACGTACCTCCCCTGGCCAAGGCAAGGCAGATCCCTCTCGCCCCGGACACTGTACAGACCGCGCTGCCTTGGAGCACACACGGGACACATGTTTAATTAGACGAAGAAGAACAAACGAGAAAAACAACGCCTGCTATTCAATTATTGTTATTAAGTACTACTTTTAGAGATTTTTTCACAATAGACTCCGTCCCGCCGTCCCCCGCTCGGGTTCCGTGCCAAAAAGGCCAACAGACAGAGAACGAGAGCGAGAGAGAGAAAGGAGAAAATACCGTCAAATTTTAGAAATCCACATGAACATAGACACCCTTGCGTCAAAAATAGACCCCACCGAACTATTTTTGAAAACACGGACAAAATACATGTATTTTTGTTAATTTTTACTCTCCCCAGTCCTCCTGCGGGGAGCCACGGCTAGGTGAGTGACGGGGGCACTGGGGCAGCCAGGCACCCAGCCGAGCGAACACGATGATGTGAATGAGAA
The DNA here is from genome assembly GCA_916610145.1 of Eristalis arbustorum. Lineage (NCBI taxonomy): Eukaryota > Metazoa > Arthropoda > Insecta > Diptera > Syrphidae > Eristalis > Eristalis arbustorum. Next base: position 3,333,727 of record OU744321.1, on the reverse strand, counting down.
TGCGGGCCATTCGGCCATTCGGCCAGTCTGTGTGTCTGTTCTCTTGTTCGGGGGAGCTACCCAGAGCCGAGAGTTTCTCCCCACAGTCTGTCCGGGTGTGTGTGTGTGCTCGCGAGAGAGAACAGCAGACGCGTGTGTGCGCGTAAGGGGCTTCTTGGCGGTGTTGTAAACAGGTGGTAAAATTAAACACCTGAAAATACACATTCTTAGGAATTCTGTTCGCCCCCTCCACCGGGCTGGTCGCGTTCTGAAAAAGAATCCGAATGACTACGAAAGCAGAGCAGGGGAGAATTTTAATAATAAAGATGTTGTTGATGAAGCTGAAGGCGTTTCAAAAACATCGCGACGCCGCCACTGCCGTCCGAAGGGGTCGGTCCCAAAACCCCCACACACACACTCGACTAAGAACGAAAAAAAAAAATGCGTTTTCAAGCAAATATGCACGGGACGTGTGGCTGCCTCAAAAATGTGTATTTTCGTGAAAGGATGCTCAAGGACGCGCTGAGAATGTCGAAGAGGTCATCTGGCAGATCCGATCGTAAATTCATCGATCTAATGTCCAGACCCCCTCCGCCCCCCGGGGAAAGATACTGCCTACACAAAAATTCACATTTTTTTTTTTCCAAAGAACCTGTCCGTTCGATAAAGAGCAGTCATCTGAAACACCTGGGGGTGAAGCTATTATTGATGTCTGATCTGCTCAGTCCGCATGGGCGGCACGCTTGTGTGCGCTGGCGTGCGTGCGTGTGTGTGTGCATTCAGCAGACGCGTATGGATCCTCTCAGAAGACTTCCAAGAAATTCCAAAAACGTACGGCACGGAAACTTTGCACGTTTTCATTTGCCGATGATTAACAGAGAAGGTGTTCGGAATTCGAGGGGCCACTTTTGGGAGAATTCGAATCTTCGAGGGGTTGGCAGGAGTGTGGGCGATTGAGATGCTGTTCGCGGAATGGCAGGAATTTGGGCGCGAATTTTAGGGCTTTTCGCGAGAAATTGGAAGAAAATGTGCGATTTACTGGGGTTCTCTTGGGTATTCGGTGGAAATCGTGCGAATTTTTGGCCGACTTTCAAGAACTCAATGGGAAATGGGCGAACTGTGCCAACTGTGCGAACTGTGCGAATTGTGACCAACTCCCAGCAACTGTTCGAGAAAGTCTGCAAAGTTTAGGCCCATCCCGAGAATTTCAAACAAATCGTGGGGACTTCAGGAGGTCTCCCAAGAATGTGAGGGAAAACGCGCGAATTTCAGACTGACCCTCAAGGATTTGCAAGAAATCGTGCGAATTTTATGCCTTTTCTTAGGAAACAAGAAGGAAACGTTCGAATTTCAGGCAGACTCCCAAGAATTTGGAGTAAAACGTGAGCATTTCAGGACTTCTCTCAGGAAATCGTGTGAATTTTAGGCCTCCTCTTAAGAATCTAGAAGGAATCGAGCGAAGTTCAGGCGGACTCTCAAGAAGTTCAAGAAAATCGTGCGAATTGTAGGAGGCCTCACAAGAATTTGGGGGAAAACGTGGGAATTTCAGGTCTTCCCTCAGAAACCCGGAGGAAATCATGCGAATCTTAGGCCTCTTCTCAAGAATCTAGAAGGAAACGAGCGAAGTTTAGGCAGACTCTCAAGGATTTGGGGGGATTCTTGCGAATTTTCGGCGGACTCCAAGGAATTTGGGGGAAAATGCGCGCATTTTAGACCGGCTCTTGAGAATTCGGAGTAAAGCGTGAGCATTTCGGGTCTTCTCTCAGGAACTCGGTGGAAATCGTGCGAATTTTATGCGAACTGTCAGGAATCTGGAAGGAAACGAACGAATTTTACACCAGCTCTCGAGAATTCGGTGGAAAACACACGAATTTGGAGGAAACCCCACGAATTTTAGGCAGTCTCCTAAGAATTCTGCAGAAATCGTGCGAATTTCAAAGCGACTCTGAGGAACTCGGTACAAAATGTGAGAATTTCAGACGGCCCCTCAGTAAGTCAGTAGAGAACATGTGAATTTCAAGCCATCACTCAGGAGTGCGGTGGAAAATGTGCTAAACTTACGCCGATTTCGAGGAATCCAAGAGAAAAACTTGCGAATTCAAAGCCATCTCTCAGAAGGTCGGTAGAAATCGTGCGAATTTTGCGCTGGCATCTGAAAAATTTGGCGAAACATCTCAGAAATTTGACCAAATTTGTTCGGTTCTTTGGTTCCTTTGTCAGGAAATTTGAGATTTTAGACGGACTTTTAACAATTTGGAGGAAATCGTGCGAATTTTAGGCGAACTAACCGGAATTCGATATAAGACGTGCGTATTTTGGACCGGTGGTTAAGGTGCGACCCTTAAGAACTCGGAGACAAATTCAGTCTTGTCCAAGGGATTTGGAAGAAGGGTGGGAAATGTAGGTCAACTTCACAAAGTTTGTGAACATAGCTTTGGGACTACTCCCTGAAGTGCAGGGAATGTTCTGGATTTTTGGCGGGGGCGGGGCTTCTATGAATTCTGGGATGATAAAGGCGATTGTTGCCTGGTCATGAGATGAGAGTCAATGGAGACAACGGTTCAACGATGCGCTGGTAGATCCTGCCTCAGTAAGATTGTCGAGCTGAGGGTGGCTTATGGAGTTCCGTCGGCTATCGGGAATCTCCTCGAGTTTGAAGGGAGAACAGATTAGCAACCTCAACTCTGACCACTTGTCAAGGAGTCTACTCGAGACAGGAGCACGAAGTCATCAGGATTTCGATCCAACTCGACTCATCTGTTCGTCGCACGAGTTTGAAGGGAGGACAGATTCGCAACAGAAGCCTGATGTGATCTCTCTGCTGTCGATGACTTCTCAAGCCTCCGGCCAGGTTTGTCACGTCACAAAAATATGGCTCACCCGACGGTGCAACGCCACGAGTCTCATTACGCAATGCTCTTAAAATGTCTGCAAGCAAAAAACTGACGACTTTCTGTGGCATCTAGCGACTGCCATAGGCTATTTCAGAGGTAGGCACAATAGCAAAACAAAGCAAGGTCTGCGCTCCTGCCTGTCACACAAACAATCATTCTACTTACAAGTGCGTTCAGTTTTTTCTTCTCCATCAGGTAAGTGAAAAAAAAAAAAAGAAAAACGACCGAGAATTATGAATACTTCAGCCAGAGAAGATCAATTATTTCCCAACACTCACGGCGCACCAATGTATCTATGTATGGGTACATAGTTTCAGCAATTACACTTCGATGATGAAAAAAAAAAAAAAACAGAAAAACTACAAAATATTATATTACTCTCGGTGTGAAGGAAAAAAAATGAAAAATTCTCTGCGAAAAAAAAAAATCTAGATTGCTTATTTTTTAAACGAAAAAAAAATATATATCTTAAACATATACATCTCTCGACATCTAGCATCACTGTGAGATTGAAAATATTTATAGAAGATACATTCTGTATCTCTTGCACATAAATTTTTTAACGCAGCAAAATTATTGCCGTTTTTTTTCCATTTGTTGGTACATTTTTTCCTTTTTTTTTTGCGTTTTTAATTGATCCTTATATTTTGTTTTTTTTTTTTTAATGACACTCTTTTATTACATTTTTGAAGCACAAATTATTTTTCGGTTTTTTTTCTTTTATGACACTCTTGCTGCTGGTCGCGGTTTGGGGGGGATAAGGCGTGCGTGTGTGTTTCTTTTTTTTTTTTCCGTCGAGGGACAACAAATAACAACAAACGAATGGATATTCAACTTCGCGACAGTTGGGATTGCAGAGAGCAGCAAAAAAACGAAACAGGACCAGGAACAGATCAGGAGAAAATATCGTAACTAGCGATTTTTTGTGTGTGCGTTGGTTTTTTTTTTTTTTATTTTATCGAGAATTGTGGAAAGTAGGTCTAAACAAAACTCCAACCACGGTCTCCTCGTAGTACCCCATTTTTTTGTTTCGTGCCCCCCATCAGAGTTCTAGGATTGCACTGCGCGACGGCGGCGGCCGAAAAATATTCTTTGGCCGTAAAAAGGAACGAAGCAAAAGAACATCACGAGAATCGAGAGCCAATCGACCAACAACAACCAAAAAAAAACACAAAAAAAAATAACCACCTCCAACATCACCAATACACACTCTTCACCATCCACTACCACACTAAGGGAAGCAAAAAAACCACCACCACCAACAACAACAACAACAACAACAACACCACCACGATGGATCACATGAACAACAACAAAAGGCGCACGGGGTCTACAACTACGGCCGTCCAACAATCATTTCACACGAATGAAAAACCAAAAAAAAAACAACACCCTGCTCACACACCAGAAACCAAAAACGACGAAGAAAAAAAAATATATATAATGCTGAGGAAATATTTTGAAAAAATTTTTTTGGGTTTTTTTTTTTTTTGGTTTTTTTTTTTTCATTTTCATTTTCACGGTGTCTCTGCGCCGCTGTTCGTGTTTCCTTTTTATTTTTGTGTATGTTATTTCGCTCGATATTTTGAAGTCGGACGAAAATGTATCCAATGGCCCAGCGCTATCCTATCTAACGGGAAACGATCCGATCTCAAAAATAAAAATTCACCCGCTCTGGCGACGGGTTGTGTGTGCATATCGTAGGCATTCAGTTGTGCTCGCTGTGCTCCTAATTCCCTCCCGCCTGCCCCCCCCCCCACCTAACACCGCCCCACCCACCACCTCCCCCCCCCCCCCTGGCAGCAACAACAATTGAGAACAGATAGACAGGAAGAGGAAAAAAAAAAAATGTGTGCGTTGTTGTTTTTTTTTTTTTTCTGAAATTTCTGAAAAATCTCTTAGTGCAATAGGCACTAAAAATTCGTTGAGATACACACGAGAGATGATTTCACGAGCGAGTGCCACGAGAACACACGGGAAAACCGACGAAAAAGAAAACCAAATCTAATAATTCGGGACGGGCTACATCGATGTGCGTGTGCCGGTGTGTGTGTGCGTGCGCGGGGATGTGTGCGCCACTGGTGGCCGGAGTCTATTTGAGTGCAATGTGCTTATACAACTCCGCCAGCGTCTGGGGTCAGGCGGGACGCCGCATATGCTCGTTGAGGCGAACGAATCTCTCGGGCAGCACGATCAATTGTGGGGAGTGCGTGGTGCGGCCACTGCCTGGCTGCACTCCTTGCTGGCAGTGCATCCCTTCCCACGGTGTCTAGGTGCAAGGCCTCTGCAAGATCTGTGGCCAGTGGGTGGGTGTATGGGACCTTACACTGATCACACACGGACGCGGGCGTCATCCTCAGACGCGGGCGTCCTTCGTAGACGCGGGCGTCCTCCCTAGACTCCGGCGTCCTCCTTAGACTCGGGCGTCCTCCCTAGACGCGGGCGTCCTCCTTAGACGCGGGCGTCCTCCTTAGACGCGGGCGTCCTCCCTAGACTCCGGCGTCCTCCTTAGACTCGGGCGTCCTCCCTAGACGCGGGCGTCATCCTCAGACGCGGGCGTCCTCCGTAGACGCGGGCGTCCTCCGTAGACGCGGGCGTCCTTCGTAGACGCGGGCGTCCTCCCTAGACTCCGGCGTCCTCCTTAGACACGGGCGTCCTCCCCAAACACGGGCGTCCTCCTTAGACGCGGGCGTCCTCTTCAGACACGGTCGTCCTCCTTAGACACGGGCGTCCTCCTTAGACGCGGGCGTCCTCCCTAGACGCGGGCGTCCTCCCCAGACACGGGCGTCCTCCTTAGACACGGGCGTCCTCCTTAGACGCGGGCGTCCTCCCTAGACTCGGGCGTCCTCCGTAGACTCGGGCGTCCTCCCTAGACGCGGGTGTCCTCCTTAGACTCGGGCATCCGTCCATACCTGTCGTTGTCCCACCCAGAGTCGACTAGACTCATATCGGCCTGCAACCCGTACAATTCGTGGTTGAATCTGTCGTCGATCTCCAAGGAACCACGGACGTCCTCATCGACTTCTGAAACAGTCCGTGCTTCTGCACGCTTGCCTGGAGTCGGCCACGAACCGCGGCGCCCCTCGGTTCCCGTCGAAGACCAACAAGAGCCGTCCTCCTCTCGGACTGTGGCGCCGCGCATTCTGTGTCAGAAGGCCGTGAATGGGGCTTGCAGTGGACTTCGGACGTCTAGCTTCCCCCGACCCCAGACCAGAGGTGTCTGCTGACACAGCCTCGACTGCAGGAAACCACAAGAACGTCTTACATTTCCTGCAACATCGAAGAATGCATGTTCCACCATCTGGGTCGATGTTCAGACGTTGTTCAGTCGCCCGTCCCCCGTCCCCCGTCCCGCGGCACTTCCCGCACAACTCATCAGAGTGCCATGCAATCTGTCAGTCCCCCCAGCCAGCCACCCACTCGCCCGGAGATTATCGATTTCTCCGTTCGCCGCCGAGTGCGCAGCTGTTGTGTGCCGATGTACACAGCCCCCTCGGTGCACACAGTGCCACCCCCTTGCGCGTGGCGTAGGTTAGGGTGGCCTCTCGCGGCTGGGATGGGGGTCGCTGTGGCAACGAGAGCATCTGGATGCTTCGCAACAGGCCGGGCGCACTGGACGGGGAATCGATTAGGAGACGCGTGGCCTGGTGGTGGTTGGTGGTTGAATTTGCACTCTTTGTGGCTTCACTTCGGGGGCCCCGATGCACACAGTGGGTCGAGAGTACGTGGTTTGTGGCGCTTCCCGAGCCATCGCCTAAGAGGCTGCCCATCGGTGGACATTAGCTGCGACCGAGTGAGAGTCAGCTTGCAGTGGGATCACTTCACCAGATGTGGTGCCCCTTCCTTCAGTCACTCGCGTTTCCTCGACACGGACCGCTTGACAACCGCCGGCTGTGTGAACATTTGGAGCTCTCCGACCACGCCTCGGTCGGCGCACATAATCGCTCTTCTGAGCGCACAATTGGAGACAGGCTCTGGCCTCAGGTCCGTCTACCAGCGAAATGGGAACAAATGCGATCTTCCTCGACTGAGGACAACCCACACCCCGGAGCCAGGCGTTCACTACGAGGGAGTCCACTCCATCTTGTCCCAGATCACATGACAAGAGGTTGAGTGTCCCCACCACTCCCCATCACACATTCCCCACGACTTCATGCGAAATTTGCCACCAGTCCACTGGCGCCGTCCACTCCCTGCACCAGCCGACGACGCCTCATTTTCGCACTTCTCCACCGATTCCCTTCAAATTTGTGGCCAGCGCTGCAACTCCTCCAGCCCCTCCCTCCATTCCATTCATTTCCCCCTCAAACCCCGGCGCATTTATCGAGAAAATCAACAAATCCCGAACAGTCCCTCACGACGGCATGCCTCCTCGTTGCCGACGTCGTCCCGATTTCGCATTTCTGCGTCGATTTCCTTCAAATTTTCGATGCACACTTCACAGGCGCCCTCCACCCACTCCACGCCACCCACTTTTGTCCCAAAATTCGGTCGAAATTGCCCAAAAATCGATTTTCAAAAACTCGCCCGCTCGCAGCGGAAAAAGTCGACTGAGGCGGTTTCGCATTTTACTGCATTTTTTGGGCGAATTTGTGCATTTTTTCGATTTTCCTCAAAAATGCGAATTTTTGAGTGCGGTTTTTTGCAAATGGTGGCTTCGGGTGTAGCATCCATGAATTCATCCACTTTTAGGGGTTTGTGGGTTGTTTTCGGGGAGAAATCAACGACTTTGTGCGGAGATTGAGCACTCTGACGTCAGTTGGGCATCGGCTGTGGTGGGTGTCTCTGCTAGATGGTGGGCATGCGGAGGTTGCTGAGGAGTTCTTCTTTCGTGCTCGCTGTCGGAGGGACAACAATCGGGAGCAAGGCTCTCTTGCCGACTGTGTGAAGATGAAGGATGGACATCGGGGCTAATTTGTGAGATTATGGGCTCTGTCTCAGGATGATGAAGGTGAAGGTGAAGGCACTCGACGAGCTGTTGGTTACGGAATGTTGACAAGGCTCTAGCTGAGATGGTAAAGGAGTCCGAGGGAGGGGAGGAGGAACGAATCATCGCCGACTAGTCTGACTCGAGACACGCCACCCTGCCATGGAAGACAGCTCTACTCCAACCTCGGAGCGTACATGAATCGCACGCCGGGTAAGTTTCTTTCCAATTTGCTCCATCCTCCAACAACGGTGCACAAGGGATCTCCAGGGTTCCTGACGGCCTTCAGACCCTAATCGCCGAACGAATGGAACGCTGGGCCGGCCTGGTGGCGTTTTGACAATGGTTCCATTCTCGAGAGAGTTTAAGGGAGACTCGGTCGGCAATTGTAGCTTTCCCCGACGTCAAACCGGAGTGTCCTGTCTCGACTCCGTGCTTCTCTCGATATCCTCATCCTTGCCGTGGCTACAACCGGGAAATGGTCCGAGGCGATGCTGGCTCCTCGGAACGTTCGGACATCGAGGGTCTGACGTCGTGATTGATCAGGAGACCGCCAGGATGTTGAGTTGTGGCCACCGCGTACCCATCACAGAGAGCCAACAGCCTGAGTCCGTTTCCGGATGTCTTGCCGTGCAGGCTGTGCTTTCCGATGACTCCAGCCCTGCTGTGTGCGTTGAGATCTCATGGAACGATCTTGGTGTCGCAGCTGGGGCAACGATCGTATGTTCTTTCTGGGCGATCATAGAAGTCGTCCTTTCTTGCTATCGTCGTCTTTGTCCTCCGTTGGGGCGTGGCCCTAGATCAGGCTGATGATCTTGAATTTAGCCTTGTTGCTGATTATTGTGAGGCGCTCGCTCATATCTGAGTAGGGCTGATCAGCGACAGCGACTTAGCCAGAGGCCTGAAGATCCAACGATTGAGATGGCTCGGTCATGTAGAGCGGATGGAAACCAATACTCCGGCCCGAAAAGTGTCCGTATCCACCCCCGAGGGACGGGGCAGTAGAGCTGGCGCACGCAAGTGGAAAGGGACCTCAGCCAACTATGCGTGCGAAACTGGAGACAGCTAGCTAAAGATCGAGCTGCCTGGAGACGCTTGTTGGTTGGGGCCCAGGTCCACCACGGACTGTAGCGCCACCTTAAGCTTAAGTCGCTCTTCTTGCCTAAGTCTGCCTCGGACAACAAACCCGCATCCAAACAAGCGCTGCCTTCGCTCCTTGTAGCAAGGGCCGTAGCATATGTCGCAGTCTTTCATCCTCTTCTCGACCGGCCATCGCATCTCCTGGATGGCGGTGGTGTCAGCCTTCTAGGACCTCCGCAAGTTCATCGGCTGCACGTGGTCTGTTAAGGGACCTCACACTCATTCGTTGTTCAAGCTCAGCTGGATGAAAGGCAGGTGCTGGAGCAGCGCAATTGTGGAGCTGTAGCGCAGCAGCAGAATCGCTGGGAGAGTTCTTCGCGGGGTTCTGTTACATCTTCCCGGCGGCGGCGGACGACGATGCCGATGTCCACGACAGGCTGCAGGTAAGAAGGCAACCGCCCAACGAGGACACCGAAGAGTGTGTCTTCGAAATGAGGAGGCATGACAGCACCCTAATCCAAGGGATGGCGGACGTTAAGGACCAGAGCGCTAAGGACCAGAGCGCTAAGGACCACAGCGCTAAGGACCAGAGCGCCGAGGACCAGAGCGCTAAGGACCAGAGCGCTAAGGACCAGAGCGCTAAGGACCACAGCGCTAAGGACCAGAGCGCCGAGGACCAGAGCGCTAAGGACCAGAGCGCTAAGGACCACAGCGCTAAGGACCAGAGCGCTAAGGACCACAGGGCTAAGGACCAGAGCGCTAAGGACCAGAGCGCTAAGGACCAGAGCGCTAAGGACCACAGGGCTAAGGACCAGAGCGCTGAGGACCAGAGCGCTAAGGACCAGAGCGCTAAGGACCACGGGGCTAAGGACCAGAGCGCTGAGGACCAGAGCGCTAAGGACCAGAGCGCTAAGGACCACAGCGCTAAGGACCAGAGCGCTAAGGACCACAGGGCTAAGGACCAGAGCGCTGAGGACCAGAGCGCTAAGGACCAGAGCGCTAAGGACCACAGGGCTAAGGACCAGAGCGCTAAGGAGCAGAGGACCCGAGCGCTAAGGACCACAGCGCTAAGGACCAGAGCGCTGGCGACCAGAGCGCTAAGGACCACAGCGCTAAGGACCACAGCGCGAAGGACCAGAGCGCTAAGGACCTCAGCGCTAAGGACCAGAGCGCTAAGGACCAGAGCGCTAAGGACCACAGCGCTGAGGACCAGAGCGCTAAGGACCACTTCAGTAAAGGAAGTCCTCGACAGGGTTCGTTGATCCACAGGACTGAGGGGTAGCGGACATCGAGAGATAAAGCCACGACGAAAGGTAACAGAGCAGCGGGCTGGATCCAGAGGAGGTGGGGCACAGTGCTTCGGATGCCTTCAAATTGGGCACTACACCCACGTCGGTCCAGAACGAGACCGGAGATTCAAGGAAGCTACCGTGGGCCGTACATAATTTCCAACAAGCACGTAGTGGAGGACCTTCCCCACATGCAACGCAACCAACGGAAGTTCAACTCCGTCGTGGCGTCCGACCAGCTTGAGCCCAGACGGAGGATTTGCTGGTGAAGTGCAGAAGAACGGGCAGAGAACACTCGTTATTCTGTTCCGTCAGTGGAAGGGAACGCCTCACATCGGGCAACCGGCTGCCGCCCAGAAACTTAAAACCGACCTTTGTCCAATCTGGGATCACTTACGTAAGCCACCGCGTCCCTTCATAAAACGGTCCAAATGCACTCAATCTTAAGACTAACTCTTAAATGCTAACAAACAAGAGGCGTGCCTCGAGTGTCTTACCAATTTTCGTGCGATGTGTCGCTTCCATGCGGTCTGCGCGCTGCGTCCACCTTGCGTCTGTCCGCAGCTCGACGGCGTCTCTTCGATGGACTTGCTTGCTTCTATTGTCTTCAATGTCACTCACTCGCGGCGTTGTGCGCGCACTTATTCACATGACGTCCGAATGCACTTGACAAATCCTGGCGCTGGGCTGGTGCCGCGTCTAATCGCTCCCTCAGTTGTCGCCGTTCCCAGGGGTAAGTGTCCGTCGGGGAATCGCCATCAATGTGACGCGACTGTCTATCCAACTATTCGCGTGCCCCCCTCTCAGTGTGTAGTGCGTCAGGTGCGCGCATGGGATAGGAACCGATCAAGTGGAGCAACGACAGCCTGGGAATAAGAACAGACCTGTGGTTTATGGACGAGACGGAAGGGGAACGCACAAAATGCAAAAAACAGCAGCAACAACCACTGGCAACAATTCGGAATAACTGAAACAAACGCCGGGACTCAATGCGACTAAGGGGGCTTAACTTGGAAACTATTTCAATCGCATGCACCGCAGAATGGTTCTTGCTGTGTGTAGTGGGGTTTGGCTTGGTGCGTCGTCTGGCTGGCTGTGTACCGTGTGCCATGAGCAATGAATGAACGAGGCGGAGGTGCGTGGTTTCTGAGGAAATCATTAGAGTGGTACTTCTCGTCGCTCGGTTGAGGGGATTTTTTTGGTTTTTTTTTTGGGTAAGTGGGTCAAGAAGATTGGGCCAAGATTGTCGCTCGAGTTGAGAAGGACACCGCTAGCGAGGTGTGCGGCGGATGTGCAAGTTCATTCGCGGAGTGCGGCGGTGTCGGTGTGGGAGGACGGGGTGGGAATTCGATGCGGCGTGGGCTGTTCGATGGGATTTTTCTTGAATGACAGAGCACCGGCCGAAAGGGAGACGTTGGTCTTAAACAGCTGACGACTCTAGGCCGTGAGAGACGTTTGCCAAGGTCATGTGGTCTTGACGGTAAGATGGGAGGGACTGCCTACACTCACCACAGAGACCGCTGTAGGCCCATTGTCTCCCGAGATTGTCACCAGTTTGAAGGGTGGGATGCCTCTCTGTCCGTTTTGTGGGTTAATCCCTCAGCCGCAAGATCTTGCCCATCTAAGGATAGCTCATTGATAGTCGGGAGGGAGGCAGGACATTTTTGACGAGCTAGTGCCGTAGGCGTCTGCCGTGAAATTTTAGACTAGCTAGTGCAGACCCTAGTGTGTGACCAGCAGACCAGTCAGCGTGGTCCAAAAACGCCGCCGGCATGCACACCGCTCCAAGCGGCTATCCTTGCGGAGGAAGTGGTGGTTCATCATTTTGGGGCATCTTCTCCAGAACTCAATCGGCGAACGAACCTCGCTTCCAATGGGCCGTCGGCGCTTCAATTCTTGAGTCAGCTTGATCTTGTATGATCCAAACCATGATCAGTGGTCTGATCGATGCCCATCCGACGGATTGGGATCGTTTTCTACGGACGCATAGCACCAGTGGTTGCTGAGAAGCTAGGCCCTGACCCTCTACGGGCTGTAGCGCCACCCACCAATCCGCCAACTCTTCAGGAATGAGGAACAACAAGACCAGAACCGAGATCAAGCGCAGACTTCCTTCTGTTCTCTAGGTCAACAATAGTCCCCGGTCTACTGGCATTCGTCTCGAACTGAGACTAGTTCAAGCTTCAGGCCTAGTAACGACCGACTGTCAGACAGGCGGTCTGCTTCCAACAAGTGGGAATTGGAGATCGTTGTCCATCTTAAATGCACCCTTGGTGAACTGGGCGTGAGCAACAGAATTGGGAAGACTAAAGCTGCGTTCGGAATCGTATCCACGATCTGGAAAGGCAATGTCATCAGCTTAGGAACCCAGCTGCGCCGGAATCGAATTCTTTAGGAATCATTTGGAGAGAGCTCAAACGCCTTGCAGAAATTCGAACGAGATGACGTGCAGGCGTGGTCGACACCCTCCTTAGAAACGGGCGTCCCCTTAGACGAGGGCGTCCACTTAAGACTTTAGACGCCAGCGTCCTCCTTAGTCACGGGTGTCCTCCTCAGACACTGGCGTCCCTCTAAGCCACCGGCGTAGAGCCATTTCCACCGACACTGTTATGACGCCCAGCCATTCCCTACTCAATCGTAGTAAAACCCCTCCAACTCGAGTCCACTTCCCTTGACAAGTTCAGCCATCTAGCAGAGACACCCACCACAGCCGATGCCCCAACTGACGTCAGAGTGCTCAATCTCCGGACAAAGTCGTTGATTTCTCCCCGAAAACAGCCTACGAACCCTTTGAAGTGGATGAATTCGTGGATGCTACACCCGAAGCCACCATTTGCAAAAAACCGCACTCAAAAATTCGCATTTTTTTGGAAAATCGAAAAAATGCACAAATTCGCCCAAAAAATGCAGTAAAATGCGAAACCGCCTCAGTCGACTTTTTGCGCTGCGAGCGGGCGAATTTTTGAAAATCGATTTTTGGGCAATTTCGACCGGTTTTTGGGTGAAAAGTGGGTGGCGTGGAGTGAGTGGAGGCCGCCTGTGAAGTGTGCATCGAAAATTTGAAGGAAATCGACGCAGAAATGCGAAATCGGGGCGATGTCGGTAACGAGGAGGCATGCCGTCGTGACTGACTGTTCGGGATTTGTTGATTTTTTCGATAAATGCGCCGGGCTTTGAGGGGGGGAATGGATGGAATGGAGGGAGTTGGTGGAGGAGATGCAGCGCTGGCCACAAATTTGAAGGGAATCGGTGGGGAAGTGCGAAAATGAGGCGTCGTCGGCTGGTGCAGGGAGTGGACGGCGCCAGTGGACTGGTGGCAAATTTCGCATGAAGTCGTGGGGAATGTGTGATGGGGAGTGGTGGGGACACTCAACCTCTTGTCATGTGATCGGGGACAAGATGGTGTGGGCTCATGGTGAGCTCCCGCGTAGTGAACACCTGGCTCCGGGGTGTGGGTTCTCTTCAGTCGAGGAAGATCGCATTTGTTCCCATTCCGCTGGTAGACGGACCTGAGGCCAGAGCCTGTGTCCAATTGTGCGCTCAGAAGGTCGCCTGTGCGCGTCGACCGAGGCCTGGTCGGAGTGCTCCAAATGTTCACACAGTCGGCGGTTGTCAAGCGGTCCGTGTCGAGGAGAAGCGAGTGAAGGGCACCACATCTTGTAAAGTGATCCCACTGCAAGCTGACTCTCACTCGGTCGCAGCTAATGTCCACCGATGGGCAGCCTCTTAGGCGATGGCTCGGGAAGCGCCACAAACCACGTACTCACGACAGACTGTGTGCATCGGGGCCCCCAAAGTGAAGCCACAAAGAGTGTAAATTCAACCACCATTCCATCCAACAGCCTCGCCTCCTCTCATGACCCAAACTAGGCCACGCGTCTCCTCATCGATTCCCCGTCCAGTGCGCCCGGCCTGTTGCGAAGCATCCAGATGCTCCCGTTGCCACAGCGACCCCCATCCCAGCCGCGAGAGGCCACCCTAACCTACGCCACGCGCAAGGGGGTGGCTCTGTGTGCACCGAGGGGGCTGTGTACATCGGCACACAACAGCTGCGCACTCGGCGGCGAACGGAGAAATCGATAAATTTCGGGCGAGTGGGTGGCTGGGTGGGGGGACTGACAGATTGCATGGCACTCTGATGAGTTGTGCGGGAAGTGCCGATGGCCAGGGGGTGGGGCCGATGTGCGGGCAGACTGAACAACGTCTGAACATCGACCCAGATGGTGGAACATGCATTCCTTGATGTTGCAGGAAATGTTAGACGGTCTTGTGGTTTCCTGCAGTCGAGGCTGTGTCAGCAGACACCTCTGGTCTGAGGTCGGCCGAAGCTAGACGTCCGAAGTCCACTGCAAGCCCCATTCACGGCCTTCTGACACAGAGTGCGCGGCGCCACAGTCCGAGAGGAGGACGGCTCTTGTTGGTCTTCGACGGGAACAGAGGGGCGCTGCGGTTCGTGGCCGCCTCCAAGCAAGCGTGCGGAAGCGGGGACTGTTTAAGAAGTCGAAGAGGACGTCCGTGGTTCCTTGGAGATCGACGACAGATTCAACCACGAATTGTACGGGCTGCAGGCCGACATGAGTCTAGCCGACTCTGAGTGGGACAACGACAGGGATGGACGTCTGAGGATGACGCCCGCGTCTAAGGAGGACGCCCGCGTCTGAGGAGGACGCCCGCGTCTGAGGAGGACGCCCGCGTCTGAGGAGGACGCCCGTGTCTAGGGAGGACGCCGGCGTCTAAGGAGGACGCCCGCGTCTGAGGAGGACGCCCGTCTGAGGAGGACGCCCGCGTCTGAGGAGGACGCCCGCGTCTGAGGAGGACGCCCGTGTCTAGGGAGGACGCCCGTCTGAGGAGGACGCCCGCGTCTGAGGAGGACGCCCGCGTCTGAGGAGGACGCCCGCGTCTGAGGAGGACGCCCGCGTCTGAGGAGGACGCCCGCGTCTGAGGAGGACGCCCGCGTCTGAGGAGGACGCCCGCGTCTGAGGAGGACGCCCGCGTCTGAGGAGGACGCCCATGGGATGGGAGATGCTGAGCGAATGCTTCGCCGATCTTTTGAACTTGAAGGACATTGCATCGAAAGTATGGTCACGCGGCACTATCGTCGACTTCAGAGGCGGGTGTTCATTGAGTAAGACGACAGCTTCTACGCGTGAGCAATGCTCCCCTTGGCGTAGCGTCCATGGCGAAATACCGGGTGTCCCACGACAACCTTCCGATGGTTCGTCATCACTAGGACTGCCTCGCATTCGTCGCGCGGTGCACCAGTACCTCTAGTCAGTACACACCGCCGCCCCAAAAAAGAACTATTGCGAAAATAAAAAAGAACACAGACGAGTGAGGGAGAGAGAGACAAGATTCTGCTGACGTCACACCGCCCACAACAAATCAAACACTGACCTAGCACCGAGCGACAAGGAACTACACGGCCGCACTGTGCTGACTCCCGAGTCGGATACAGGGGAAGGTGACTCAGTGCGAAGGGTGCTGTTTTTTTGCTTCGATCACAGACAGAGACAGAGGGAGAGGGAGAGAGACGGAGAGAACCAAGATCGCAAGCTAATTGAACGATCATGATTCAGTAGATTTTCCGTCAAAATAAGATCACCGCGGTCGTTCACGACGTTCTATGATTATTTTCTCTTGTCCTCTTCTCTTAATTCACTGCCAAGGCCAGCGAAACGGAACAAAAATCGCCCCCGCTTACGTCAGAAACTTCAAAATGGACAAAATGGAACTGTCTACACTGGGAAGCACATCGTCCGCTCCCCGTCGCGATACTCGGCCAGAGACATTGAACAGATTTTGCGAGGAGGGCGAGGGAAGAAACTAACTTGATAACGCCCGGGTTTTCCGGGGGGAGGGGAGGGAGAACTAAAAAGGGTTTGAATGCAGGCACCGATTGGACGTGTGTATCCTATTTTAACAGGGACGTATTTTTTCTGCACACTCACGAGCTTTTTTTCGGTTTTTTTCGTCGCTTTTATGTATGCGATCGCGAACACTCGGGCAGAGTGTAAAAATACTTCATTTTAGGTTATTATTGACTCGCGGTTGGCATTGGATTTATATATAATTGCTTTTTTTGTGTTGATTCTTACTAGACGGGTTTATCAATGCCTACCTGTCGGTGGGACACGAAACTCTTGCACACACTCACTGGGTCTCACGGGACGCGGATATCACACTTTTGCGGCCAATGGGGCAGAAAATTTCACGAAAAAATGCGACAAAATGAGTTTTTTTCTTCCTTTTCGTTGGAAACAACGGTATTAGAATGTATCGTGTCTTTGTTTGAGGCAACTGTGTAGCGTTTTGCTCGTCAACATCAGAATCGATCGTTGCTCTGCTCCGTTGTTTAAATAGACAAAAAAAAAAATGATTAATTTTCTTCGCCGCGACGACGATGATAAACCGGCTTAAGCAACTTCCGAACTGTGACCGTCGAAGGAAGCGGAAAAAAACAACAAAAATTAAAAAAAGGAAAAAAACAACAAAAAAACAACGATCACTTGTTCACATCCGATCACGCCGATCGAAGAAGTAGGAAATCATCGGTTTCGGGTGGCCCTGCGCGGCGCGCGCGCTCTCTCTCGTGCCCGTGTATCTGTGTGCGGCGTGTGTGTCACTTGCGATTGCGGTCGATCTTCGGACAAATGGCTTTTCAATGGATTACGCTCGCAAAAGCCACAAATCGCGTGTGTGGAAGCTGTTCTCTGTGAAATGACAACACAATGCGACGCGACGCGACGGCCGCTACAAGGCATTCAATCAATGTCCCCTCCTCGCCGCGAATTCCGCCGCTTGCCCCTAGTGATCACCGCCCCACCACCTCGCACACGAAAAGATCCTCGCGAGAGAGAGCGAGAGAGACGATGGCGTACATCCGAATCGATGACGGGAACGGGGCGCTTCTTCCTGTTTGGAAAATTCGCTCTCTCTCCAACGTCACCTTACGCGCTTACATTTTATTTCCTCAAAAAAAGCAGAAAAAAAAACGCGCAGATTTCGGAACAATTTTCCACCATGTCTTGACAGTGTCTTCTCTCTGGGTTTTTTTTTCGGCTTTTTTTCGCCTCATTTTCATGCAGAAACACACAGCATCACGGTGTATTTATACACTGTGCTGTGTTTGTGTTGTTTTTTTGCCCCGATCTCGCATATCTTACATTTTAGGGTGCGAAACGAGTGTGGGTGGGTGGCGGAAAAGCACAGAAAACAAGCAGAGACAAAATGAAAAGCAGCAACATGGGCACACACAGATACAAATAGATCGACTGAATTAGATGGAATGCAGATGAGTGGCTGTGCGGTGCATGTCGCTCGGAGGAATAAGGAGGCACACGGGGTGTTCTTCAGTTCGTCATGTGACTGAAGCTGTTGAAGGGAGAGTCTCGCTCTCTAGGCGATTTCCCTCGACGGAGTCTGCAGCAACAGGGCGGCACCCGCGGCTCTGAGAGCACACAACACTGCCTTCAGCTTCGTTTTTCGAATCTGATCCCGCTGTCTGAAGGCAGCTCAAGAACGAGTGCGAGTGCAGGCGCAGAGGAACGCTGTGGATTACGATCAGTGATCCTGTGCTGACATCTTTTGCTCGTTTTCAACCAGTTCTCTGTGTGGCGCTGCAGTCCGGAGGCTCTCCAACCACTGGCTAGTTGTCTGCAGTTTCGGTTGAGGTCCTTTTCCACTTGCGTGCGCCATCTAGTCCGAGGACGTCCTCTGTTACGCTGCCCCAATGACAGTCGGCTTCCAACAAGTGGGCATTGGAGATCGTTGTCCGTCTTAAATGCACCCTTGGTGGCTCAATATTCACTCAGAGATCCTCGTCCATAGAGCCATCGCGGTGGCACCGAACTGGACGTGTGCTAAACCTGCGTTCGGAATTCCATCCACGATCTGGAAAAGCAAGAACCAAGCTGTGACTGATCGTAGAATCGGTGCTGCCTTATGGATGCAGAATCTGGAAAGTGGACACCATTACCACGCGAAGGCTGCAATCTCTCGTAAAGAGATGCTTAACAAACATCCTCAGGATTAGGAACAATTGGGGCTGAGAAGGGGCCAGGAACCTATGAACACCACAATGACAGTGAATTGGACGCACCCCACGGCGCGAAAACAATTCCGTTGCGAAGTACGCCATGCAGTGGAACCCGGTTACGCAGGCAGGCACAACAGCGGGACGCCCTAGGCAAACATGGCGCGGAACAGTTGACGAGGGCGTCCACTTAAGACTTTAGACGCGAGCGTCCTCCTGGGACACGGGCGTCCTCCTTGGACACGGGCGTCCTCCTCAGGCACGGGCGTCCTCCTTAGACGCGAGCGTCCTCCTTGGACACGGGCGTCCTCCTTGGACACGGGCGTCCTCCTTGGACACGAACGTCCTCCTTGGACACGGGCGTCCTCCCCAGACACGGGCGTCCTCCTCAGGCACGGGCGTCCTCCTTAGACGCGAGCGTCCTCCTCAGACACGGGCGTCCTCCTCAGGCACGGGCGTCCTCCTTGGACACGAGCGTCCTCCTTAGACGAGGACGTCCTCCTTGGACACGAGCGTCCTCCTTGGACACGGGCGTCCTCCTTGGACACGAACGTCCTCCTTGGACACGGGCGTCCTCCCCAGACACGGGCGTCCTCCTCAGGCACGGGCGTCCTCCTTGGACACGGGCGTCCTCCCCAGACACGGGCGTCCTCCCCAGACGCGGGCGTCCTCCTTAGACACCGGCGTCCTCCTTAGACGCGAGCGTCCTCCTTGGACACGGGCGCCCTCCTTGGACACAGGCGTCCTCCTTAGACTCGAGCGTCCTCCTTGGACACGGGCGTCCTCCTTAGACGAGGACGTCCTCCTTAGACGCGAGCGTCCTCCTTGGACACGGGCGTCCTCCTTGGACACGGGCGTCCTCCTTGGACACGGGCGCCCTCCTTGGACACAGGCGTCCTCCTTAGACTCGAGCGTCCTCCTTGGACACGGGCGTCCTCCTTAGACGAGGACGTCCTCCTTAGACGCGAGCGTCCTCCTTGGACACGGGCGTCCTCCTTGGACGCGAGCGTCCTCCTTAGACGAGGGCGTCCTAATTGGACACGGGCGTCCTCCTTAGACGCGAGCGTCCTCCTTGGACATAGAGCCATTTCCTGCAACACTGCTCTCGCCACACTCCCTGGTCCCTGGTCGCTGGTTATGATGCCCAACCATTCCCCACTCAATCGCAGTAAGACCCCTCCAACTCGAATCCACTACCCTTGACAAGTTCAACCATCTAGCAGAGACACCCACCACAGCCGATGCCCAACTGACGTCAGAGTGCTCAATCTCCGCACAAAGTCGTTGATTTCTCCCCGAAAACCGCCCGCAAACCCCTAAAAGTGGTTGAATTCATGGATGCTACACCCGAAGCCACCATTTGCAAAAAACCGCACTCAAAAATTCGCATTTTTTCGGAAAATCGAAAAAATGCACAAATTCGCCCAAAAAATGCAGTAAAATGCGAAACCGCCTCAGTCGACTTTTTCCGCTGCGAGCGGCCGAGTTTTTGAAAATCGATTTTTGGGCAATTTCGACCGAATTTTGGGTGAAAAGTGGGTGGCGTGGAGTGGGTGGAGGGCGCCTGTGAAGTGTGCATCGAAAATTTGAAGGAAATCGACGCAGAAATGCGAAATCGGGACGATGTCGGTAACGAGGAGGCATGCCGTTGTGAGGGACTGTTCGGGATTTGTTGATTTTTTCGATAAATGCGCCGGGGTTTGAGGGGGGGAATGGATGGAATGGAGGGAGGGGCCGGAGGAGATGCAGCGCTGGCCACAAATTTGAAGGGAATCGGTGGGGAAGTGCGAAAATGAGACGTCGTCGGCTGGTGCAGGGAGTGGACGACGTCGGTGGACTGGTGGCAAATTTCGCAAGTCGTGGGGAATGTGTGATGGGGAGTGGTGGGGACACTCAATCTCTTGACAAGCGATGCAGTCCGTGGTCTGTGAATACCTGATATGCCGCCGTTTGTTAGCGATCGTGGTGTGAGTCCTCATTTGCCCCCTTTGCGTCGGAAGTACAATCGAGACGAGGCCGCGCCACATTTTGTTTCTGCCACTTCTCTGTAGTCAGACATGGGAACACTGGCCACCGGCCTTCTCCTCGAAATGACCCCACAGTCCTTGTAATCTTACAGACTGCATGATCCAACATCTGGGTCGATGTTCAGGTGTTGTTCAGAATGCCCGTCTGCCTGTCCAACCGTCTACCCATCTGCCCGTCTGCCCGTCTGTCCGTCTTCCCGTCTGCCTGTCCACCCGTCTGTCCGGCAGCCCGTCTGCCCATCTGCCCGTCCACAACCCAAGGCCCACTGCATTTCCCGTACAACTCATGTAAATGCAATGCAAACCACTAGAACATCTAGCATTTCCTGCAACATCGAAGAATGCATGTTCCAGCATCTGGATCGTTGTTCAGTCTGCCCGCCCATCGTCCCCACCCCCTGGCCATCGGCACTTCCCGCACAACTCATCAGATTGCCATGCAATCTGTCAGTCCCCCCACCCAGCCACCCACTCGCCCGGAGATTATCGATTTCTCCGTTCGCCGCCGAGTGCGCAGCTGTTGTGTGCCGATGTACACAGCCCCTCCGGTGCACACAGTGCCACCCCCTTGCGCGTGGCGTAGGTTAGGGTGGCCTCTCGCGGCTGGGATGGGGGTCGCTGTGGCAACGAGAGCATCTGGATGCTTCGCAACAGGCCGGGCGCACTGGACGGGGAATCGATGAGGAGACGCGTAGCCTAGTTTGGGACATGAGAGGAGGCGAGGCTGTTGGATGGAATGGGGGTTGAAGTTACACTCTTTGTGGCTTAACTTCGGGGGCCCCGATGCACACAGTGGGTCGTGAGTACGTGGTTTGTGGCACTTCCCGTGCCATCGCCTGGCGAAGGGTTGGATGGCGCAGTTGGTTGAGTGCCTGCCCTTGGTCATAGGGGTCCCCGGTTCGAACCCCACTGAAGGCAAGGCTTCGCTTTTACGTGGTTTGCAAATCTGGTCCAGTCGTCAGTCACTGGGTATCACAATGGACCAACGGTGGTGTTAGTGTGCTGGCGGCCCTATAACCTGACCTGGCTTTGCCGGTGACGACGACGTTGCCCTTCCCATGTGTGAGCGGCACCATTGAGTGTCACGTCGCCAGTGGCAAATTACTAACCACCTCCAAATGCATCCTCGACGGCACCCCGCGACACCCTCAAGACCTGCTACGTTCAGCACAGCCACAGCCAGCCAGCAAGCCCACAACAAAAGCACCCAGGAAGGCGGCCAAAGGCAACCCCGCCGAAGACATTGTCCTTCCCCCACCCCCTTCGGCGCACAAATCACTGGCATCATCGACGGCCAGCGCATTGACGTCACCAGTCCCAGTGCCAGTGCCAGCGGCCAGTGGCCAGCGCTCTCCAGCAGCATCCATCCATCTGTCCGTCAATCTGGCGTGTTGGCGCGCCGTGGTGCGCGTTATTTGATATTTGCATGTGCGCCGGCGGGTATTTTCAGCGAGCGGGATACGTCATCACACGGCCAGCCGAGCCGCGGGCCGAGGATCGTTTATTTAAATCAATTTCCGTCTGACAGCGTTCGCCGAGGAAACATCCATCGAGGCGGGAAATCTCGTGTGTGGCGACTTAAAAATAGCTCGCCTCTCGAACTCACACACAAGACTGCAAGGGTGCCGAGAGCAGTCGGACGCGAAGCGACGACGGCATTGAAGCGATTGTGTTTGGTCATTACTGACGTCAGTGGTGGTATTGAATGCACACGGTGGGGGTGGCGCGGCGACGGGGCGCGTATCACTGGCACACACCGGCACCTAGAGTGACCTAGAGTCGGACGGCTGAGCTCAAATGCGAACGTATCGATGATTTAGGAGCAAGTCTGCCAGGTGCGGACGGCGGCGAGGGCGTGCGAGTTCGCGAAGAGATCATCGGTTTTATTTTTGGAGTCCCTCAAGTGACTGGTCGTGAGGCGACGTGTGTTGAGGTGGTTAAGGGGGAGCCATGGACTGGGTGTCCGGCTGGCGTGCAGAGCTCTACTTTGACAAGTGCGGGTGGGTGGCGAGAGGGGCCACGTCGGTGGGAGTTGTTCTTTGCTTGGCACAGACCAGTGTGGGCTGTGGGCCTTAGTCAGCGAGAGCTGGGCGCGTCCAGTTTCGTAGGCCCCCAACGTAAGTGCCAACTGGTCACGCCATCGGAGGTGAAGCCTACCTCCCTCAGGGTTGACCTCGAAGACTTGCCGAGCTGGGGCGTTGGTGACCACTCTCTCTCCATGGCCCAGCCATCTGAGTCGAGACAGTGGAGATGGCTTCGCAGCTCCTAGAGCCCGTCGTTCGTGTGTCTCCTCCAAGCACCTTCTTCGCAAGCGGGACGGAATACGATTCGAAGGGGTTGCCTCTCGAAGCGACCAAGCTCGTGCTCATTTGACAGTGACCATGCTTCTATGGACTGAGACTCTCAAGGTCTTAAATACAGAGACAGCTTGGTTTCCCGAAGCAGGGCCTTGGTTCCCTCAGCGATTGGCCAGGGTTATCCGGTGTCATTTCCAGAGGAGCCTAGAGAGCCTAGACAGACAAGGTCCTTACCTACATCGAAGCTTCCCAGATGTCGGTGTTGATGGACATTTTTTGTGGACGGCATGCCCTCTGTCTTCACCGCAAGACCAAGCTTGAGGCTCACAGCTTTGAAAGCGAAGACCTAGCCTAGCCAAGCACATTGCCTGGGATGTCACTGCGACCAGGCACCCTTCTTCTTCTTCTCCTTATGGCGCTACAGTGAACCTAGGCCCCAGCCAACAACCGTCTCCAGCTGGCTCACTCCCTAGCCGCAACTGCGTCCCATTTCGCTGGTTTCAACGGCAAAAGCAACACGAACGGCAGCCAAAGGCAAGTCAATTCCCCCGTGGGGCTGCCTTTCACCCGCCCTCTTCGGCGCACAAACCACTGGCATCACCAATGGCCAGCCAACTGCGTCCAATTTCGCTGGTTTCGTTGGTTGAGGTCCTCGTGCACTCGTGCGTCCGCCATGGGTTTCGTGGTCGCGTTGTCCCACTGGTTCTGGTTCACGCTCCACATGGCCTAGCCATCGTAGGCGTTGAATCCGCAGACGCCTGGCTGTACAGTTCGTGGTTGAGTCTTCTCCTCCAGACGCCGTCCAACACAAACAGGTCCAAGGATCGCACGCAGAGCTGTTTGCTCAAAGCGACCAAGAGCTTCTTCATCCGCTCTTGAGATAATAAAGTCGCCAGGAAGAGCATTCCATATTCCTGTGGTGCGGCTAAAAAAACGAGTCTCTAAATTTCACAGTGCGTCCGAAGGTAGGCTGATGTGCGTTCCTGGCGAGACGTGTATTGCGGGTGAATTCAAGGAGAGCAGCAATGCAGTTGGGCATCGTTTGTGAAAATGACAAGTTTGTGATACAAGCGCCATTCATGGATAATGGCTGCTTATCAGGGGTTCGCTTTAGAGACAGCAGACAGCATTGAATTCAATCCAGTTGAAGATCCTGTCAAGATCGGAATTCAATGTGCTTGACATACGTTGCCGTTCCAATACCACGTCCGAAGGACATTGTCGTGAATTTCGGAACGAATATGAAAAGCTGAGGATGCTGTCATCAGCGAAGGAATGGATTGGATTAGAAGTGGCAGACAGGAGGTCATTTATAAAAATGAGAAAGAATGTCGGAGACAGAACAGAGCCTTGGGGGGGGGGGCGATTACAAAGACCCAAGGACCTACAGAGGGATTGCATTTCTGAGCACTGGCAAAGTTGCTGATCGCTCTCAAATTGGCGCGATGCTAGCAAAGATCCTTGTCGATGCATAGATCAAGTTGACATGCAGCCTCCAAGCGGCGTCCCCTGGATAGCTCTCACAACACGCGTTGTGAGGTGAACCATTGCATGCAACGTTTCCCCAGGGCTAACAACCCATCCAAAAATCTGGAAAAAACGGTAGAGCAAGCAGCCTCGGAAGAACGGACGGAGTCCCAACGACGACACGGCATTTGGTACTGGAGAAGATAGTGCGGCGGGCAAAAGTCAACACGGAAGGCACTATCTTCTGCAAGTCAGTCCAGCTGTTGGGATACACTGATGACATCGACAGCTAGCACCAAGAATCAGCTCTGCAGCCTTACTTAATGTCCAGCTTTCGGCTCCATAAAGTAGGACTGGCAGGATAAGGGTTTTGTAGAGCATGACTTTGGTCCTTCGAGTCAGGAGTTTCGAGCCCAGTTGTTTTGACAGACCGCAGTAACATCGGTTGCCAAGGGCGATTCTACGTCGGCTCTCCACTACGATGTCATTCGTGGAGTTTACATTTGCCCCGAGGTAGACAAACTCCTTTACTACCTCGAAATTGTAGCTGTCGGTTGTAACGTTTTGGCCGAGGTGGTGTGCGGCGGATCGTTGTTTGCTCGACAGCATATATTTTGCTTTGTCCTCGTTGACCTTAAGACCAGCTCGTTTCGCATCTTCCTCAATTGCCGTGAAAGCTTCCACCATGGCGCGTTGGGATCGCGCGATAATGTCGATCTCATCCGCGTATCCCAACTGGACTGGACTGACTTGTAGAAGATAGTGCCTTCCGTGTTGACTTTTGCCCGCCGCACTATCTTCTCCAGTACCAGATTGAAGAAGTCACACGACAGCGCATCTCCTTGCCGAAATCCGGTGCAGGTTTCGGACGGTTCAGAGGTTTTTGAACCGAACTGCACGGTGCATCGCGTATGTGTTAGCGGATCAGTTTTCCCGTGATCCCGAATTCGGCCATCGCTTCGAATGGCTCCTTGCGATGAATGCTGTCGCATGCGGCTTTAAAATCGATGAACAGATGGTTAGTATCGATTTGAAACTCGCTGGTCTTCTCCAGGATCTGCCTTAGGGTGAAGATTTGGTCTGTAGTCGATTTGCCGGGCCGGAAGCCGCACTGGTACGTGCCGATTAGTGCGGTGCAAAACGGCTTTAGACGTTCACACAGTACGCTGGATAGGATCTTGTAAGCGACATTGAGCAGGGATATACCTCTGCAGTTGTTGCAGGAGGTAGGATCGCCTTTTTTGTGGATGGGGCATATGGAGCTGATATTCCAGTCGTCGGGCATGCTTTCATCTTCCCGAATGATTTGGTGCATGCTCCCTACCATTACATTGCCCCCAGCTTTGACAAGCTCCGATGGCAAGCCATCTGAGCCTGCGGCTTTGTTGTTCTTCAGTCTTTTAATGGCTGTACCGACTTCTTCAAAGCTAGGTGGGAGGACTTCTTCGTCGACTGGAGTTGCGATTTCCTGGTTCCCTATCACTCTCTCCTGGTCAGGTGCTGCTGCTTAAACACATCCACTATTCCCTGTGGGTCCGTAACTCGGTTACCCTCGCAATTTCGAAGAGCCTGGGTGCCTTTCCCAAGGCCTGTGGCCAGGCTTTTGGCTTTTTTGTAAAAGGCCCGTATTTTTTGCTTGTCCCTAGACTCTCTGAGATATCCTTGAGCCGGGAGGTTGCGAGAGACCTTTTCTTCGGGCGTAGAAGCTTTTTCTCCTCCCTGATGCTACGGAAGCCAAAAAAAATGCCTCGATACGTTCTTTATTGGCTGAGATACACGCGTTTGAATATGATGCGGCCGACTTGTGCGACGTTCGCTCCTTTTGAGTCCTCGACCGCGGACGAGAGATGAGTGAGGCCAACTGATGTGTCTCCCGAAGAAGAACAGTGGCAGCGATAAGTAAATCACCACCTTTTTGAAAAAACAAAAAAAACAACCCAACTGATGTGTCTCCCGAAGGACAGTAGCGGCGACAAACAAAGCACCACCTTTTCGAGAAAAATAAAACCAACTTGAGCGTCTCCCGAAGGACAGTGGCGGCGACAAACAAAGCACCACCTTTTCGAGAAAAATAAAACCAACTTGAGTGTCTCCCGAAGGACAGTGGCGGCGACAAACAAAGCACCACCTTTTCGAGAAAAATAAAACCAACTTGAGTGTCTCCCGAAGGACAGTGGCGGCGACAAACAAAGCACCACCTTTTCGAGAAAAATAAAACCAACTTGAGTGTCTCCCGAAGAAGGACAGTGGCGGCGACAAGTAAATCACCACCTTTTTGAAAAAACAAAAAAAACAACCCAACTGATGTGTCTCCCGAAGGACAGTGGCGGCGACAAACAAAGCACCACCTTTTCGAGAAAAATAAAACCAACTTGAGTGTCTCCCGAAGGACAGTGGCGGCGACAAACAAAGCACCACCTTTTCGAGAAAAATAAAACCAACTTGAGCGTCTCCCGAAGGACAGTGGCAGCGACAAGTAAAACCCACACGTGAATATGTATATGTTTGGAACATTTATTACTACTACTTGATCTGTAATATTACTCGAAATAAATATACTTTAAATATTCTGCAGTAAATGTTGATGTTGATGATGCATCGTTAAACCTACGAGAGTCTTAAAATACACTAGCAACTAGTTTAATAATCAATAA
This sequence comes from Eristalis arbustorum, assembly GCA_916610145.1. Taxonomy (NCBI): domain Eukaryota; kingdom Metazoa; phylum Arthropoda; class Insecta; order Diptera; family Syrphidae; genus Eristalis; species Eristalis arbustorum. Next base: position 3,307,081 of record OU744321.1, on the reverse strand, counting down.
TTCCTCTGTTCAGTGTGGAGAAGAAACAAAAAAATGTGTAAAACAAAATGGAGGAAAAAATATACAAACAAATATCGTGTAAAATCGAAACAGCGCTCCGTCGTGGAGTGTTGCGTGCTCCTCCCCTGGTTTTGATGTCTGTTTGATTTGTAAAAAAATAAACCGGTTTCCGTTTTTTTATGTTATCGATAAATTACACTCAAGTCTCATTTAACGGTAAGATTACGTGCTGTGCTGAGTTTTTGTTTTACGTTCGTGCTCTGATCTCGCGGCGAGATCCTGACTACATCTAGATACAGACGGGATGAGATGGATTTCGTGTTTGTTGTGAATACATGAACCGTTAGTTTTTATCTACACATTTAATAAGTATTTTAAGTTGATTTTTTTTTTTTTGCTTAAGCCTAGGTCATAGATTAGAACGAAAAAGAAATTAAAAAAGAATATGTATATGTAACGTTGAGAAAGTAAAATGTGTAAACCGCAGCAGGCGACGGCGCCTGTTTAAGTATGTTCCAGAAATGACTGACATTTGATTCGAATCTCTGAAGTGCTGAACTTTTAAGTCGCTTGGAAGGGGCTTGTCTATGTACGCGTTTACATATTGTTGTCCCAATTATCTTCCATGTCATCGTTGGGGCCTACGCCGCCCATTCCTCCGCCGGAGTTATTCCCACCTCCACCTCCGCCTCCTCCCCCACCGCCACGACGATCACGTGACTTGTAGGACCGTCGATTCTGATTTATCCTGTTGTTCATTCCGCCACCGGATCGATTGAAATTGCTTCTATTGCCCCGGCCCATCTGTTGACCGCCAAAGTTACCACCGCCTCCTCCTCCACCGCCTCCCCCACCTCCGCCACCACCATTAGCACCATAGTTACTGGCGAAGGGATTATTTGGGCCGCAGAAATTCTGTTCCATCATATTGCCGTCGCCGGGATTGCCGACGAAGGGATTGTTAAAGTTGCCGCCGCTATTGCCGTTGTTGTTCGGCTGAATGCCCAAGAGACCGCTTCGCCCATTCCGGCCATACTGTCCCATCATGCCGCCGCCACCTGCTCCTGCGCCGCCCGAGAACATTCCACCGCCAGCACTGCCGCCGGCACCGAGAGGTCCATTCCCGCCGGCATTCATCATGTTCATGTTCGGCGGCGGCCGCCGAAGGAAGCCCATTTGCTGCTGCTGCTGCTGCTGTTGCTGCTGTTGCTGCTGCTGCTGTTGCATCTGCATGCGCTGCTGCATGCTCATGCTCGTGTCGTTCATCATCATCTGATTGGAAGCCTGACCGTAGTCCATGCCGGGACCCGGCATGCCGCCCATCATGTCGTTGTCGCTGTCGATGTGCGTCACCTGGCCGTCGTCGTCGATGAAGATGCCCAAGTTGCTCAGGATCTGCTGCAGGTTCTGATTGTTCAGAATGAACTGAATGTCGAAGACCTTGTTCGGCGACGGGTCCTGGTGGAAGCGCTTCAGTTCGGTCGACACGAGCGCCAGCTGCTGATTGACCATGATCTTGTATTTGGAATTCAGGTTCTTGTACCACTCGGACTTCTGCAGGAGCATGCGGATCTCGACGTTCTGCTGCGGATTGCCGGCCGGCAGGGGCGCGTTCTGTGTCGCGCCCGCACTGGTGATGGTCGCGGCGGCTGCGGCACGACGCGGATCAACTCGCGGACCGCGAGCACTGGGCGCTGGTGAGGCGGACGGTTTCTCCTTCTCACGCGTCGGCGACGAGGCCGACTCGACGCTCGACGGGGAAGCGATCGTCGGACGTGACGAGCGATTCAGGGCGGCCAGAACCTTCGAGTTGGACAGCTCCGGCAGGCCGAGGATGCGCCGGATGCGCGGATCCGAGGAGTCCTCGCCGTGGAAGCTCTCCCGCAGGTCGTTGTACTTCGGATCTGGCACGGCGATCTCGTAGATCTGCAATTGGAAAAAACGAGACGCATGAGATTCGGTCCAGGACTGGAGGGAGGACAGCGCCACCTACCTTGTAGGGAATCGGCATCAGTGAGGACATAGATCCGTCGATTTCCTTCGCAATCTGCATGTTCTTGACCGGTTGGAACGGGAGCCTTAAATCTATATCACCTGCGGAGAGAGAGAAGAGATTGAGAAGGCTGGCCCCCTGGTGGCAGGGCATTCGACTCACTGTTGGAACTGTCGACAAATCTTGACAGTCGCATATCCTTATCAGCCTTGGTACTCCTGTTGGACTCAGGGTCGTCCTGCGCGGAGCGCGGTGTCCAGTCGTACATAGATTGCCGTTCGTACGTCACCGCTGAACTCTCGGCATGCGGCGGTGCTTGTGACGGCGACCGCGACCTCGAGTCGTCGCTGTCGTCGTCGCTGTGCGTCGAGCGATAGTGCGACGAGCCGGGACGCCATGCTGCCGACGACGACCGGGACGAGAGTCTCGGGTCCGCGCGCTTATCGTGCCGCCGTGGATCGTGATAGTCATCGCGAGTGTCGGCCAGTCTGGGATCGCGATAGTCGTCGCGGTCGGCGGTGTCGCGCCGCTTGCCGCTGGTCGATGAGCTCGATCCGTAGAAGTTGTCCTCGAATGGCGACGTGATCGATTTCGCCTTCTCGCCGTCAGACTTGGACGTTTCGCCGCTCTTCAGCATCGCCGAGACGTTGACGGTGTACAGATTGGTTGGGTCCTTGAGCATGTTCTGCAGCGAGTCGGACAGCAGGATCGGCCGCGGAAGACGTGAGTCATTCGAGTCGCCACCGTACGGATACGACGCCGAGCCCTTCGAGTCGTTCTCGGACTCATCCTTTGCCTGCGGGTGGGGGACGAGCGATTAGTGTCGTGCTCCGGCTTCACTTGCGCGCACAGACTTACCGCTGAATCGATGCTCGGAGGGTTGTCGTCCAGGGCGTCCAGGTCCTGATCGTCTATGACGAGCTGTTCCTCGTCCTTCTCGTCGTCAACTGCGGGCAGAAAAAGAAACGGAGTGAGTCAGGCTGTGGCTATCGATCGAAGCGGTCACTTACGCAAGTCGTTCTTGTCGTAGCCCAGATTGGAGTCGCGCAGGTACTGCGAGTAGTCAATGCCGCCAGAGCCCTGCGGCTGGCTGGTCGACGCCGCCGCAGTTATCATGCCACTCATGCCGCCCGAGTGCGGCACCGGATCCGGCGACGACAGGTTGATCTCGTTCATTTGCTGCTGCTTGTCGGCAATCACCGCCACCGCGGTGCTGGCGGCGACGGTCGCCGTCGTGGTGGTTGTTAGTGGCAAACAACTGGGAAGAAAACGCATATCAACATCTTGAGTTGCCGATCTACGGTAGGGTTTTGCACACACACGCATGACGAAATAATAAGAAAATAAAAAAGAATACGAGACAAATGAACCAAAATGAGACCGTGGGGTGAGGCGTAGAGCGCACGCGTGACTGCATGACAATCGGATACTCACAGTGAACTGGCCGACGGGGTGGCGGTCGGCTCCGAGCCCATGCCGATGCGGGCCATGTTCCGGGCGTTCAGCTGGATCTCGCTGATCTCGGCGATGGTCAGGCCGATGTTGTTCAGCTGGCTGAGCGTCAGCTGATTGATCTGCTCCAGATTGACGACGCCGAACTGGGAGAGCTTCTCGATGCGATCGGCCGACAGGACGCCGGTCAGATTCTTCAGATCCAGGTAGCTGGGCGCGTTCACGGACGGCGGCTCCAGGTTGCTCTGCTTCGAAGGACCCGCGCTCAGCAGTGGCGTGTCACACCAGCGGGACTTGCGTTGCTTGTCAGACTTCATGGTGGCCGCGGCCGCATTGGCTGCGGTCGCAGCCGTTGACACGGACTGCGCGTCGCTTGCGGTCGGCGGTATATTGATGACCATGTCGAGCAGCGATGGAATGATTTCGTTTTGTCCCGCCTGCAGCTGCTGCTGGTGCAGCTGTTGCTGCATCTGCAGGTGTTGCGGTGGCAGATCGGCGTTGCGAATGCAACCGGCCTGGGATTGCACCACCGATTGGGTGGTCATTGTGGGCGGCGCGAGGGTGTTCTCGACGCCGTGCTCGGCGCAGATCCGCTCGTGTGTGGCGTTCATCAGATTGAGGGCGTTCTCGCGACTGATGCGACGGAACGTGCCCAGAATCTCCTTGGGCGCGGTTTCCAAGTGCTTCAGCAGCACGCTACGCAACTGATCGGTGAGCGGCTTGCCGTGCGAGAACTTGCACGCCGACCGGTAGACGCACTCCATGCCCAGGTAGTAGTACTTGCACGGGAAGTCCGAGTGCATGTAGGAGCACTTGTCCTTCTTGGCGCAGCACTCCATCAGATAGAACTTGCACAGCTCCAGCTTGCGTGGCTGCTGCGGATGGCGGTCCTGGTACTTGTCCTCCTGTCGGGTGAGCATAGATTGAGTAAAGTGGGAAAAGAGTGATGCTTGCGCTTGCTTACCCCGCCCGAGTCGTCGTAGTTGCGGCGCGAGCGCTTGTCGCCGCGACGGTCATCGTCGCGGCGGTTGCCGCGGTCCTTGCGCTTCGATCGGGAGCCCGAACCTTGGTCCTTCTTCCGTGCCGACGAGTAGCGACTGTAATTGTGACTCGAATCGTAGCTGTCGTACGAGGAGTACGACTCCTCCGAGTCGTAGCCGCCCTCCTTCTTGGCCGGCACGTCCGGATCAAGGATCGACGGATGCGTTGGCATGAACCCACCCGGCGGAGGGCTGCCACCGCGCACGCACAGCATTTCATCGTCGTCCAGGTCATCGTCCGGCGCGTGGCCGTGCGGCGGTAAGTGTGTGGTGTCCGGCGACGAGGTGCGGTGCTTCTGCAAATGGGAAAAACGCTTTTCGTCAGCTCTGTGCGCGGGTACGCGCGACTGCTTCGCTCACCTTTCGATCCTTGTCGCGCTCTCGATCGCCGCGCATTTTCCTGCGCTTTCTCCGTCTGCTGCTCTTCGAGACCATCGAATCCTTGTCGCTGTGCTTCTCGATGTCCTCGCGATTGTCGGACAGCTTCGGCTTCGGCGGCAAGATGCCGTCCTTCTTGAGGGCCGCCGCAATTGCACTCTGAATCGTCCCAGCGAAGTCATCTGAAATGGAAGGAGTGCCCGCGGTGATGATGGAAGGTCACTCAGTCAGTCAACTCGTACTCACCATCAACCGCCGGTTGGTTCTTCTTCAACTTGGGCTTCTTCGCGGCGTCGCTGTGCGCGTCCGCATTACGCTGGGGCGACGCCCGACCTGGCTTGGCGACCAGTCCCACCGGCGCCGCGGCAATTATTAGCGCCGCATTCGCGGGCTTTGCGTCGTTCGCCATCACTGGCTCATCGTTCTCGTCGTCATCGTCAATTTCGCCGTCCTCCAGGTCCTCGTCGTCTGGGTCTGTTTTCACACACTTCGGTGTGGCCGCATTCTCCGAATTGACTTCAGCCGCCGCTGCAGCTGCTGGCGGCGGTGCTGACGCTGATGCTGGCGCCGGTTCCATTTTTTGTTCTGGTGCCTTCTCATTTTGCTCTTGTTCTGGCTTGATTTGTTCCTCACTGACTGCGTCCGTGGCGACTGGCTGCACGGATTCTGGCTGTGCTGACATTGCTGTCGGTTTGGTTTTGTTTTTCTGTTGGTTTGTGTTTGTTTGTGTGCTTCTCTTCTTTGATTCTCGCTGGTTTCTGGTTTGTTCAAGTGGAGATCTCCTCGTTCAGCTCCTGGAAGGTAAAGGCAATCGATTAGGAATCGGTTCGAGAGTGATTTGCAAGCGAGTTGCCACCCAGTTCCCAGTCAAAATGGCTCTAAATCAAACTAAGTGAGGGGGCATCGGAAAAAGGAAAACTCCAAGAGGAATCGCCCGCAAAAAGGACTGTGTGGGGGCGCTTCCATGGAGCACACACACCCTCCCGCAGAAACACACCATCCGCCTAGGAATGGAGCGCGCCAGTGGCGAGGTGGTTGTGCAAGCAACACGTCATCATTTTTTTTTTCTTTTTGAGGTTATCACTGCCGTCAGCCGCTGTGCTTAATTAGATTAGAGAACATGGCTTTGACAGCCCCGCGGTGACGCGTAGACACATGGATGTCAGGCAGCGACGATGACGCTGCACGCGTTGCGGCGGCAGTTATTGGAACTGCACGTGTTCCGGACAATGCCTGGCTGACGTGAAGAAGATAAGCGGTGGGGACTGCTGATGGACGCGAAAAACGATGCCAGAGCAGCGACGAAGTCAAGGGCAGTGGTTGAGAATGACGCGGGGGCTAGATGATAGGTTATGGAGGAGAATTTATGTCGGTTCTGGAACGAGGAGCAAAGCAAGGACTGGGAGTGTTGGCAGGACGCTGCGTGTGTCACTTAAGGGGGGGGGCGGGGGTGTACGACGGCAGAACTGGAACTTTAGACATGACGCCATGTTTGGTACCTCAACAGCGAGGTGCTGCCTGCACGAGGGGAAGCAAGGAAAGAACTGGGTTTGTGGCAGGACGCCACGTTTGTCACTCCAGGAGCGAGGTGCTGCCTGAACGAGGGGAAGCAAGGAAACAACTGGGTTTCTGGCAGGACGCCACGTTTGCTTCTTAAGGAGCACCACGCTACATGGAGGAAGGGAACAAGGCATGAACTTTAGACAAGTGCACTACTCCAGCAACGAGTAGCAACACAAAGGAGCGACGCCAATTATGTGCTAAGACAGGAACGCTTGTCACTTAAGCAACGAGGTTCAACGTGAAGGCAAAGAAGGCTCCATGAAAGAACTAGAAGCTGAGCTGAAACCCTACAACGAGCTAAGACAAGGAGCCACGCTTGTCCCTGCAATCGACGTGGTTCCACTTGAGTGCTGCAGCACTTGAGTCTATTGCCTGTGTGACGACTGTTGAGGCAGCAACGAGGATCAGCACAATGTAGGCTGCATTGCATGGCATTCCAGCAACGAGACTGAACAGAAGGAGGGTTCAAAGGAGGAGCTAGGAGTCCAACAACGAGGGGCAAGCCATGAATGTGTCCCTTTAGCAATGAGATTGAACACAAAGGAGGTGGGGTTAGTAAGAGACAAGAGAGGCATGTCAGTTGTCAATCCAACAGGGAGGTTCAACTTGAACACGCCAGAAGAGCAGGCATGCCAGTTGTCACTTCAACAGGGAGGTTTAACTTGAACATGCCCGAAGCGAGGTTGAACACAAAGGAAGTTCAACGGAAGCACTGGGTGTTGAGTCAAGAATGCGTGGCACTTCAGGAGTGAGGCGCTCTAACAACGAGGTTAAGCACGCTCTGTGTCGAGTCACGGATCCATTCATGGCACTCCAGGCGTGAGATGCTCAAGCAACAAGGTCTGCGTCAAGCCAGTTCATCCATGGCACTCTGGGAACGAAGGACATGTCGAGGTTCATCACGAAAAGGGTTCAAAAGCAGAGCTAAACGAGGAGCAGCTCATCAACAACGAGGTTGAACACAAAGAAGGCCTCAAAGGGAGCACAGGACGTTGAGTCGTGAATCTTTCCATGGAACTCCAGGCGTGAGACGCTCTAACAACGAATGTGAACACAAAGGACGCCTCAAAGGAAGCACGTGGTGGTGTTGAGTCAAGAATTCATGGCACTCCAGGCGTGAGGCGCTCTAACAACGAGGTTGAACACAAAGGACGCCTCAAGAATTCATGGCACTCCAGGCGAGAGACGCTCAAGCGACAAGCTCTGCGTCGAGTCAGTTCATCCATAGCGTTCCGGGAACGAGGGGAAACAACCTCGTCCCATCACAAAGAAGGAAGAACTAGAACTTGAGCTGACACCCCAGCAAACTGCCAGCTAAGACAATGAAGGCATGCCACTTGCCACTCCAACAACGAGGGCGCGACCACAAAGAAGGATCAAAGGAAGAGCAAGCAGCAACGGAGCTTCAACGCAGAAATCGAGCGAGTTCAACCACTCCAGCAGCCACCAGGTGTGTGCCCCAGCCACAAGGTTGAACGGCGCAAACCACACTCTGAGTCACAGTCCAGCCATTCGCTCACTAAAAATAGAAGATAAGCAATCAAGCATTTCTGTGTCACAACTCACGCCGCACCGCTGGATCTACACACCCGCCGGCGGTGATATCCACGAAGCGAAAACCAGCGATCATTGGGGACAGCCTGACCACAAACAACACCCCCTCCACGCGCGATCGCCTAGCAACACGACTGCGACACACAAATCAAGGCAATTGCACATGCACACCAGTGCAGCCGAGAAAAAAAAGGGAAACAGACACACTTAGAGCGACGCACACACTTTCACGTCAAGTATTCTCATCGCGAGGCACACAAATCTTTGATTTTCACTTCAACACAACCACATTTCGTTTTTTTTTTTTCGTTTTGGAATCTGGTCCAACGCTCTCTTCGGCGAAAGGGGACGATGACGAGGGAGGGCAACGTCGCAAAACAGACGCAGAAACTGAAAAACAGAAAACAACAACTCAAACGGACATGCATGGAGTGAGTGTACGTGCGGGCATGGAATCTGTGGAAGGATGCATGTTTTCTGGCTTCGGCTTTGCTTCACTCTATGACACACGATTCATCATCATGATCATCATCATCTAAATCATCATCTAAATCATTTGCATCATCATCATCATCTACATTATCATCATGTGCATAAAACATCATCAACATGGGGACAAAAAAAAGCCTAAAAGACAGAAAAACAAGTGAAATAAATAGACGCCATGAACGCTCGACAAACAAGCAAATCTGTGGCAACTGGGTGCACGAAATTCGAGCCAGAGCTGAAACAAAAAGAGCACAAAATTTGTTTTAAAAGAAAAAAGAAAGGGCAAACCTTCTGCTCGCTGTCAAGCATGCACCACACCGATTATTGTCTATCGTTCCCGATTCAATTGTGCATGTCGTGCATATTTCCGTTCCATTGCTTCTGGTTTTTCATTTAAAAACATTTGCGTTGCGGTTTGTAGTCTCAAACGGCGGCGAGTGCTTCATCATTACAATCACGGCATGTACTGTGTGTACTGGGCTGGGGTTACGATTTCACCTTTTCATCGCCTCGTCGAGGCGACGCACACATGAGCTGGCATATATACGTATATTCTCTGATTTTCTTTTGTGTGTGAGAGAGAGGGGGGAGGGGAGGGAGAAAAAAGATGTACATATATAGATTAGTGATTAGCTTAGGAATGACGGCGAGAGAGCGACCGAGTGACGCGACGAGAAGATAACCAATTTTCGAGACGGGACATATTTTTTTGGCTGCTTTCTTAATTTTAATTGAAAAACAAAAACGAAAGAAAAAAAATCACCATACATCACACATTCACAAAACGAGAGGCAACGCGCACGCGCACGCACACGACTGAATCGTGTTTCCTTCGCCCATCGCCAATGGACACCCGATACATTCGCATTACCTGCACACTGGGACGGTTCCCGCGCGTTGCTGCATGTGCACACAGTCGGCGTCGCTTGTGGTAGTGGCTTGGCAAAGAACAAAAAAAAAAACACAACACACCACAAAGAATGGCGTGTGGTCTCGGGATTGCCGAGGTTAGGTATGCATGTAGGCCACCCGTCCCCATTGGCCGGCCCCTCTCCGACAGGCAACAGCCCGTCGCGTCCGTTCCTCTTATCGATTCTCGACTGAGAGCGAGGGGCCGGTGTCCGGGGGAAAAAAAAAAACTCCATGTGATGTATGACGTATGCACATATCCGGCGGAACAAAGGATGAAAAAAAAAACCAAGCGTCTTTTCCCCCTCGTCACGACAGACTTTTAAACCAACAAAAAAAAAAAAAAAGAGAGAGAGAAGAAAAAAAAAAATATTTATGAAAAAATGCCGTTTTTTTCCGTTTTTTTTTTGCACACCATCTCGAGTCTCAGAAATTCGTTATCTTGCTTCAATTTTGTGACGCAGTCGACTTACATAACGGAAACAAAGAAAGAGAGAGAGAGAGAGAGAGAGAAAAAAAAATAATAGTAAATTTACATTTTACGTGTCCCCTGGGTGGTTTCTGTGGTTCGTTATTTTTTTAAACTATTCAAAATTATTCGTCCTCGTTTGCTTGTGTTTTTTTGAATCAACTTTTTTTTGTTTTTCTTTTCTTTCGTCTCTCCTACTAGATTAATGAACGTATATTTAGTTGTTCAATACATTTGGAGATCATGGAAAAAAAATGCAGATTTTCATTGATCCGAATGTATCTACATCGGCTTCGGGTAGATTAACGCTGATGAATGTTCGGAAAAAAAAAAAAATCAAACGTAGTAGCAGTATATGCAGCCATACACACATATATACAACGTACATATATATGCGTACGAGCGTATATATAGAAATGAGAGTGTTATTTTTAAAAATAAATTCTTTTTCTTTTCAATTTTGTTTTCGCTTTTTTTTTTCTATTTTTTTTGGTTAAACTTTCATGATATGAACAGCTCAAAGATTTCTACTTGAATGAGACGATGATGAAATTACTGAACCGTTGTTGGGCTCGACTGACTGACGGCGGAAGGCGAACGATTGGGAACGTGGCTGAATCCAAGGTCTTTGAGTGGCGCCGCTGACATCTGCTGTCAGTGAGGGGAAGTGGTGCAGTGCTGCCAGCGCGATGGTTGTCAGGGATGGCGGTGTTTGGTGAATTTTCGTTTGGTTTATTTTGTTTGAAATGTCGAACTTTGAAGTTGTGGTGGATTATTGCTTGGGAAGTGGCGCAATGATGGGTGAAGTGAATTTCGCGTGTTGCTTGGCTTGACCGCCGAAGAGGTGACGAGGTGGCGACGACTTGTGATTTGGAAGGAACATCGCATGAGAAATGTGGAAGGAACGCAGTAATCTTGCAGTTTTCCAAAATGTAGAAGGCCCGCAGTAAGCTTGAAATTTAGGACGGACATCGCATCAAAAATGTTGAAGGAACGCAGTAATCTTGCAATTTAGGACGAACATCGCATCAGAAATGTAGAAGGCCCGCAGTAATCTTGCAATTTTCCAAAATGTAGAAGGAACGCAGTAAACTTGCAATTTAGGACGAACATCGCGTCAGAAATGTGGAAGGAACGCAGTAAGCTTGAAATTTAGGACGAACATCGCATCAGAAATGTAGAAGGAACGCAGCAAACTTGCAATTTAGGACGGACATCGCATCAGAAATGTAGAAGGAACGCAGCAAACTTGCAATTTAGGACGAACATCGCATCAGAAATGTAGAAGGAACGCAGTAAACTTGCAATTTAGGACGAACATCGCATCAGAAATGTAGAAGGAACGCAGCAAACTTGCAATTTAGGACGGACATCGCATCAGAAATGTGGAAGGAACGCAGCAAACTTGCAATTTAGGACGGACATCGCATCAGAAATGTGGAAGGAACGCAGCAAACTTGCAATTTAGGACGAACATCGCATCAGAAATGTAGAAGGAACGCAGCAAACTTGCAATTTAGGACGAACATCGCATCAGAAATGTAGAAGGAACGCAGTAATCTTGCAATTTAGGACGGACATCGCATCAGAAATGTAGAAGGAACGCAGCAAACTTGCAATTTAGGACGGACATCGCATCAGAAATGTGGAAGGAACGCAGCAAACTTGCAATTTAGGACGGACATCGCATCAGAAATGTGGAAGGAACGCAGCAAACTTGCAATTTAGGACGAACATCGCATCAGAAATGTAGAAGGAACGCAGCAAACTTGCAATTTAGGACGAACATCGCATCAGAAATGTAGAAGGAACGCAGTAAACTTGCAATTTAGGACGAACATCGCATCAGAAATGTAGAAGGAACGCAGCAAACTTGCAATTTAGGACGGACATCGCATCAGAAATGTAGAAGGAACGCAGTAATCTTGCAATGGTCCAAAATGTAGAAGGAACGCAGTAAACTTGCAATTTAGGACGAACATCCCGTCAGAAATGTAGAAGGAACGCAGTAAGCTTGCAATGGTCCAAAATGTAGAAGGCCCGCAGTAATCTTGCAATTTAGGACGAACATCGCATCAGAAATGTGGAAGGAACGCAGTAAACTTGCAATTTAGGACGAACATCGCATCAGAAATGTAGAAGGAACGCAGTAAACTTGCAATTTAGGACGAACATCGCATCAGAAATGTAGAAGGCCCGCAGTAAACTTGCAATTTAGGACGAACATCGCATCAGAAATGTAGAAGGCCCGCAGTAAACTTGCAATTTAGGACGAACATCGCATCAGAAATGTAGAAGGCCCGCAGTAAACTTGCAATTTAGGACGAACATCGCATCAGAAATGTAGAAGGCCCGCAGTAATCTCGCAATTTTCCAAAATGTAGAAGGCCCGCAGTAAACTTGCAATTTAGGACGAACATCGCATCAGAAATGTAGAAGGCCCGCAGTAATCTCGCAATTTTCCAAAATGTAGAAGGCCCGCAGTAAACTTGCAATTTAGGACGGACATCGCATCAGAAATGTAGAAGGCCCGCAGTAAACTTGCAATGGTCCAAAATGCACAAGGAACGCAGTAAACTTGCAATTTAGGACGAACATCGCATCAAAAATGTGGAAGGCCCGCAGTAAACTTGCAATGGTCCAAAATGCACAAGGAACGCTGCAAACTTGAAATTTTAGAAGTCCTCGCAGAGGAACATCGCATCAGAAATGTACAAGAATCGTGGTAAGCTTCCAATTAAGGACGAACATCGCATCAAAAATGTAGCAGGGACTCAGTAAACTCGCAATTCAAGACGAACATCGCACCAGAAATGTAAAAGGAACGTAGTTAACTTGAAATTTTAGAAGTCCTTGCAATTTAGCACGACCATCGCATCAGAACTACGTAAAAGTTCATGTCGGCGACAAGGTAATTCGTCCATTTCCCTCTATTCCGACACAAAAACCATAAATTCCATTTCTTACACCAAAATAAATCCTTTCCCTCCATTCGTGGTGAACAAAGAGCACAAATGCGACGTATTTTCATGTTCACCTCAGAAATCAATAAAAACCCAAAAAAAACAACAAAAACGTACCAACTCCACACGATAACGTACACAAATCTAGTCCAAAAAAAAAAAAATAATCCATCGCTCTCTGTCTCCCTCGCAAACGTCACAAGTCATTCGTTCGGCGTTTCGGTTCAATCAAACAGCGCCACCAATCTAATAGGCAAACGTTCAGATCATCGCCCAATGAAAGAGAGATTTTTTTTATTTGTCGCCTCTAAAGCCGGTTGTGTGTGAGTTCGTGTTCTTCTTTTTGTTGTTGTGGCGCTTTTGCGAAACTGCATTGATATACATACACCATCAGATGCGCAAGGAAAGCGAGTAAACGAATTCAATAATTCAATACATTCCCCCTGGGACGAAGGATCAGAGTTTGTTTTTTTTTGGTTTTCGACCGAAGCTTGATCAGAGGACTGTCGTCGTCGGTGTGTGTTGTTTATTAGTGCAAAAAACAGGAAAAAAACCCACCCTCTTTGCCCCGCATTTGACAAATCAACAAAAGCGAAGACCCTTACACTCGCCCCCGCCCCCCCCATTGAAGGTGGTTTACGCGTCTTGTTTTAGTTTATTTTGTTCCGTTTGAAGTTGCGAATCCAGGAGAGCTTCAGTGAACACCGAAGAGAATGGCCAATCTTGTGTGGAGCATTAAAAATGGCGAACTCGACCGCGTTCAGGAGGACATCGAAATCAAGGTAAGATCTTGCGAAAGCGAATTGCCTTCTTCATTTAATGGTGGCTTGTCTTCTGTTTGCTGCCCTTTAGAAGATCGATGTTAATAGCGAAATCAATGGACGGTACCTCTTGCACTACGCAGCTGATTTCGGGCAAGTTGAAGTTCTCACGTATCTCATCGAGAAGGGGGCCAGAGTCGATGTAAGATTTCACTCATTTCATTTATTTTCTTTGCCGTGCTGCTTTCCCTAACGTGTGTATTCCGTTTTCCATTCAATTGCAGCTGGCCGACAAACATGGAATAACCCCACTTCTGGCTGCTATCTGGGAGGGACACACTAAGTGTGTGCAGATTTTGATAGAAAAGGTGTGTAACTGTGTGACTCATTGATTGAAATGCATGTGCTTTGAGAAAAGGAAAAAAAAACACTTTTGGGGTGGGACTGGGACGGAGAGCGCGCGCGTGTGTGTGTGTGTGCGAGTGGGAGTGGGGGTGTTTTTTCGCCACTCAACGAGGGGGCGGTGTGCGTAAACAATTTTATTTACGCCATTAGTGGGTTGGTCTGAAGGATTTTGTTGTTCTCCGGGCACTCATGCGTGGGCATGGCACTCGGTAGTGGGCGGGATCTTAGGCGAATCTTGAGAACTCCCACACGTCGGATGAGAGGAGCGCGGAAGCGGTGGTGCCCTTTTGGCTTGTCGTAGGTGGTCCGTGGGATGCACTCTATTTTTGCTTCGACAACGACGATAGTGCTACGGAAACATGTTCGAAAGGAGATAGGCGACATCTTGTCTGGGTGCCTTCCAAAGCCTTTGCATGCATCCAGTCTGAGTTCCAGCGGCTTTTCATTGTTTCCCGAGATGTCCGGCGTCTTCGTGGCGGAGATTTGCTCTTGTGCTCCTTCCCGAATGAAGAGGCTAGCATTTGAAGACCCATTTGGCAGGAGCATCGTCTGCTGCCTTCCATTCCCCGTCACTTCGACTGGTGTTCGTAAGCAAAGGACAAGAGGACAGGCAGACGAACCATGAAGGCAATTGCTGACTTGCTCCTGGGCTCACTGCTTCCAGTCGTCAAGGCCAAGCTGTCTTACATCCGTGATGACCTGGTCTTTGTACCGGAGGTTCGGTCTTCCTTTCCTCGTCGAAGCAGCAGTCTCGGATTCGAAGACCCTCCTTGCTGGAGCGTTGTTGTCCATTCGCTCGATGCGGCCGAGCCAGTGTAGTCGACGGATTTTTGCGTTCCCGACTACATCCACATCCTGGTGCAGCTCGTAGAGTAGAGCTCGCAGAGTAGAGCTCGCAGAGTAGAGCTCGTAGAGCTCACAGAGTAGGGCTCGTAGAGCTCGTAGAGCTCGCAGAGTAGAGCTCGCAGAGTAGGGCTCGTAGAGCTCGCAGAGTAGAGCTCGTAGAGCTCGTAGAGTGGAGCTTGTTGAGCTCGCAGAGCTCGCAGAGTAGAGCTCGTTGAGCTCGCAGAGTAGAGCTCGTAGAGCTCGCAGAGTAGAGCTCGCAGAGTAGGGCTCGTAGAGCTCGCAGAGTAGAGCTCGTTGAGCTCGCAGAGTAGAGCTCGCAGAGTAGAGCTCGTTGAGCTCGCAGAGTAGAGCTCGCAGAGTAAAGCTCGCAGAGTAGGGCTCGTAGAGCTCGCAGAGTAGAGCTCGCAGAGTAGGGCTCGTAGAGCTCGCAGAGTAGAGCTCGTAGAGCTCGTAGAGTGGAGCTTGTTGAGCTCGCAGAGCTCGCAGAGTAGAGCTCGTTGAGCTCGCAGAGTAGAGCTCGTAGAGTCGAGCTCGTAGAGCTTGCAGAGTAGAGCTCGTAGAGCTCGCAGAGTAGAGCTCGTAGAGCTCGCAGAGTAGAGCTCGCAGAGCTCGCAGAGTAGAGCTCGTAGAGCTTGCAGAGTAGAGCTCGTAGAGCTCGCAGAGTAGGGCTCGTAGAGCTCACAGAGTAGGGCTCGTAGAGCTCGCAGAGTAGAGCTCGCAGAGTAGAGCTCGTAGAGCTTGCAGAGTAGAGCTCGTAGAGTGGAGCTCGTAGAGTAGAGCCCGTAAAGCGTCCCAGTCCTGCTATGGGGCACGGAGGCATGCACTTTGTCAAAAGCGGATGAAGCTGCTCTTGGTTGCTTCGAGAGGAACATTTTTCGTGTGATCTTCGGTCCCGTCTGCATAGACGGTGAGTGGACGAGCAGATATACGACTTAGCCAGAAGAGTGAAGATCCAACGATTGAGATGGCTGTAGAGCGGATGGAAACCAATGCTAAGGCTCGAAAAGTGTCCCGAGGGACGGGCCAGTAGAGGTGGCGCACGCAAGTGAAAAGAGACCTCAACCAACTACGCGTGCGAAACTGGAGACAGCTAGCCGGCTGGAGACGCTTGTTGGTTGAGGCCCAGGTCCACCACGGACTGTAGCCCCGCCTTAATCAAGGAATTAAGATATGAGGGCAGTCTTTGGGGATCCTTTCGTTGACCAGGTCGACTAGAACGACTGGAACGCTCTCCTCGTCGATGAGTTTGAGGAGTCCATTGGGCTCTGTTGCTTCTTCTGCTGTCATTTTCGGTCCTTCCTTTCTTTCATTGATAATAATATGAGTGGCGCTACAGCCCGTAGGGGACCAGCTTCCCTAGCTTCTCAGCAACCACTCGTGGTGTACGCGTGCGCTTGTTCTCTCACGAGTGGAAGGGATTTACAATTTCATGCCGAATCCGAACGGCCAAGTTTGAGAAGCTTTTTCTTGACAGAAGTGCTCACCGAGCATTGGCGACGAACAGTATTTCGAACCTAGACGGGTGGTAGGCAGGAGATACTCTTTGGGCATTGTCAGTGACTCGAAAGGGGTGGGGTCGTGAACATTGTTTTCATCGCACAGAGCTGGAGTCGAACCTACGATGTCGAGGTTTTTTTGTTTGTAATTTGCGCGTGCTTTAGGGGGACCCTTAATTGTTCGGGGTCAAGACACAGCACGGCCGAAGGTATAGAGGGGGGGAGAGGGAGGGAGAGAGGGAGGGGAGGGAGAGAGATCGAGATCGAGAGAGAGAGAGAGAGCGAGTAGGTACCTGTGCACATTTGTCCTAAATGTCTGCGGATCATTGAGCCAGGAAGAGCATTCCATATTCGTGGGATGCGGCTAATAAAACGAGTCTCTAAATTTCACAGTGCGTCCGAAGGTAGGCTGATGTGCATTGCGGGTGAATTCAAGGAGAGCAGCAATGCAGTTGGGCATCGTTTGTGAACATGACGATAAAACACGGACAAAGAACACACGGTACGTCGATGTTCCAGCGAGTCTAATGAACGTCGAGGTTGGGGTCGACGCACATACCCACAACGACACGGGCGACCATCCTTTCCTTCTTTAACTGTTCTTGTTCTAGTCTTTTGTTCCTAAAAAGATCTTGGCTTCTGTACCTGTTGGTACTCCTTCTTCCGGTGTCGGATCTGATCCTATGTCTGCACTGGAGTGTACTTTGATTCAACTGCTTTTGTGTAATAATCGATCTGATTTCTGATTGATGCCTCTGATGTGGACCTTGATGAGGTCCATGTGTAGAGGCTTCAGGGGAGGAGGGTGGGTGGGGGGGGGGGGACAAGAGAGCCTTCTCCACAACAAATCCTAATCACGAGCTTTTCTTTCTTTTTCTAGGGAGCTTCCAAGACCGGTCACACTCCAGATGGCATTCCATACCTCGAGGCCGCCGAAACGGATGAAATCAAGATCCTTCTCGAGTAATCCATCAAAACAGAATCAAAACAAACCCCCCCCCCCCCCACAGCTGAACACATCTCCCCACACATCCATCAAAATCAAAATACAACGTCTTCTGTGACTTCTTCCAAAAAAACAAAAAAAAAAAAAACAAATTAATGCAGCATTAGAATTACAGAGTTTGTGCGTGTATGCAGAACATAAATATAAACCGATCTAGATAACTATGGACTTAAACGCATATATACTTAAGTGAGAATCAAACGAGACGATGCGAGGTGATCCACGAGAAGCCGGTGACTACGACGATGATGGCGGTGATGAGGAAGAGGAGCAGGATGATGGATGGATGGATGGAGAGAGAGAGATAGAGAGAGAGAGAGAGAGAGAGAAGAAATACATATATACTATATATAAATAATAACAATTTGATTTGAGAAATACTCATGCGTTTCCTCTTCTTTCTTTGAATTTACATTTATTTAATAACGAATGAAAAACACTCGCCACACGAGCGAATGGAGTGTGCAGAGCGAACGGCGATGAGGCAGAGGTAGAGGCAGAGCCAGGGCAGAGACGAGAACGCAAACAACGACAAAGAACGCAGGGCCTTCCGTTGAAAGTATTAAACACCAAAATAAACTGTTTAATCCATAAACTTACCCCGATATTCAAACACTGAAGCTAGATCATTAACTATTCCTTAAAACGAGACTTGTAACATTGAAGTATCTGTCCTTGTGTAATTTTTACTGTATTATTTTTTACTCAACAACCACATTAAATGGTAGTATTTAATAGAAGTTAATGTATTTAAACAAAAAAACAAAAAAAAACCGATTGTTTGTGTTGAGGAGAGATCAAAAACCGCGAAAACAGAATACAACGAGTCATTGCGAGCGATTAGCAGCAGCAGCAGCAACTACAAGAAAGCGACCAACAAGAAGAAGTAACCAAAACCAAAATCAGCAAAACGACGTAACAACAGCAAACACCAACCACATTACATGAAATAACTGAAAGAGAAGAAAACGAAAAATAACAGAATCAATACTGTGCATTTATTTTTATATAATACAAGGGAAATACAAGCGAGTTAAGCCACAAACAACAAATCAACTGAGTTTTATTCCTCGAATCACCGGCCGCAGGGAAATGACGTGCTCAAGGGGTCATTAAGGAGACACAACATCGGTCAGAACGTCACCAAGGGCAGCTATAGCTCGGAGGTATTCAACGACTTCATCTACCTGGACAACAAACAGCATCAGTACCGAGATTAAACGCAGAATAGCTCTTGCCAACCGCTGTTTCTTTGGGCCCAAGAGGCAATTGAGTAGCGGAGCCCTCTCCCGAAGGGAGCAAGCTCACACTATATAAGACCCTGATCATCCCTGTCCTGGTGTATGGCGCGTAGGCTTGGACTATCGCAAGAGCGGATGAAGACGCACTTGGTCCCTTCGAGGGAAAAGTTCTGCGTTCAATCGTCGGTCCTAGGTGCGTTGAAGGTTCCTGGAGAAGAAGATTCAATCACGAATTGTACGGGCTGTACAGCGACAGGTGGCTAGGGCCATGTTGAGCACATGGACAACACTGCTCCAACCGGAAGAGTCTTCGACGCCGAGCCAGTGGGACAACGCAATAGAGGACGACCACGAACGCGATGGCGCACTCAAGTGGAGAAGGACCTCAACCAACTTAGAGTGTGAACTGGGGGCAGCTGGCTAAAGATCGTGCCAGCTGGAGAGGATTGTTGACCGAGACCTGACTGTAGCGCCACAAGAAGAAGATGAAGAAGAAGGGGGTCCTTGGTCAAGACACAGCACGGGCCGAGCGTATTGAGGGGGAGAGAGAGAGGAGGAGATATTGAGAGAGGGAGAGAGAGGGGGAGAGAGAGAGGGAGAGAGAGAGAGAGAGAGAGAGAGAGAGGGAGAGAGAGAGAGAGAGGGAGAGAGAGAGAGAGAGAGGAGGTACCTGTGCACATTGGTCTGAAATGTCTGCTAATATTCGTGTGGTGCGGCTAAAAAAACGAGTTTCTAAATTTCCCTGTGCCTCCGAAGGTAGGCTGATGTGCATTCCTGGCGAGACGTGTATTGCGGGTGCGTTCAAGTAGGGGAGCAATGCAGTTGGGCATCATTTGTGCAGATAACGATACAACACGAACAAAGAACTCACGGTACGGTCGATGTTCAAGCGAGTCTAATGAACCCGCGACATCGCTGTCTCCTATAAGTTCTATCGCTCGCTTTCGGCTTCCGTCTAGTGGGTGCAGGGTGGTCTTGGGAGCACCAGACCAGATATGAGCGTTATGCTAGATTAAAGCGAAGTCAGAAGGGGTGGAGTACTTCTTGCATCATCGGCTTTGCAGTCCTGTCACAGTGTCCCGTCACCAACATGAGGTGAATGTGTTAAAAATGCTCAGCCATCTCGTTCAGAGACCACTCTGATATCACGTTGTTTTTGAGCCACGACAACGTCTCTCGCCTGGGCAAAGTAGCTGACTGCACCCAACCTGGTGCGATGCCTGCGCGATCCCTGCTTGCGCATAAGTCAAGTCAAGACATACAGCCTCCTCGTGGCGCCCCCCCAACAACCGTGGTGTGGTGAACTAATGTACGCAGCGATCCCCTTCCGGCCGAGGGTCAGATAATGGGCCTGGACTACCAGTTGTAGGTTGTGCGTGAGGTTAACAAACACAACAAAAAATCCACGTCAACAGGCCTCGGATATGGACGCATTCACAGTCGATGCCGCCAGCAAACGATCAAAGGACAATGATCTTCGTTTCTGGACGTGGAATGTGAGGTCCCTGAACAGACCAGCTGTGCTGTCGATAAACTCGCCGAGGCCCTGGACTGCCACAAATGCCAGAGATGGGCCGGCCAAGAGGCAGATGAGCACCTGCGACGTCTACCACAAAGAGGGAAGGCAGCGCTCTTAATTGGATGCGGATTCATTGTTCGAGGCAGAGTTGGGCAAAAAGTCTTAAGCTATAAGAGTCCGCATAGATTCGGGAACATCAGCCAGATTTGCACACACACGCCCCGACGGAGGAGAAGGATGACTTCTATGATCGCCTTGAAAGAGCATACGATCGATAGGCGATCATAGACAAGAACAAAGATCAACGCACAGCTGGGCAAGGAAGGACTCTTTGCTAGGGTCGTCGGAAAACACAGCCTGCACGACGGCACATCCGGAAACGGACTCCGGCTGGTAGAGGTGCGTAACCTCTCTGTGTTGAGCACGCGGCTCCCACACCTCAGCATCCTTAAGGGGACCTGGCGGTCTACTGATCAATCAAATCGTCAACCAGATTGATCACATTGCGATCGACGTCAGACACTCCTCCAGTGTCCTCGATGTCCGCACGTTCCGAGGAGCCAACATCTACTCGAACCAATGCCTTCTTCTAGTCAAGGTAGGGACCGAGAGAAGTACGGAGTCGAGGCAGGACGCAAAGCTACAATCGTTGAGCGCATGGACCCCACAGCCCCGGCCCGAGGAATCGTCGACTCCGAACCAGTGGAAGACAACCACGAAACCCCTGTGGCACGCACAAGTGGAGAAGGACCTCAACCAACTCGCAGGCAGCTGGCTAAGGATCGTGCCAGCAGGAGAGGCTCGTTAGCTGAGGCCCAGCTTCACCGTGGACTGTAGCGCCATAAGAAGAAAAAACGGTTATTGGGCTGCCAGCAAAATTGCCAGCACGCGACCATTTCTTGTGCATTGTGCTACCCAGTGCCGTCTATTCGATCCCGCCGACGGACTGGCCAAGATCTCAAACGGCAGACAAAAGCAAATGAACCTGTGGGACCCCTATAGCCAAGCCCACGCACTCAACCAACTGCGCCATCCAGCCGTTGCCCAATCCAGTGATCCCCAAGAACCTGCAAGGGATGGTGTCGGGTGAATCGGTCGCCTCCGCACCTCTCATCGAACGAAAGAAAGGCTAAAGAAAGTGCAAATCGCTCCGGGGCCGGGGGCTTCGTGGCCCAGTCACTGCTTTCATAACGACGATAGAAAACGAAATCGCTTACGCAATTGCCCCGAGGTCGCGCGCGCTGTTCGCCTTGTCAGCCTCAATTCAGCCGTGAGCGCCTTAGATCTCCGGCGAAAATGTCTTGACTCCGGGCGATTAGGCTTATCGCTCGGCTCCCATTAAATCGCCCAACTCAAGGAGATGGCGAACTATCTGGGCCGTGCTGTGCCTTTAAGTGATAGTTTTCGTTGTCGTTGTCGTTGTCGTTCGTTGTTTTTACGATCTCTCGAAGGTTCCCCCATGAGTCCGGATCGACGGGCACTGATTTCGGAATTTGTTCTGTCCGCTTGTTGCCCATTCGACTGCGGAGCGCTGATTCTCTTTTCTTATCGCTCGGGGTCAGATGAAAATTCTGTTTGCAGGTCAGGCACCGAGTGTGTGTGCGTGGAAATTCACATTCAAACCGGCCGCAGAGGTCGTGCGAATCTCGATCGATTCTAAGAAACGCTGGCAAAGCTTGTTTTACACACACACGACGTGGTGCACTTATTTACTTAATTACGTGATCGGCTCTCGCGCTCGCCTACTTCCTGACTGTCCACACACAGCGGAGGTGTGCCGTGCCGGCGGCCAAGGCGAGCCGGGGGACCACACTAATTTATTGCGTAAATGAAACCCCCCACGGGGGGTTTTCACGTTGCTTGCCGTTTCGTTTGTTGCCTAAGGTTGTCGGCTCGCCCTCGCGGGACGTGAGCAGCTCAGCCTTCCTGAGACGCGGCAACTCAGCCGGACGGGCGGTCGGTCAGGCGGTCGGCCCGGCGGTCCGGCGGTCGGTCAGGCGGGCTTAAGACTAGGCCGACACCAGCGACTCAGCTCGGCGCAGTGATGATGTCAATTCCGGAGCCGAATCTCGAGGAAATCTTCGTCACCTCACCGTTCTCTCTTCTCCAGCTGGCCATGCGGCTGGGGTGGGGGCTGCGGTGTGCTGCTGGTGTGGTGTGTGTATCACTATCAAGCGCTAACAGCATCGCTGATTCGCCGTTTCGGAGAATTCCATTCGATTCCACTTCGTTGTCGGTTTTCTTCGTTTGACAACAACAAGCAATTATCGCTCGGCGCAGAGGCGGCTAGCCGTCAAACCACCGCAGTTCGTCGTTGAAAATCAGTCTTGTCTGAGTCGCGATTCAGTGCGTTTGCAACCTGCTCTCTCTCTGGTGATCAGTGCTTTTCGATTTGATTTGATTTAATTTTGGTTTTTTTTTTGTTGCGTTTGTTGCTTAACGGTGCAATGAAGTGTCTGCTTTTCTTGGCCACCGTGCTGGTCGTTGGCGTTTTCGGGATCAATCAGACCCGCGCCGATACGCCACGTCTGGTGTGCTTCTACGATTCGTCGAGCTTCATCCGTGAGGGTAAGTGTCTCTTCGGATTTCTCGTCCGAGTATCATTACGTCACGCCGTAACCTTGAGAGGGAACTTAAACTTTTGCTGTTGTTTTTGTTTTTTTTTTGCTAATTTATTCATCGGATGCGACTGTGTGTGTGGGACGGACGGCAATCAGTCCAGTGAGTCACTGAACACTTGGCAAAATGGGGCCATCTCTCGGCCGGTCACAAGATCGGTCGCGCGAGAGTTCAGCGCGGCATCTGCAGAGATGCTAATTAAGAGGCGTGCCGTGCATGTAGCCACCTTCACACGGACGGCATCAATTGCCGCTGGGGAGGTGTGAGAATGATTGCCCCGCAGTTATCGCTGACACGTACATCTCCGCCGTGGAACGGATGCACTAATTGTTATTGTGAACTTATCTTGTCTTGTTTGCTGTCCACAGTCATTGACTGACTGTTGCTCTCTGGTATAAATGTGCCGATCTTGGATCGGGGAGCTGGGACAGGGGCAACGGGCACTTAGGTCATCGTTATCATTTTGATAACCTTTTTGAGTTTTTTTTTTTTTTTTTTATTCTTCTAACATCGCAAAGTGTGGCTGAATGTACGGACGTGGTGCACTTTAGACGTCCTGCTTGTGCTGCCACTGGAGGTGGTCCTGCTGGGAATTTGATCGGCTGTCGTAGTGGCAAGCTGTGCTGTCATGTCTGCTTTGTAGGAGCTCCATCTTCAGTCATTGTTGAGTTGTCGCGCGTCCATAGATCTGGAGCATTATTTCAGTCGTCAGCCAGTTTGGTAGTCAGCTGGTTCGGCAGTCTGTTCAGTTCATGCGCCAGCTAGATCAGTCTCCAGCCAGTTCAGTCGTCAGTAGGTTCAGGCGTCATTCAGGTCAGTCGTTAGCCAGTTCGACAGTCTGTCAGTTAAGTCGTCAGTCAGTTAGGCCGCCAGTCAGTTTAGTCGTCTGTCCGTTTAGTGGTCAGTCAGTACAGCCATCAGGCAGATCAGCCTTCAGTTGAGTCGTCAACTAGCTCAGCCGTCAGTCAGTTTAGCCTTCTGTCCGTTCTGTGGTCAGCCAGATCTGTTGTCCGTCCGTTCTGTGGTCAGTCAGTTCAACGATCTGGCAGCTTGGCCACGAGACAGTTCATCCGTCAGCCAGTCTTCAGCCAGTTCAGCCGTCAGTCAGTTCAGCCGTCAGTCAGTTCAGTCGGCAGTCAGTTCAGTCGTCAGCCAGCTCAGCCGTCAGTCAGTTTAGTCTTCTGTCCGTTCAGTGGTCAGCCAGATCTGTTGTCCGTCCGTTCTGTGGTCAGTCAGTTCAACGATCAGGCAGCTTGGCCACGAGACAGTTCATCCGTCAGCCAGTCTTCAGCCAGTTCAGTCGTCAGTCAGTTCAGTCGTCAGCCAGCTCAGCCGCCAGTGAGTTCAGCTGTCAGGCTATTCAGCCGTCATTCAATCCAAGCCGTGCAGTCACTCCCCCAGGCTGCTGCAATGTAAGAGGTGAACCTCGCACGAGCTTGGCTGTCTGAAATAACTCTTGGCCCGCTGTCCTATCCGTTTATGTTGTGGATTCTCTTGCAGAGGGGAGTGCTCAGCAACACATAGCCTCTGTCAAGGGAAGTGGTCGCGGCTTCCTGAAATTCTTTAGGCCTCTCTTAGATCTCTAAGATCAGGCTAAGGGTGATGTTAATCCCGAGGTTCATTGCCGATCCGGGCCAAGATGATGAACGACAGCAATAAACAGCAAGGGGGTCAATACGCTTCCCTGGTGTACACCGACAATTTTGGACGGCATCGGCCATCTTAAGCCCGCTCAACGATCTGGTGTGTGGCATCCACCCTGCGTCGACGCGACGGTTGATATCGTCTTAACAGGTGGTCCTCGCTGCAGGGACGTTTAATCATCATTTATGGCTTTATTGGATGACCGTCATTTTTCCTCGTGGCGCGCTCAATTAGGCTCCCCCATGTACTCCGTCGCATCGTCTGTCTACCACTATGTTGGCAGAGGCCTTTTGAAATGCCGAGCAGTGAGAGTGTGCGTCCAGGCGAAGGTCTTGTGCTCTGCAGCAGCAAAGGCTTTGCCTCTGTCCGTGTCCCTTTGTTGTACCGGTTGACATTTGCAGACGCCCTCGTTTGCTTAGTTTCGGACTTGCTGACCGATAGGCTCTCCTAGAATTGCTTTCCAGCCGAGGTGCAACCCCTATACTTGTCCGCCTACAAGGCATTCAGCAACAGGAATCAAATTAAGCCCCTACGGCCCACGTCATGACGACTAAAGCTAGGAAACTGCTAGTAGACTGAGGCCCAGGGGACGTTCAGTAAGAACGCACACCAAACCAGTTCAGGCCCCTCCAGCGACTGTTCCAAGTCGCACTTCCCTTGCGGAAGCGCGTCAAAATCAGATCAATCAACCAAATCACGTTACACCGAAGTCGTTGACTAATTCAAGGCAAACAGCAAAACAACAAACAATGGCGATTCGACGCTTGCCCCCGGTGGCCTTGCCGGCCGTCGGGTGTGATGAGCTCATTCGCGCGCCAGTCTCGTCGGTAGCTTACGAAGTGTTCACGCGATTCGCATACGTTATTAGCCAGCAGCTGCAGGCTGTGCATGCGGCGTTTCATTGAATTCGCTCTGTCTCTCCATTTGAACACACTTTCGTTGACAGGTCTCGGCAAGCTGACCCTGAACGACTTGGACCCAGCTCTGCAGTTCTGCACCCATCTGGTCTACGGCTATGCGGGCCTCCACAATGACAACAGCAAGCTGATCAGCTTGAATGAGAACCTGGATCTGGACATCGGCAAGGGCCACTTCCGTGTGATCACGAGCATGAAGAAGAAGTATCCCCATCTGAAGGTGCTGCTCGGCGTTGGCGGCGGTCGTGACGAGAACTCCGAGAAGTACCTGACAATGCTGGAGGCCAGCGTCAACCGGATGGCGTTCATCAACAGTGCCCACGCTCTGGTGAGCACGTACAGCTTCGATGGCATTGACCTGGGCTGGCAGTTCCCCCCCAACAAGCCGAAGAAGATCCGCGGAAGCATCGGCAAGTTCTGGAAGGGCTTCAAGAAGATCTTCACCGGCGACGCGGTGCTGGACGAAAAGGCCGAGGAGCACAAGGAGGAGTTCACCGCCCTGGTGCGCGACCTGAAGAACGCCTTCCGTCCCGAGGGATACAGCGTCTCGATGACCGTCCTGCCAAATGTTAATGCCTCAAGTAAGTGCCAACGGTGTCCGTTGGACCTACCGCGTCTACATCTCACCCCCGCTCTCTTCCTTTGCAGTCTTCATTGATGTCAGTGCCATCATCAACTACTTGGACTTCGTGACCTTGGCCGCGTTTGACTTCCAGACACCGACACGCAATCCCAAGGAGGCAGACTTCCCCGCTCCACTGTACGAGCTGAACGAGCGCAACCCCGAGCACAACGTCAACTACCAAGTGCAGTACTGGTTGGGCGGACACTGCCCCGCCAGCAAGATCAACGTCGGAGTGCCGGCCTACGGACGCGCCTGGAAGATGACATCGGACTCGGGCATCAGTGGCGTGCCACCAATCGCAGAGACCGACGGCGAGGCACCAGCCGGACTGCAGAGCGAAACCCCCGGCCTGCTGTCCTGGCCCGAGGTCTGCTCGAAGCTGAGCAAGCCATCCAACCAGCACCTGAAGGGCGAGGACACACCGCTGCGTCGCGTCGGCGACCCGACCAAGCGCTTCGGCACCTATGCCTACCGCCGCTCGGACGAGAGCAACGACAACGGCATGTGGGTCGGCTACGAGGACACCGACACCGCCGGCAACAAGGCCAGCTACGTCCGCGCCAAGGGCCTGGGCGGCCTGGCCCTCTTCGATCTATCCAAAGATGATTTCCGTGGCTCTTGCACCGGCGACAAGTACCCACTTCTTCGAGCTGCTAAGGCTAGGTTGTAAGCACTGCTAATCAACGCCCTGTTAATCGTTTATGCAAACAAAAACCAAAAAAAAAAAATAAATCAAGAAATATATAAAGCTTGCGTGACATGAGTCGATGCGTTTGATTTCGAAGCGTGGAAGGACGTAGTTGGAAGGTGCGTCATGAAATCCATCAGAAGAGCATCCGGCAACATCGAGATGTCGACCCCAAGATCCAAGCAGTGGCAAGTGGGGCATTTCTG
Source organism: Eristalis arbustorum (assembly GCA_916610145.1). Taxonomy (NCBI): domain Eukaryota; kingdom Metazoa; phylum Arthropoda; class Insecta; order Diptera; family Syrphidae; genus Eristalis; species Eristalis arbustorum. The sequence continues at coordinate 3,280,298 of OU744321.1, read as the reverse complement.
CTGGATTTCAACGCTCAACGGATGTCAAGGTCACTTTCGGCGACCATTTTCAAAACTTTCTACCGATCGTAGCCGCATGGTAATGCGAGCCTATATGTATTTTTGCATGCTGAATCGATTGCAACAAACGGCATTCGAAACAACCGCACGGTTTAGGAGATATGGCCGATTTTCCAAAAAATATACCTTTTCGGTCACTTTTTCCTACCTTCTACTGGTCGTAGCGGCATGAAATTGGGCTCAAAAGAAGCGTCTGACCGTCGCGCATGTATTCCAAAAATACTGTAACAAAAGCAAAATCGCCGAAAAACGCTTAGTTTTCGAGATATGAGCGATTTTGTAAAATTTGTTATTTTTTGTCACTTTCTCCCGTATTTTTTCCCTACTTTCTTCTTGCCGCAGCGGGACACATATGGGCTCAAAAGAAGCGTGATTGCGTGCTGAATCGTTTGCAAGTGAAATGAACTAAAACAAGCCAATACTTTCCGAGATATCACCGATTTTCCAAATTTTGTGACTTCAGGTTAGACATTCCACACATTCAAGCAAATATCTCCGGCCCTACTGGGTGTACCGGCGTGTATGAGCACTCAAAAGACGCGTATTTACGTGCTGAATAATTAGCATTTGAAATCAACTGAATCAAGGCAACCGTTTTCGAGATATGTCCGATTTTCCAAAATAAACGACTTTAAGTCACGTTTCGGCACTCTTAAGCGGATATCTCCTGACGTACTTGTCGCAGCGGCGAAATTTATGGCTTAAAAGACGCGTCTATTCGTGCGGAAAAAAACGGATTTTTGACTCAGCTCTCCGGCGAATTCCCATCAGCCAGCGAATGAAAATATCACTCAATCGCTCAATCGCTCAATTCTAACAGCAGCGTCTGGTGTCAAGGTCACTTTCGCCGACCATTTTCACTATTTTCTACCGATCGTAGCCGCATGGTAATGCGAGCCTATATGTATTTTTGCATGCTGAATCCATTGCAACAAACGGCATTCGAAACAACCGCACGGTTTAGGAGATATGGCCGATTTTCCAAAAAATATGCCTTTTCGGTCACTTTTTCCTACCTTCTACTGGTCGTAGCGGCATGAAATTGGGCTCAAAAGAAGCGTCTGACCGTCGCGCATGTATTCCAAAAATACTGGAACAAAAGCAAAATCGCCGAAAAACGCTTAGTTTTCGAGATATGAGCGATTTTGTAAAATTTGTTATTTTTTGTCACTTTCTCCCGTATTTTTCCCTACTTTCTTCCTGCCGCAGCGGGACACATATAGGCTCAAAAGAAGCGTGCTTGCGTGCTGAATCGTTTGCAAGTGAAATGAACTAAAACAAGCCAATACTTTCCGAGATATCACCGATTTTCCAAATTTTGTGACTTCAGGTTAGACATTCCACACTTTCAAGCAAATATCTCCGGCCCCACTGGGTGTACCGGCGTGTATGAGCACTCAAAAGACGCGTATTTACGTGCTGAATAATTAGCATTTGAAATCAACTGAATCAAGGCAACCGTTTTCGAGATATGTCCGATTTTCCAAAATAAACGACTTTAAGTCACGTTTCGGCACTCTTAAGCGGATATCTCCTGACGTACTTGTCGTAGCGGCGAAATTTATGGCTTAAAAGACGCGTCTATTCGTGCGGAAAAAAACGGATTTTTGACTCAGCTCTCCGGCGAATTCCCATCAGCCAGCGAATCAAAATATCACTCAATCGCTCAATCGCTCAATTCTAACAGCAGCGTCTGGTGTCAAGGTCACTTTCGCCGACCATTTTCACTACCTTCTACCGATCGTAGCCGCATGGTAATGCGAGCCTATATGTATTTTTGCATGCTGAATCGATTGCAACAAACGGCATTCGAAACAACCGCACGGTTTAGGAGATATGGCCGATTTTCCAAAAAATATACCTTTTCGGTCACTTTTTCCTACCTTCTACTGGTCGTAGCGGCATGAAATTGGGCTCAAAAGAAGCGTCTGACCGTCGCGCATGTATTCCAAAAATACTGGAACAAAAGCAAAATCGCCGAAAAACGCTTAGTTTTCGAGATATGAGCGATTTTGTAAAATTTGTTATTTTTTGTCACTTTCTCCCGTATTTTTCCCTTCTTTCTTCTTGCCGCAGCGGGACACATATGGGCTCAAAAGAAGCGTGATTGCGTGCTGAATCGTTTGCAAGTGAAATGAACTAAAACAAGCCAATACTTTCCGAGATATCACCGATTTTCCAAATTTTGTGACTTCAGGTTAGACATTCCACACATTCAAGCAAATATCTCCGGCCCTACTGGGTGTACCGGCGTGTATGAGCACTCAAAAGACGCGTATTTACGTGCTGAATAATTAGCATTTGAAATCAACTGAATCAAGGCAACCGTTTTCGAGATATGTCCGATTTTCCAAAATAAACGACTTTAAGTCACGTTTCGGCACTCTTAAGCGGATATCTCCTGACGTACTTGTCGTAGCGGCGAAATTTATGGCTTAAAAGACGCGTCTATTCGTGCGGAAAAAAACGGATTTTTGACTCAGCTCTCCGGCGAATTCCCATCAGCCAGCGAATGAAAATATCACTCAATCGCTCAATCGCTCAATCGCTCAATTCTAACAGCAGCGTCTGGTGTCAAGGTCACTTTCGCCGACCATTTTCACTACCTTCTACCGATCGTAGCCGCATGGTAATGCGAGCCTATATGTATTTTTGCATGCTGAATCCATTGCAACAAACGGCATTCGAAACAACCGCACGGTTTAGGAGATATGGCCGATTTTCCAAAAAATATACCTTTTCGGTCACTTTTTCCTACCTTCTACTGGTCGTAGCGGCATGAAATTGGGCTCAAAAGAAGCGTCTGACCGCTGTTCACTTCGAATCGATGGAATCGTGGATGGAACAGTCGAACCTGTGATCCGAAAGCATTTTCCGTGAAAATCCGAGGAAAATCGGAAAACGCACCATTTCGCCCCAAAAAATGCGGTAAAATGCGAAGCCGACGGGTCGACTTTTTCTGCTGCGAGCGTGCACATTTTTGAAAATCGATTTGTGGGAAATTTCGACCGTGTTTTGGGTGAAAATCGGCTGGAATGGCGTGAGTGGAGGTGCATACAGAAGTCTGCATCGAAAATTTGAAGAAAATCGACGGGGAAATGCGATCACGAGATGACGCCGAGGTCGAGGTGCGTGCGTGCACGTCGACACCTCGGAATTTCTGAATTTGTTCCTTCAATTGGCGACGTTCTGATGAGGCTTTGGGTAGAATAGAGTGTGGCCACCTTGTTGGTGGAAGCAGCACCATCAGTTCGCGAGATGCGCGGCGGAACAGCTTGGGACTACTGTCCGCAATTCACTGTCCACTCATTATGGTAGCAAATAAGTGTCTAGAGGTGAATTGCGATTTTAATATCCTGCTTCGATTGCAGTTTGTGCCCAAAGAGGGCGGGCTACCGACGTACCGACGCGTACGCGGGCTGCTTCCGAGAACGATTGCGATAACAAGTTCGGTTTCGATACACAAATGCGATTTCGAGCACAAAAGGGAACCTATCTAACCTAGCTAACCTAGCTACCTAGCTACCTAGCTAACCTGACTAACCTAGCTAACCTAGCTAACCTGACTAACCTAGCTAACCTGACTAGCCTAGCTAACCTGACTAACCTAGCTACCTATCTAACCTGACTAACCTATCTAACCCAGCTAACCTGACTAACCTAGCTAACCTGACTAGCCTAGCTAACCTGACTAACCTAGCTACCTATCTAACCTGACTAACCTATCTAACCCAGCTAACCTGACTAACCTAGCTACCTAGCTTACCTAGCTAACCTGACTAACCTAGCTAACCTAGCTAACCTAGCTAACCTAGCTACCTATCTAACCTATCTAACCTAGCTAACCTGACTAACCTTACTAGCGTGCCTAGCCTAGCTATCTGTGTAACCTATCGTCTATGATCCCTCTAGTCCCTACCCGTTAACAGAAATCGCGGATCTGCGCGTTGTTTCGATTGCAAGCCGTGAGAGGCTACGTGCGTAAGATTCGCGATTCGCGATTCGCGACTAGGCTTCGATGCCTACTGCACCTGCACGAGACTGAGCTCAGATCCAAGACGTCCGTCCAAGAAGCTACTCTGCACTAGGCCATGGCCGTGCGTACCTGAAATGAAAGGAAAAAAAACCTGAAAAGAGAAGAGCAGAGGCACCGCCTATCCCCGTGGACAGCTGAATGCCGAGACCTGGTCTGCTCGGTGCACCGTCTGCTGTGTCTGCTGCACTCTCCTAAACGCCCCTAAATCCTAAATGGAAGGGATGAGAAGAAAAAAATATTTAGTTCGGGAGGGGTCATCTGTTGGTTTCATGTTGGACCGTCGCGCCGGAAGCCGGAGTCGAATTTAAGGACTACGCCATGCGATAGGCGGGAGAAGACGATAAGACGATGGAGACGACCGAGAGGATGAAGATGGCTGGTAGGAATGCGAAACCGAAAACGAAACCGATTCATTCTCCTTTCAAACCCGGACCCACAGATGACCCGTCCCTCAAAATTCAAGAAAAAGGAAGGAATGCAGTCCCTCGTCTCCACTCTTGCCACTCATGCCTGGCCCACGTCCAGGTGCCGCATCGGTGAGTGCGAAGCACTCTAACAACCGACGGGCGAAATGGGTGAGCACAAGCCGAGAGCAGAGCGGAACCCCGGCGCAGAAGCGACGGAAATCCTTCAAGCTGCGAGTGCCTTCGAACCGAGTTCTGAAAGAGCAGACGCGCGAAAAGGGTCCGAACCGAGCCTCTGCCTGCAAACGCCTAAGAAGACGGTCAAATTTGAGGCGACGCCGACTTTCATTGAACTGCCATGGATTTCGAAAAATAATAGTTTAGAAAGATCGCGCCTCAAAATCGGAACCGACGCTTCCATGGGCAAGGGAAGGGAAAAAGACAAACGACTCACGACTGTTGCCTCCGCTGCACACTCCCTGCTCAAGAGCTTCTTCATGGACGGACCGACAGACCGACAGACCGACAGACCGACAGACCGACAGACCGACAGACCGACAGACCGACAGACCGACAGACCGACAGACCGACAGACCGACAGACCGACAGACCGACAGACCGACAGACCGACAGACCGACAGACCGACAGACAGAACGAACCGAACGAACCGAACGAACCGACCGAACCGACCGAACCGATACGCGGGAAGACAAGGCGCGCGTCTTCACTCTCAGACAGTCCAAGCCGACGAGACAAAGCTGTGAGCAGAGAGGTTTCCGACGCGCCCGGGGGTGTTCCTGAAAAGAGAAGAGCAGAACTGGACCTGGAAAGGAAAAAAGAAACCTGAAAAGAGAAGAGAGAGAAAGCCCTGCCTAACCCCAGGATGCCTGTTCGGCGCCCCGGGGGGTTGCCCTACCTAGCCTCAGGACACCTGTTCGGGTCCTGAGGGGTCCCCTACCTAGCCTCAGAGACACCTGTTCGGTGTCCCGAGGGGGTTAGTGGAAAAATAAGATGTGCGTATAAAAAGCTAAGTGTGCACTGGCAGGTGAACCGAAACCGCGAACGCGAACCCGAACCATGCTAGCATGTCACTTTGCGAACGAGAGTCATGACTCTTAAATCGGTTTTCGAAGCACAAGAATATTCAAAATAAAATAAAATAAAATAAAATAAAATAAAATATATGGTTGATGGGAAAAATAGAGGAAATAAATGAAAAATAAACCTTGCATGCATCAGTGCTGCCCCCTGGGTGTGGTCTTCGGTGGGCCTTGGGCCTTGGGCCTTGTCCTTGTGGTGGGTCGCTTGTGGCCATCGATCTGCTTGCCTGTTGCTTCTGGAGATGTCCCCTAAGTGCGAACGCGAACGCGAACGCGAACACGAACGCGAACCGAACCGAACCGTAATCCAAGACGGGCAGGAGGTGGCCCAAAAATACATCGAAATCGACGGAGACTGCGTGGGTGGCAAACTTCAAGGGATGCGACCCAGCCACGAAGTGTGGGGCTGAGGTGGACCCCGAGAAAGGAATCCGCGAACGCGAACGCGAACCGGACCGAACCGTAATCCAGGCGGGCAGGAGGTGGCCCCAAATCGAAAGCGCTTCACCGAATCAAGTGCGTGCGTGCGTGCGTGCGTGCGTGGGCCGTCGTCAGAGACTTGAGCGAAAAGTCCGCGGAGGGCGTGCATGTCCCGAACCGATTCATGCTTGCAACCGATCATGAACTTGAGCAGACGGTGGGCATTCCTAAAGCGCATGCACGCCCCGGGTACATTCGGGACGAGAGCCCAATCGATCGAAGGGTGATGGGAGACGTGCCTCAACGAACGAACGAACGAACGAACGACCGACGAAGGAGACGATTCCAGAAGTCAACCCATCACAAAAAAAAAAAAAACAAAAATAAACAAAAAATCGAAGGAATATGCACAAGATCATATCGAAGCATCTATCCGCGCCCCCGTCCCCCTCCACCGGCAGCACGCGTTGTCCCAACATCCCTCAGACTGGCCAATATCCATCAGGTTCTCCACAGCTGGTCATCATTTCGGAGGAAGAGAGCAGAAAAGTCCCAAAAAATGTACCCGAGTGCTCGTGGGTGGTGGCTGGTGGCTGGTTGGTGAGGGGGGGGGGGGTCTCTCACTCTCTCACTCTCACGCGAGGGTGGGTGGGTGCACATAAACCGATGGGACGCGCCAAAAAAAAATGCACTTCACTTGACTTCACTCGCGACTCCCCGACGCGCACTCCGCGACGACCACCGACTGACTGAAAATTTTCCCCCCGGGGGGGCACCCTTTATAGCCTCGGTCACAACTCCGGCGGATCTGCGGAAAATTTTTGGAAATTTTCTTATTTTTTTATTTTTTCGCGGGTTTATGGATTTTTCTTCGGTTTTTTGCGGTCGACGCGTGTGGGGGGCGTGGACGGCGGTGGGCGGGTGGCGTCCGAAGGCGTCTGCAGGCATTGGTTGCGTTTTTAAGGTGTTTTCGAGTGGTTTTCGGCGGTTTGAAGCGGAAAACTCGTGGTTTTCTTGTGAATTTCGAATTCAAACACGCCGAGAGGCGCTTGCAGACTGGATTTCTTGGGGTCCAGAGGGGGACCGATGGGCTTGGCGACGCGTGGAGCCGTTTCGCTTCTGCTCTCAGACCTACAGGTGGTGTCGGTGAATTTGTCGCGCCTTCATCAGCCTTGTTGGGACTAAGTGCTGGCGTGCTTGCCGTGGGGTCTGCTCGGGTTTTGGTGTTTTTTTGGAAAATTCTGCGGGTCCTTGGTTGTGAATTGCTTGGAATGGGTGGAGGGGAGATGGAGTATGTTGTTTTGAGAGAAAATTTGACGGGAATCCAAGCGGCAGTGGTGAAACGGAAACACTGAGAATTTGACCCCAAAATCCAAGCAGTAAGGCATTTCTGCTGGATTTCAACGCCCATCGGCCAACTGCCACAGCGGCCCTATTAGGGCTACAGCGACTTGCGCACACCGTTTTGCATGTCCTGGGACTTTTGGCTCAGCTCTCCGGCGAATTCCCATCAGCCAGCGAATGAAAATATCACTCAATCGCTCAATCGCTCAATTCTAACAGCAGCGTCTGGTGTCTAGGTCACTTTCGCCGACCATTTTCACTACCTTCTACCGATCGTAGCCGCATGGTAATGCGAGCCTATATGTATTTTTGCATGCTGAATCCATTGCAACAAACGGTATTCGAAACAACCGCACGGTTTAGGAGATATGGCCGATTTTCCAAAAAATATACCTTTTCGGTCACTTTTTCCTACCTTCTACTGGTCGTAGCGGCATGAAATTGGGCTCAAAAGAAGCGTCTGACCGTCGCGCATGTATTCCAAAAATACTGGAACAAAAGCAAAATCGCCGAAAAACGCTTAGTTTTCGAGATATGAGCGATTTTGTAAAATTTGTTATTTTTTGTCACTTTCTCCCGTATTTTTCCCTACTTTCTTCCTGCCGCAGCGGGACACATATAGGCTCAAAAGAAGCGTGCTTGCGTGCTGAATCGTTTGCAAGTGAAATGAACTAAAACAAGCCAATACTTTCCGAGATATCACCGATTTTCCAAATTTTGTGACTTCAGGTTAGACATTCCACACATTCAAGCAAATATCTCCGGCCCTACTGGGTGTACCGGCGTGTATGAGCACTCAAAAGACGCGTATTTGCGTGCTGAATAATTAGCATTTGAAATCAACTGAATCAAGGCAACCGTTTTCGAGATATGTCCGATTTTCCAAAATAAACGACTTTAAGTCACGTTTCGGCACTCTTAAGCGGATATCTCCTGACGTACTTGTCGTAGCGGCGAAATTTATGGCTTAAAAGACGCGTCTTTTCATGCAGAAAAAAACGGATTTTTGCCTCAGCTCTCCAGCGAATTCTCCCCCCTCCCCCACCACCAAAATCCAAGCAGTGGTTAGTAAGGCATTTCTGATGGATTTCAACGCTCATCTTCCAACTGCCACAGCGGCCCTACTAGGGCTACCGGCGACTTGCGGACATTTTTCTGCATGTCCTGGGGTGTGTATCTACCGATCCTGAGAGTTTGGAGTGCATCCGGCAACTTTGAGATTTTGACTCCGAAATCCAAGCAGTGGTTAGTAAGGCATTTCTGATGGATTTCAACGCTCATCTTCCAACTGCCACAGCGGCCCTACTAGGGCTACCGGCGACTTGCGGACATTTTTCTGCATGTCCTGGGGTGTGTATCTACCGATCCTGAGAGTTTGGAGTGCATCCGGCAACTTTGAGATTTTGACTCCGAAATCCAAGCAGTGACCGAAGTAAGGCATTTCTGATGGATTTCAACGCTCATCTTCCAACTGCCACAGCGGCCCTACTAGGGCTACCGGCGACTTGCGGACATTTTTCTGCATGTCCTGGGGTGTGTATCTACCGATCCTGAGAGTTTGGAGTGCATCCGGCAACTTTGAGATTTTGACTCCGAAATCCAAGCAGTGACCGAAGTAAGGCATTTCTGATGGATTTCAACGCTCATCTTCCAACTGCCACAGCGGCCCTACTAGGGCTACCGGCGACTTGCGGACATTTTTCTGCATGTCCTGGGGTGTGTATCTACCGATCCTGAGAGTTTGGAGTGCATCCGGCAACTTTGAGATTTTGACTCCAAAATCCAAGCAGTGGTTAGTAAGGCATTTCTGATGGATTCCAACGCTCATCTTCCAACTGCCACAGCGGCCCTATTAGGGCTACCGGCGACTTGCGGACATTTTTCTGCATGTCCTGGGGTGTGTATCTACCGATCCTGAGAGTTTGGAGTGCATCCGGCAACTTTGAGATTTTGACTCCAAAATCCAAGCAGTGGTTAGTAAGGCATTTCTGATGGATTTCAACGCTCAATGGATGTCAAGGTCACTTTCGCCGACAATTTTCACTACTTTCTACCGATCGTAGCCGCATGGTAATGCGAGCCTATTTGTATTTTTGCATGCTGAATCCATTGCAACAAACGGCATTCGAAACAACCGCACGGTTTAGGAGATATGGCCGATTTTCCAAAAAATATACCTTTTCGGTCACTTTTTCCTACCTTCTACTGGTCGTAGCGGCATGAAATTGGGCTCAAAAGAAGCGTCTGACCGTCGCGCATGTATTCCAAAAATACTGGAACAAAAGCAAAATCGCCGAAAAACGCTTAGTTTTCGAGATATGAGCGATTTTGTAAAATTTGTTATTTTTTGTCACCTTCTTCCGTATTTTTCCCTACTTTCTTCTTGCCGCAGCGGGACACATATAGGCTCAAAAGAAGCGTGCTTGCGTGCTGAATCGTTTGCAAGTGAAATGAACTAAAACAAGCCAATACTTTCCGAGATATCACCGATTTTCCAAATTTTGTGACTTCAGGTTAGACATTCCACACATTCAAGCAAATATCTCCGGCCCTACTGGGTGTACCGGCGTGTATGAGCACTCAAAAGACGCGTATTTACGTGCTGAATAATTAGCATTTGAAATCAACTGAATCAAGGCAACCGTTTTCGAGATATGTCCGATTTTCCAAAATAAACGACTTTAAGTCACGTTTCGGCACTCTTAAGCGGATATCTCCTGACGTACTTGTCGTAGCGGCGAAATTTATGGCTTGAAAGACGCGTCTATTCGTGCGGAAAAAAACGGATTTTTGACTCAGCTCTCCGGCGAATTCCATCAGCCAGCGAATCAAAATATCACTCAATCGCTCAATCGCTCAATTCTAACAGCAGCGTCTGGTGTCTAGGTCACTTTCGCCGACCATTTTCACTACCTTCTACCGATCGTAGCCGCATGGTAATGCGAGCCTATATGTATTTTTGCATGCTGAATCCATTGCAACAAACGGCATTCGAAACAACCGCACGGTTTAGGAGATATGGCCGATTTTCCAAAAAATATACCTTTTCGGTCACTTTTTCCTACCTTCTACTGGTCGTAGCGGCATGAAATTGGGCTCAAAAGAAGCGTCTGACCGTCGCGCATGTATTCCAAAAATACTGGAACAAAAGCAAAATCGCCGAAAAACGCTTAGTTTTCGAGATATGAGCGATTTTGTAAAATTTGTTATTTTTTGTCACTTTCTCCCGTATTTTTCCCTACTTTCTTCCTGCCGCAGCGGGACACATATAGGCTCAAAAGAAGCGTGCTTGCGTGCTGAATCGTTTGCAAGTGAAATGAACTAAAACAAGCCAATACTTTCCGAGATATCACCGATTTTCCAAATTTTGTGACTTCAGGTTAGACATTCCACACATTCAAGCAAATATCTCCGGCCCTACTGGGTGTACCGGCGTGTATGAGCACTCAAAAGACGCGTATTTGCGTGCTGAATAATTAGCATTTGAAATCAACTGAATCAAGGCAACCGTTTTCGAGATATGTCCGATTTTCCAAAATAAACGACTTTAAGTCACGTTTCGGCACTCTTAAGCGGATATCTCCTGACGTACTTGTCGTAGCGGCGAAATTTATGGCTTAAAAGACGCGTCTATTCGTGCGGAAAAAAACGGATTTTTGACTCAGCTCTCCGGCGAATTCCCATCAGCCAGCGAATGAAAATATCACTCAATCGCTCAATCGCTCAATTCTAACAGCAGCGTCTGGTGTCAAGGTCACTTTCGCCGACCATTTTCACTACCTTCTACCGATCGTAGCCGCATGGTAATGCGAGCCTGTATGTATTTTTGCATGCTGAATCCATTGCAACAAACGGCATTCGAAACAACCGCACGGTTTAGGAGATATGGCCGATTTTCCAAAAAATATACCTTTTCGGTCACTTTTTCCTACCTTCTACTGGTCGTAGCGGCATGAAATTGGGCTCAAAAGAAGCGTCTGACCGTCGCGCATGTATTCCAAAAATACTGGAACAAAAGCAAAATCGCCGAAAAACGCTTAGTTTTCGAGATATGAGCGATTTTGTAAAATTTGTTATTTTTTGTCACTTTCTCCCGTATTTTTCCCTACTTTCTTCCTGCCGCAGCGGGACACATATAGGCTCAAAAGAAGCGTGCTTGCGTGCTGAATCGTTTGCAAGTGAAATGAACTAAAACAAGCCAATACTTTCCGAGATATCACCGATTTTCCAAATTTTGTGACTTCAGGTTAGACATTCCACACATTCAAGCAAATATCTCCGGCCCTACTGGGTGTACCGGCGTGTATGAGCACTCAAAAGACGCGTATTTACGTGCTGAATAATTAGCATTTGAAATCAACTGAATCAAGGCAACCGTTTTCGAGATATGTCTGATTTTCCAAAATAAACGACTTTAAGTCACGTTTCGGCACTCTTAAGCGGATATCTCCTGACGTACTTGTCGTAGCGGCGAAATTTATGGCTTAAAAGACGCGTCTATTCGTGCGGAAAAAAACGGATTTTCGACTCAGCTCTCCGGCGAATTCCCATCAGCCAGCGAATGAAAATATCACTCAATCGCTCAATCGCTCAATTCTAACAGCAGCGTCTGGTGTCAAGGTCACTTTCGCCGACCATTTTCACTACTTTCTACCGATCGTAGCCGCGTGATAATGCGAGCCTATATGTATTTTTGCATGCTGAATCCATTGCAACAAACGGCATTCGAAACAACCGCACGGTTTAGGAGATATGGCCGATTTTCCAAAAAATATACCTTTTCGGTCACTTTTTCCTACCTTCTACTGGTCGTAGCGGCATGAAATTGGGCTCAAAAGAAGCGTCTGACCGTCGCGCATGTATTCCAAAAATACTGGAACAAAAGCAAAATCGCCGAAAAACGCTTAGTTTTCGAGATATGAGCGATTTTGTAAAATTTGTTATTTTTTGTCACTTTCTCCCGTATTTTTCCCTACTTTCTTCTTGCCGCAGCGGGACACATATAGGCTCAAAAGAAGCGTGCTTGCGTGCTGAATCGTTTGCAAGTGAAATGAACTAAAACAAGCCAATACTTTCCGAGATATCACCGATTTTCCAAATTTTGTGACTTCAGGTTAGACATTCCACACATTCAAGCAAATATCTCCGGCCCTACTGGGTGTACCGGCGTGTATGAGCACTCAAAAGACGCGTATTTACGTGCTGAATAATTAGCATTTGAAATCAACTGAATCAAGGCAACCGTTTTCGAGATATGTCCGATTTTCCAAAATAAACGACTTTAAGTCACGTTTCGGCACTCTTAAGCGGATATCTCCTGACGTACTTGTCGTAGCGGCGAAATTTATGGCTTGAAAGACGCGTCTATTCGTGCGGAAAAAAACGGATTTTTGACTCAGCTCTCCGGCGAATTCCCATCAGCCAGCGAATCAAAATATCACTCAATCGCTCAATCGCTCAATTCTAACAGCAGCGTCTGGTGTCTAGGTCACTTTCGCCGACCATTTTCACTACCTTCTACCGATCGTAGCCGCATGGTAATGCGAGCCTATATGTATTTTTGCATGCTGAATCCATTGCAACAAACGGCATTCGAAACAACCGCACGGTTTAGGAGATATGGCCGATTTTCCAAAAAATATACCTTTTCGGTCACTTTTTCCTACCTTCTACTGGTCGTAGCGGCATGAAATTGGGCTCAAAAGAAGCGTCTGACCGTCGCGCATGTATTCCAAAAATACTGGAACAAAAGCAAAATCGCCGAAAAACGCTTAGTTTTCGAGATATGAGCGATTTTGTAAAATTTGTTATTTTTTGTCACTTTCTCCCGTATTTTTCCCTACTTTCTTCCTGCCGCAGGGGGACACATATAGGCTCAAAAGAAGCGTGCTTGCGTGCTGAATCGTTTGCAAGTGAAATGAACTAAAACAAGCCAATACTTTCCGAGATATCACCGATTTTCCAAATTTTGTGACTTCAGGTTTGACATTCCACACATTCAAGCAAATATCTCCGGCCCTACTGGGTGTACCGGCGTGTATGAGCACTCAAAAGACGCGTATTTACGTGCTGAATAATTAGCATTTGAAATCAACTGAATCAAGGCAACCGTTTTCGAGATATGTCCGATTTTCCAAAATAAACGACTTTAAGTCACGTTTCGGCACTCTTAAGCGGATATCTCCTGACGTACTTGTCGTAGCGGCGAAATTTATGGCTTAAAAGACGCGTCTATTCGTGCGGAAAAAAACGGATTTTTGACTCAGCTCTCCGGCGAATTCCCATCAGCCAGCGAATCAAAATATCACTCAATCGCTCAATCGCTCAATTCTAACAGCAGCGTCTGGTGTCAAGGTCACTTTCGCCGACCATTTTCACTACCTTCTACCGATCGTAGCCGCATGGTAATGCGAGCCTATATGTATTTTTGCATGCTGAATCCATTGCAACAAACGGCATTCGAAACAACCGCACGGTTTAGGAGATATGGCCGATTTTCCAAAAAATATACCTTTTCGGTCACTTTTTCCTACCTTCTACTGGTCGTAGCGGCATGAAATTGGGCTCAAAAGAAGCGTCTGACCGTCGCGCATGTATTCCAAAAATACTGGAACAAAAGCAAAATCGCCGAAAAACGCTTAGTTTTCGAGATATGAGCGATTTTGTAAAATTTGTTATTTTTTGTCACTTTCTCCCGTATTTTTCCCTACTTTCTTCTTGCCGCAGCGGGACACATATAGGCTCAAAAGAAGCGTGCTTGCGTGCTGAATCGTTTGCAAGTGAAATGAACTAAAACAAGCCAATACTTTCCGAGATATCACCGATTTTCCAAATTTTGTGACTTCAGGTTAGACATTCCCACACATTCAAGCAAATATCTCCGGCCCTACTGGGTGTACCGGCGTGTATGAGCACTCAAAAGACGCGTATTTACGTGCTGAATAATTAGCATTTGAAATCAACTGAATCAAGGCAACCGTTTTCGAGATATGTCCGATTTTCCAAAATAAACGACTTTAAGTCACGTTTCGGCACTCTTAAGCGGATATCTCCTGACGTACTTGTCGTAGCGGCGAAATTTATGGCTTGAAAGACGCGTCTATTCGTGCGGAAAAAAACGGATTTTTGACTCAGCTCTCCGGCGAATTCCCATCAGCCAGCGAATCAAAATATCACTCAATCGCTCAATCGCTCAATTCTAACAGCAGCGTCTGGTGTCTAGGTCACTTTCGCCGACCATTTTCACTACCTTCTACCGATCGTAGCCGCATGGTAATGCGAGCCTATATGTATTTTTGCATGCTGAATCCATTGCAACAAACGGCATTCGAAACAACCGCACGGTTTAGGAGATATGGCCGATTTTCCAAAAAATATACCTTTTCGGTCACTTTTTCCTACCTTCTACTGGTCGTAGCGGCATGAAATTGGGCTCAAAAGAAGCGTCTGACCGTCGCGCATGTATTCCAAAAATACTGGAACAAAAGCAAAATCGCCGAAAAACGCTTAGTTTTCGAGATATGAGCGATTTTGTAAAATTTGTTATTTTTTGTCACTTTCTCCCGTATTTTTCCCTACTTTCTTCCTGCCGCAGCGGGACACATATAGGCTCAAAAGAAGCGTGCTTGCGTGCTGAATCGTTTGCAAGTGAAATGAACTAAAACAAGCCAATACTTTCCGAGATATCACCGATTTTCCAAATTTTGTGACTTCAGGTTAGACATTCCACACATTCAAGCAAATATCTCCGGCCCTACTGGGTGTACCGGCGTGTATGAGCACTCAAAAGACGCGTATTTACGTGCTGAATAATTAGCATTTGAAATCAACTGAATCAAGGCAACCGTTTTCGAGATATGTCCGATTTTCCAAAATAAACGACTTTAAGTCACGTTTCGGCACTCTTAAGCGGATATCTCCTGACGTACTTGTCGTAGCGGCGAAATTTATGGCTTAAAAGACGCGTCTATTCGTGCGGAAAAAAACGGATTTTTGACTCAGCTCTCCGGCGAATTCCCATCAGCCAGCGAATCAAAATATCACTCAATCGCTCAATCGCTCAATTCTAACAGCAGCGTCTGGTGTCAAGGTCACTTTCGCCGACCATTTTCACTACCTTCTACCGATCGTAGCCGCATGGTAATGCGAGCCTATATGTATTTTTGCATGCTGAATCCATTGCAACAAACGGCATTCGAAACAACCGCACGGTTTAGGAGATATGGCCGATTTTCCAAAAAATATACCTTTTCGGTCACTTTTTCCTACCTTCTACTGGTCGTAGCGGCATGAAATTGGGCTCAAAAGAAGCGTCTGACCGTCGCGCATGTATTCCAAAAATACTGGAACAAAAGCAAAATCGCCGAAAAACGCTTAGTTTTCGAGATATGAGCGATTTTGTAAAATTTGTTATTTTTTGTCACTTTCTCCCGTATTTTTCCCTACTTTCTTCTTGCCGCAGCGGGACACATATAGGCTCAAAAGAAGCGTGCTTGCGTGCTGAATCGTTTGCAAGTGAAATGAACTAAAACAAGCCAATACTTTCCGAGATATCACCGATTTTCCAAATTTTGTGACTTCAGGTTAGACATTCCACACATTCAAGCAAATATCTCCGGCCCTACTGGGTGTACCGGCGTGTATGAGCACTCAAAAGACGCGTATTTACGTGCTGAATAATTAGCATTTGAAATCAACTGAATCAAGGCAACCGTTTTCGAGATATGTCCGATTTTCCAAAATAAACGACTTTAAGTCACGTTTCGGCACTCTTAAGCGGATATCTCCTGACGTACTTGTCGCAGCGGCGAAATTTATGGCTTAAAAGACGCGTCTATTCGTGCGGAAAAAAACGGATTTTTGACTCAGCTCTCCAGCGCAGTCCCCCCTCCCTATCCCAGCTAATTGCAACTTCTTATAGAACACCCATCCAGCCACTGGCCACTTCCAACTCCGTCTCCGTCTCCGTCTCCGTTTCACCACTCCCGCTTGGATTCCCGTCAAATTTTCTCTCAAAACACCATACTCCATCTCCCCTCCACCCATTCCAAGCAATTCACAACCAAGGACCCGCAGAATTTTCCAAAAAAAACACCAAAACCCGAGCAGACCCCACGGCAAGCACGCCAGCACTTAGTCCCAACAAGGCTGATGAAGGCGCGACAAATTCACCGACACCACCTGTAGGTCTGAGAGCAGAAGCGAAACGGCTCCACGCGTCGCCAAGCCCATCGGTCCCCCTCTGGACCCCAAGAAATCCAGTCTGCAAGCGCCTCTCGGCGTGTTTGAATTCGAAATTCACAAGAAAACCACGAGTTTTCCGCTTCAAACCGCCGAAAACCACTCGAAAACACCTTAAAAACGCAACCAATGCCTGCAGACGCCTTCGGACGCCACCCGCCCACCGCCGTCCACGCCCCCCACACGCGTCGACCGCAAAAAACCGAAGAAAGATCCATAAACCCGCGAAAAAATAAAAAAATAAGAAAATTTCCAAAAATTTTCCGCAGATCCGCCGGAGGGGTGACCGAGGCTATAAAGGGTGCCCCCCCGGGGGGGAAAATTTTCAGTCAGTCGGTGGTCGTCGCGGAGTGCGCGTCGGGGAGTCGCGAGTGAAGTCAAGTGAAGTGCATTTTTTTTTGGCGCGTCCCATCGGTTTATGTGCACCCACCCACCCTCGCGTGAGAGTGAGAGAGTGAGAGACCCCCCCCCCCCCCCCCCCTCACCAACCAGCCACCACCCACGAGCACTCGGGTACATTTTTTGGGACTTTTCTGCTCTCTTCCTCCGAAATGATGACCAGCTGTGGAGAACCTGATGGATATTGGCCAGTCTGAGGGATGTTTGGACAACGCGTGCTGCCGGTGGAGGGGGACGGGGGCACGGGGGCACGGATAGATGCTTCGATATGATCTTGTGCATATTCCTTCGGTTTTTTTGTTTTTTTTTTTTTTGTGATGGGTTGACTTCTGGAATCATTTCCTTCGTCGGTCGTTCTTTCGTTCGTTCGTTCGTTGAGGCACGTCTCCCATCACCCTTCGATCGATTGGGATCTCGTCTCGAATGTACCCGGGGCGTGCATGCGCTTTAGGAATGCCCACCGTCTGCTCAAGTTCATGATCGGTTGCAAGCATGAATCGGTTCGGGACATGCACGCCCTCCGCGGACTTTTCGCTCAAGTCTCTGACGACGGCCTACGCACGCACGCACGCACGCACGCACGCACTTGATTCGGTGAAGCGCTTTCGATTTGGGGCCACCTCCTGCCCGCCTGGATTACGGTTCGGTCCGGTTCGCGTTCGCGTTCGCGGATTCCTTTCTCGGGGTCCACCTCAGCCCCACACTTCGTGGCTGGGTCGCATCCCTTGAAGTTTGCCACCCACGCAGTCTCCGTCGATTTCGATGTATTTTTGGGCCACCTCCTGCCCGTCTTGGATTACGGTTCGGTTCGGTTCGCGTTCGTGTTCGCGTTCGCGTTCGCACTTAGGGGACATCTCCAGAAGCAACAGGCAAGCAGATCGATGGCCACAAGCGACCCACCACAAGGACAAGGCCCAAGGCCCACCGAAGACCACACCAAGGGGGCAGCACTGATGCATGCAAGGTTTATTTTTCATTTATTTCCTCTATTTTTCCCATCAACCATATATTTTATTTTATTTTATTTTATTTTATTTTATTTTGAATATTCTTGTGCTTCGAAAACCGATTTAAGAGTCATGACTCTCGTTCGCAAAGTGACATGCTAGCATGGTTCGGGTTCGCGTTCGCGGTTTCGGTTCACCTGCCAGTGCACACTTAGCTTTTTATACGCACATCTTATTTTTCCACTAACCCCCTCGGGACACCGAACAGGTGTCTCTGAGGCTAGGTAGGGGACCCCTCAGGACCCGAACAGGTGTCCTGAGGCTAGGTAGGGCAACCCCCCGGGGCGCCGAACAGGCATCCTGGGGTTAGGCAGGGCTTTCTCTCTCTTCTCTTTTCAGGTTTCTTTTTTCCTTTCCAGGTCCAGTTCTGCTCTTCTCTTTTCAGGAACACCCCCGGGCGCGTCGGAAACCTCTCTGCTCACAGCTTTGTCTCGTCGGCTTGGACTGTCTGAGAGTGAAGACGCGCGCCTTGTCTTCCCGCGTATCGGTTCGGTCGGTTCGGTCGGTTCGGTAGGTTCGGTCGGTATTGTCGGTTCGGTCGGTTCGTTCGGTTCGTTCTGTCTGTCAGTCTGTCGGTCTGTCGGTCTGTCGGTCTGTCGGTCTGTCGGTCTGTCGGTCTGTCGGTCTGTCGGTCTGTCGGTCTGTCGGTCCGTCCATGAAGAAGCTCTTGAGCAGGGAGTGTGCAGCGGAGGCAACAGTCGTGAGTCGTTTGTCTTTTTCCCTTCCCTTGCCCATGGAAGCGTCGGTTCCGATTTTGAGGCGCGATCTTTCTAAACTATTATTTTTCGAAATCCATGGCAGTTCAATGAAAGTCGGCGTCGCCTCTAATTTGACCGTCTTCCTAGGCGTTTGCAGGCAGAGGCTCGGTTCGGACCCTTTTCGCGCGTCTGCTCTTTCAGAACTCGGTTCGAAGGCACTCGCAGCTTGAAGGATTTCCGTCGCTTCTGCGCCAGGGTTCCGCTCTGCTCTCGGCTTGTGCTCACCCACTGCGCCCGTCGGTTGTTAGAGTGCTTCGCACTCACCGATGCGGCACCTGGACGTGGGCCAGGCATGAGTGGCATGAGTGGGGACGAGGGACAGAAGTTCTGCTTATTTTTTCATTTTGAGGGATGGGTCATCTGTTGGTCCGGGCTTGAAAGGAGAATCAATCGGTTTCGGTTTTGGTTTCGGTTTCGGATTCGTTTTCGTTTTCGTTTTCGTTTTCGTTTTCAGCCTCGGCTCGGCTTCCGTCCAGCAATCTTCGTCCTCTTGGTCGTCTGGCTCGCATTGCTCGTCGTCATCGCCTATCGCACGGCGTAGTCCTTAAATTCGACACCGGCTTCCCGCGCGACGGTCCAACATGAAACCAACAGATGACCCCTCCCGAACTAAATATTTTTTTCTTCTCATCCCTTCCATTTAGGATTTAGGGGCGTTTAGGAGAGTGCAGCAGACACAGCAGACGGTGCACCGAGCAGACCAGGTCTCGGCATTCAGCTGTCCACGGGGATAGGTGGTGCCTCTGCTCTTATCTTTTCAGGTTTTTTTTCCTTTCATTTCAGGTACGCACGGCCATGGCCTAGTGCAGAGTAGCTTCTTGGACGGTAGTCTTGGATCTGAGCTCAGTCTCGTGCAGGTGCAGAAGGCATCGAAGCCTAGTCGCGAATCGCGAATCTTACGCACGTAGCCTCTCACGGCTTGCAATCGAAACAACGCGCAGATCCGCGATTCCTGTTAACGGGTAGGGACTAGAGGGATCATAGACGATAGGTTACACAGATAGCTAGGCTAGGCACGCTAGTTAGGTTAGTCAGGTTAGCTAGGTTAGCTAGGTTAGTCAGGTTAGCTAGGTTAGCTAGGTTAGTCAGGTTAGCTAGGTTAGTCAGGTTAGCTAGGTTAGCTAGGTTAGTCAGGTTAGCTAGGTTAGCTAGGTTAGTCAGGTTAGCTAGGTTAGTCAGGTTAGCTAGGTTAGCTAGGTTAGTTAGGTTAGCTAGGTTAGATAGGTTAGCTAGGTTAGCTAGGTTAGTCAGGTTAGCTAGGTTAGCTAGGTTAGCTAGGTTAGTCAGGTTAGCTAGGTTAGTCAGGTTAGCTGGGTTAGCTAGGTAGCTAGGTTAGCTAGGTAGCTAGGTTAGCTAGGTAGCTAGGTTAGATAGGTAGCTAGGTTCCCTTTCGTACTCGAAATCGCATTTGTGTATCGAAACCGAACTTGTTATCGCAATCGTTCTCGTAAGCAGCCCGCGTACGCGTCGGTACGTCGGTAGCCCGCCCTCTTTGGGCACAAACTGCAATCGAAGCAGGATATTAAAATCGCAATTCACCTCTAGACACTTATTTGCTACCATAATGAGTGGACAGTGAATTGCGGACAGTAGTCCCAAGCTGTTCCGCCGCGCATCTCTCGAACTGATGGTGCTGCTTCCACCAACAAGGTGGCCACACTCCGCTTTCAGTTCCTTCTCTCTCCACTCTATTCTACCCAAAGCCTCGTCAGAACGTCGCCAATTGAAGGAACAAATTCAGAAATTCCGAGGTGTCGACGTGCACGCACGCACCTCGACCTCGGCGTCATCTCGTGATCGCATTTCCCCGTCGATTTTCTTCAAATTTTCGATGCAGACTTCTGTATGCACCTCCACTCACGCCATTCCAGCCGATTTTCACCCAAAACACGGTCGAAATTTCCCACAAATCGATTTTCAAAAATGTGCACGCTCGCAGCAGAAAAAGTCGACCCGTCGGCTTCGCATTTTACCGCATTTTTTGGGGCGAAATGGTGCGTTTTCCGATTTTCCTCGGATTTTCACGGAAAATGCTTTCGGATCACAGGTTCGACTGTTCCATCCATCGATCCTACGAGTTTGGAGTGCATGCAGCAACTTTGAGATTTTGACCCCAAAATCCAAGCAGTGGTTAGTAAGGCATTTCTGATGGATTTCAACGCTCAATGGATGTCAAGGTCACTTTCTCTGACAATTTTTCCTACTTTCTACCGATCGTAGCCGCGTGGTAATGGGTGCCTAGAAGTGTTTTTTCATGCTGAATCCATTGCAACAAACGGCATTCGAAACAACCGCACGGTTTAGGAGATATGGCCGATTTTCGAAATATACCTTTTCGGTCACTTTTTCCTACCTTCTACTGGTCGTAGCGGCATGAAATTGGGCTCAAAAGAAGCGTCTGACCGTCGCGCATGTATTCCAAAAATACTGGAACAAAAGCAAAATCGCCGAAAAACGCTTAGTTTTCGAGATATGAGCGATTTTGTAAAATTTGTTATTTTTTGTCACTTTCTCCCGTATTTTTCCCTACTTTCTTCCTGCCGCAGGGGGACACATATAGGCTCAAAAGAAGCGTGCTTGCGTGCTGAATCGTTTGCAAGTGAAATGAACTAAAACAAGCCAATACTTTCCGAGATATCACCGATTTTCCAAATTTTGTGACTTCAGGTTAGACATTCCACACTTTCAAGCAAATATCTCCGGCCCCACTGGGTGTACCGGCGTGTATGAGCACTCAAAAGACGCGTATTTACGTGCTGAATAATTAGCATTTGAAATCAACTGAATCAAGGCAACCGTTTTCGAGATATGTCCGATTTTCCAAAATAAACGACTTTAAGTCACGTTTCGGCACTCTTAAGCGGATATCTCCTGACGTACTTGTCGCAGCGGCGAAATTTATGGCTTAAAAGACGCGTCTATTCGTGCGGAAAAAAACGGATTTTTGACTCAGCTCTCCAACGAATTCCCCCACCAAAATCCAAGCAGTGGTTAGTAAGGCATTTCTGGTGGATATCAACGCTCATGCTACAGCGGCCCTATCAGGGCTACCAACGCCCTGCGCATGCCCTGGTGTGTGTACTTACCCATGATACCCAGTAAGAAAAAAGCAGCAACATTTTTTTTTTTCATTTATTTTTTATGTTTTTCATTTAACAAATTAGTATATCTAATCTCGAATTTGTATCTTCTTCTATAGTCAATTGAATTATTTTTTGTTTTTTGTTCTTGTGTTGTTGTTTATCTTCTCATTTATTTTATTTTCATTTAATTGTTAAACTGTTTAATGTTTTTCTTATATCTCCATGTTAGTTCTCTAAATTCATGTTCATTATTTTTTTTTCTTCTTCTTCTGCTTCTCCTTATTCTTCTTTCTTCTTCTTCTTCATTTAGTAAGTTTTTTTTTTTTGGTTTGTCTGTCTTACATAATTTTATTATTGTTTATTTTGTTTTATTTATTTTTTATAATAGGTTGTATTAATACAAAAGTGCATAGAGCGTTATTTAAAAGGCAGATGAAGAAACTTATTAACTATTTTCTTTTTGACTACATAATGATTACTTGAGATTTTTTGTTTTTTTTTTTTTTTTGGTTTTGTTAAGTTATTTATTTTTTCTTAATCATTTTCATTTTGTTTAAGTTTAGTAATAATCTTGGATGCTTGTTATTTTGGTTTTTTTGTTACAATACAGTGCTTGTTTTTTTTTTTTTTTTGGTTTTCTTTGGTTTAGATTTCGGAAGAGCCCTTGTAGACATACATTGATGCATTGGAAGCCTGTACTGATGCATGAATGTATGTGTACGTTGGTACGTATCCCGACATGTTTTATTTGTTTTTTTTTTTTTTGGTAAAGGTTACATACCAAGAGGTTGTCGGAGAGGAGAACGAAATCATTCTATTTGTGTGTTCTTTTTTGCACGATGTTGAACGTAAGTTTCTCAACAAGGTAGAGAGGTGAAAGACTCT
The DNA here is from genome assembly GCA_916610145.1 of Eristalis arbustorum. Classification (NCBI taxonomy): domain Eukaryota; kingdom Metazoa; phylum Arthropoda; class Insecta; order Diptera; family Syrphidae; genus Eristalis; species Eristalis arbustorum. The sequence continues at coordinate 3,257,561 of OU744321.1, read as the reverse complement.
TGGTGACTCGGGGTTTTCATGCAATCAACTCGAAGTCTACCAGAGCACCGAGGGATGAACCCAGATCTAAGCTTCTCTTAAAATGGTCTTCTTTGCCTTTGATAGCGTCTCGTAGCAAATGCGATAGGCTCTTCAACCAATCACAAGATGCCGAGCAAGAAATGAGAAACGAATGAACATTTTTGAGGCACTTTCACTTCAAGATTTTGTTTTCTTTTCTCTCTCTCTCTCTGTCTCTGTGTTTTGGACCGACCTCGATGAGGTGACTGGCTGGTCAGGCATCGGATAAAGACAGAGTTCGACCACGTCCATGGCATGAGAGAACGACAATGAGACGAGAGAGGGAGATTTTTGACCTATAACATTATCAACCAACAAAAACAACTACGAAAACAATCCGTAAATCCAATCAAAAAACGAAGAAATATATATACTATCTAAGAATCAAAAGAAAACAAAAAAAAAAAAAATAAGAACCAAAGGAATGGAATACAATCCCATATAGCACCTAAAAGAAAATCAACAGCGAGTAATCAACAATGGGACTGCCAAGTGAAGTTGCAGCAGTTAGAAATTATTTACATATTTCTGTTACTTCCTATAGTTTATTTTATCTTTCTTTTAACATTCTATTCGAATGAATGATTATAAATATACGTTTTTTTTGTTGGTTTAAATTTAAATTTAAGTCATCATTTTTTTTTTTTTTTTTTACTGATGTGCTTATATTTATTTTTTTAATTTATCTTGTTTGATTTTTTTGCAAGTTTCATGATGAATAACAATACCCTCAAACATAGTACTTTAGTATATGTACGCATGAAAAGTTAATTTAATTTAATTTAAGATCTTTTAATTTCAATATTGTTTTAGATACATTTTATTTTATTTTCTATATCATTTAAATTTTGGATGATTATTTTTTTTTTTTTGTTTTTGGGTGGAAGTTTAGTTAGTTTTTTTAAATTGTATTATTTTTTTTTTCGATGTAGTGTATTGTGTTTAATGGCCGTGTTATTTATATATTTATATATGATCTTAGACTTCCACATATAAATACATTGTTTTCTTTAACTAACATTTCTTGTGTTTTTTTTTTGTACAAAAACTATTAAATTTTAAATTTATTCCTCAATATACATACACACATATATGTATACATATATATACGCAGAGTATATAGATACTTTGTTCATAGTATCAGATAGAAAGAGGAAAACATCGAGAATGAATCATAGGCAAGCATAGGTACATCCATAACATTTTTGTACACATCTTGTTGATTTGAGATTGTTTGAAAAGGGAAACAAAAAATCTACCAAATTTTTCTGTGAGGCAATGCGAATGAACGGGGAAAAGAATTGGCAGACAGAAAACAACACTTAACTTCTATCTCCTTACACAATACACTTCAGATCACCACGACTATTGTATTGTGGTATTTTTTCGCCCTATTTAAGTTACATTTATTTAGATGGCTAAATTGTTGTTGTTTGTTTGTTCTTGCAATCGAATGGTTTAGATATTCCAGGATTTTTTTGTTTTTTTGTAGCAAAGATACACACACACACACTTAAGAAAGACACAAGAAAAGTTTTGGAAATTAATGTATAACCAAAAAATTGAAAACACAAAATTACATCAAATTTATCGTTATATACAAAAGTGATGGAAATGTAAGTCATTGGGAATTTTTGTTTTCTTGTCTTTGTTAGCTTTGAAGAAATTTGAAACAAATATAGCAGACAACACGCAGACATTTATTAGTTCGTTTGAGGTTAAGGAGAAAATTCTAAAGGGAAACAGGATTTATGTATAACGATCATATTTAAAGAGTTCTTTGGTTTTCATTTATTATTTACATACAATGAGCCGTTAAAAATGTTTTGTTTTCGGTGCAAGAATAATCTGTTGTTTTTTTTTTTTTGTGTTGTTGAATTTCAATGAATGTTGTTGTTTAAAAATGTTGTGTTTTTTTTTTTTCTTGGAATTCAATTGGTTGAAAATGTGGGGAAACTGATTTGTCTTTGTCGAACAGAAAAATCCGAACCGATCCAAGACTGGTTCGAGATGGAAAATCATTAATTTTAACGGCTATTGGGTTTATGTTGTTATATGTTATTTGTTATATTTTTTTTTTTTTGTTTTTCTTTATTTTTTTTTTTTCTCATTTTACGTTAAGGAAGACAACATCAAGTGTCAGGTACTATGATCAGTAATGACTCCCAGATTTTTTTTTTTTCAACACACATATACTATACATATGTATTTATATTTGAATAATATTGTTTGTTTAAATGTTTTGTTTTTTTTTTGTTGCTTATTCGTTAGACACAAATATATGTATATAATTGGTTTGTTGCTTCAAAAGTTTGTTGTTGTTTTTTTTTTCTTGGTATCCACCCATGGGAGAGGTTGGGTCAAGTGTATATCATGTTCTCTAATGAGTTGGTGTGTCTTATCGAAGTTGTTGTTTTTTTTTTTGAAATTCAAATTTAGACAAAAGGCAAACTGAACCGAAAGTTGAAAACGGAAGTAGGCATTTGTTTTTTTGTTGGATATGACTGGAAAATGTTTATTAACATGTCAAAACATGGGACTACAGTCACCAGTTTCGAGAAATCCAGGCTAACATATTATCACACATGTAGGTTGTTTTTTTTGGTTTTTAATTTATTTTTGGTTGAAACACGTGCGAATAATAATATGAATTGTTTTGTTTTGTTTTTTTTTTTTGTTTTTTATTGCCCAGAGTTACGTGAGTAAATAAAGGCACTTGCATGCTTTAGTTCAAACATTGAACTGTCAAACATAAAATTTAACAACGCATTTCATTGTCATATCCAAAGTGGAGTTTTTTTCTTTTTCTTGAAAGGATTCAAAGCCATACGAAAACAGTGAAATGAATGCGAAACATCATGTCAGAGAATGTGAGAATAGGAACAGAATGGACGATAGTGAAGAGAAGATATTTTTTTGCATTGCTTTTTGTTCTTTTTGGTTCATCAAATTTGATATTAGATGGCTGTGGTGTTATATTCTCTTACAACTATGATGTATATAAAAATTGCGATAGCAGAGTGTATTTTATTTGGTTTCTTTCTCGTTGTTGTTGTTTTTTTTTATATATATAATAAATTATATTATGTAGGTATTGCGATTCATACACATTTCTTCTTCATTTTCAATCTTTGCTTTGTTTTTTTTTTTTCTCTGTATATTTTCGTTTTTGTTTTTCTCGTATTGTTTGGTCTTTGATTTTTTTTTTTTTGTTCGACAAGAAAAATAAACAGACAAATTAAGTGAACAAAAAAACGAAAGGAGATGAATTTTTGTTTCTTTTTGGAAAACAAAACTACAATATATTCGGTAAGTTTAAAAATTTGTATATAACATGTTTTGTTTTGTATCATCTGATGATTGCTTTTGTATTTTATATTACCTGGAATTTATTTGATGTTATGGTTGCATATAATATCCTTACATGTTGGTGTTTTTGTTTGTTTGTTAATGTTTTTTTTTTATATGTATATATACATATATGTATTTTTATATGTATACATAAATTGATAGTTATATATTTAATTATTTCTATTTTTGTTCAAACTTCTAAAATTTTTTTTTTCTTCATCTATCAATGTGGACAACAATAAATACTGCGGCCTTAAAGTATTTAGTTTATTATTATATTATTCCTTCATGAACAATGTTTGCTGTTCAGTTGCATAGAACAGAATAACAAATCAAATCAATTTCAACAACATACTAGAAGAATGGAAGAAAGGAACACAAAAAAAGAAACACAACAAATAAAATAATCAACATTTTCCCCCGATGTTGGCGAACAAAAACATTGCAAACAAAAATCAGGAAAAAAAAAAACACCACGCACACACAAATTCTCTTAACTCTTGAATAAGTTGTTATTTAATTTGTTACTCATTAAAACTGTGTTTTTTTTTTGGTTCCTAGTGTTTTATTTTACACACAACATTACGTTTTGAATATATGTAATTTTTTTTTTTCTTGTAGTTTAGTCCCATAGTTAATCATGTAATTTTCTTGTAAAACACTATATTAAAAATTTAAAAATTATGGTTGGCAGATATTTATATTTACATAGTTTATATTTATATATTATATGACTGGTGCTCAATGTAGTTGTTTTTTTTTTCTAATATTTAAAAAAACACACACGCAAATGTTAGCAAGTAGACAGCACTTAATTAATTTCTGTTTTTATATGTATATTAATTTACTTTTGTTTTATTAAACATTCAACTCCAACAAAGGCAACTCAAGAATAAACGAAAAAAAAATCCAAAGAAATCAGGTGTTAAAAAATTTACCAGCGCTTGGATAGTAGATTCGATTCCTCTCAACGAGTGAGATGCATAGATGCAGAGATCAAGCTCTTCCGAGAAAGGAAAATAAACCATCAATTGGATAAGAACGTGTAATTTTTGTTTCGTTTTTTTGTTTTCTCAAATTTTTCTTTGTTTTTTTCTTAAAGGCACATCATTTAGAATTGTTTTTTTTTTTGTGTTTTTTTTTTTTTTGTTTTTTCATTTATTTCTTACAGCACTTGGAGTGTACATCTCAAATTAGATTCGAAACAGAAGGCTGAAGATGGCAGTATATAGAGACAGAAAGACATGGGTGGTGGTGGGGGTGGAGAGGGAGAAAAAATAAAATATCCAAAGATGAAACTTACCCTTAAAATTTGATCTGCAATACTCAGCTGCCTGTGGGATTGTAAATAGCCAACCAGAAAATATCTACCATTTCGCATATGTGCTCTCATTTGTTTTTTTTTTCTTCTCTCAGACCACGAGATAACGATAACGAACGAAAAACAACAACAAACAGAAAAAAAAACCAAACGAAAAATATTCGAACTGAAACCAAAATCAGAAAAGAAGGCGAAAAGAAAAATATTTGTTCCTGGTAACCTCGATATTGTTTGTTTCTTTATTTCGGAAGAGCTTGTTGTATATAAGAAAACATCATTTTATAAAATTTTTATTCATTTGAATACAGATTTCGTTTTCTCTTCATTGACCTATCCTGTATGCATCTCTAAGAAACCAGAAAAGAACAATAAACAGAACAAAATTACAAAAAAAAAAAAAACAAAAAAACTAAAATAAATTAATACGATTTTACACAACGTAGGCAAATGTTTGCTTTCTCAGCATTGTAAATAGATTAGCGCTAATAATAAATAAATATTATATTTTGCAAAAATGAATGAAATCTAACATAATCACTGATGAAAAAAACTGAAGTGAATTTTGTTTTTTTTTTTAAAGCTTAAATGTTAAATGTTGTTGTTTAATTCTACCAACTGTTGTAGTCTTGTTCAATACAATTTTTTGTTCGACTAAGATGATCTCTTTACGTGATTTTATTTTGGATGTGTGTGCGTGAGTTGTTTTTTTTTTTTTTTTTGGTTGTTGTTGAGGAAAGGATTTAGAGGATGTGAGTAAGGAGGTTGTTGTTGTTGTTGATTAAGGTAAGAGTAGATGGGAGCGAATGGCGAGGTGGTTAACTAAGTACATATTTGTTTTTCAAACTAGTTCTCCTCGTAAGTTAATCCGTATTTTTGGTTTTTCTCATTTTTCAAATGTTTTGTGTTAATAATTTTAAATTTTAATATTTTTGTGTTATCGTATAACGGCTTTTTAAAGCATTTCTTCTTCATTTATATTTGGTTTTTTTTATTTTTGTTTAAAAACATTTCTTTTTTTTTTTGTGTGTTTTGTTTTGTTTTACACAATTTTTGGTTGTTGTTGTTGTTTTTTTTTTTTTTGTTGTTGTTTAATTCAATTTTATTTTAGTTTTCTTCTGAACGAATTAATAATTACGATTTACTTAATGTAGTTGCTTGGGCTTTTATGTATATATATATATTTAACAAAGTTATTTATAACAATTTAATGTATATATTTATATACACATAAATATATATATATATAAATTTATATATATATATGATTTATTTATATAATTTATGGTATTTCTTTCATGTGTCGTATTTTGTTGTAATCCACCACACACACTGTATCGTTCATAGCTCAACATAGATATTTTTTTTTTGAGATTCAATAATGTTTTTATTAAAAAATCTTTTCAATCAATCGTGTGTGGGTTTGCTTATGTTGTTGTTTTTTTTTTTGTTTTTTGGTTTTTTTGAAATTGTAGTAAGAACTTTAACACGTGTTTTTTTCCCTCTAGTTTTATTGTTGGCTTTTCAAGAATTTATTTAAAAATATGCTATTTTCTTAACTACAAGAGTTTTACACATACGCAGTGATAACTTATGTATACATATATACACAAATATATATATATATATGTATATCATTCATATATATATATGAGTGTCTGTGTGCATATATATTTTTTTGTTAAATTTTTTTCTTATGTTGTTTTTTTTTTTTTAGTAATTCACGAAGTTAAGTCTAGTTGTTGTTTCTTTTTTTTTTCATCTCTTACTTGTCTGGTATGATCGTCACAATCATCTCAAGGATTCACCTCAAAAATTTCGAAAAGAAAAAAATTCAAAGTCTGTCGCCACGTTTTCGATTTTCCCACGGGGACGTGCGATGTTTGTGGCTAATTTTCACTTAAAGAATACAAGAAGATCAAAAACAAAGAACAACCAAGACCTCCCTCCTTTCAAATTTGACGTGAATATTTCTTTTGCTTAAGACGGTTTTTTTTTTCTTGTATGAAATGTTGCATATACAATATAAATGACAGAAGATTGGACAAAAAAAAAATAAATAAATGATAAATAAAAAAGAAAACAATAGATAGAAATAATTGAAATAATTTAAATAAATAATCATTTTTGTTTGTTTTTTTTTTAAATAGATCTAAACAGCGGTTTCAGTATGACTATGTGATGACAATCTTTCGACGTCAATTTCTGGTATCGTCAGTTCGTCTGGAATATTGTCCGCATACTCAATAGACGATGTCTGAGAGAGACGTTTACTGAGCGAAGTCTGTTTGCGTAGAACTTCGGCTAGAGATGTATTCGTGTGTTCGCCATAGCGGGCATCAAGTCCTTGTCGAAAAGCGTTTACAACTCGTATCTGTTTTTTTGTTTTTTTTTTTCATTTGATTGGTATACAATTTTTGTTGTTGTTGTTTTTTTTTTTCGTATCCAAAGTGATTTTCAGGGAAATTACATTTTTTTTGTTGTTGTTTTTTTTTGGAAACAAATTCAAATTCAAAATTTTTCATTTAAACGAGATTAATAGTTAAATTTTGGTTTTGTTTCAAAAAAAATATTATAATTCGATTTTTTGTTTATTGTTGTTGTTTTTTTTTTCAATTTTATTTTTGTGGAGTATGGAGGAAAAAAATAAAAAAGGAAAAAGTATTAATAAATATGTAAATATAATTTAATTGATGTTGTTTTTTTTTTTGTTTTTTTTTTTTTAAATTAATTCCTTAGGACTAATTTGAAACAAAAATAAAGAAGTAATAATAATATAATTAAGTGAAAGAAAAAAAAAAAAGAAGTTAGTAACATTCCATGTATACACACACATTGTGTATACAAGAATTGAAATAATAAATGTTTTGTAAGTGAAAATAATATGGTAACGCACAACTCGGAAAAGAAAAAACATTTACATGTCATTTGTCATTCAACGTGAAAATCAAACAAACAAAACTTGGTTATCCATTTTTTTTCTTTTTTGCATCATCAACTATGCACAAACACAGTGGAGGAAAACAATAAAATAAACAAACAAACAAACGAAACGAAAAAGAAAAACAATAAATAAAATATTTACAGATAGCAACAGAAACTATTTTGTTATAAAGAAGCCACACACGCACACACCGAGCAAGCAACACTTTAAAATCAATTTAATTCTTGTATATCAATTTGATTTATTTTTTTAAGATTCGTCTTTTTTGTTTATAAGAAAGCTTTTTGGTCTTGACGCAATTTTCTCAATTTCTTTTTTGATTATGCAAAACGTAATAAGCATCAAATCACAACGGAAAAGTATAACATTTAAACAAAAAGCATGTGCTTTCGATTGAAATCAAAAAGTCTATCATAACTGAAGGGAAATAAACTTAAGATCAACCAAATAAGGAACAAAAAAAAAATGTTTCTTCTCGCTGTTGAGACTGTAAGAGTACACATTTGGGAAGGTAATGAGCATTTTTGTTTTTTCTTGTTTGATCATTGTTTCGGGTTCCGTCATTCTGACCTTACCTGGGAGTACACTAGTTTTGTTCTCAGATTGACGGAAACGTATTTCTTTTTTGTTCACAAAATAACATGGTTTCAGCGAAAAAAAAAAGCGAAGCATATGGTAAGAAAATACTTAAACGAGGGGGAAGTCTTATGCGAAAGAAGCTGCACAAGATAAGTGTCCAGTATCTTGTCTCTGGAATGTGAAAATGACAAGAGTGACGAAAAATTCAAAGCATCGACGTTCTCTGCTCGTGATACGGCAGAGTTGGTCACCCGCCCGTAGACACCTCCTCTTAAGATACACGAACGGAGCGAAAAAAAAAAAACAAAAACCAAAAAAGATAAAATAAAATAACAACAGCGTGTACGAATAAATGTTTGTACATTAGCTAGAACCCAAACGAAACGATTGAATAAAAACATGTACACAACATTTGCTGTGAAAGTGCACAACTTCTAGGAGAGTACTCATCTATCTGCACATTTGCTTATTGTATCTACAACTATTTGTTCTTAAATACTTATGCTGTTGAATCTTAACGTATCGACATCGCAACAGCTTGTGCCGAAATTGAGATTAAAAAAAAAAAATACATAACATAGTTATCCATGAAAAAAAAAAAATGAAAAAAATTCGAATTCAGACAAAGTGTGAAAGGCAATCAAAAAATCAAAACAATGTGTTTTTAATTGTTTTTATTTTCTTGTGGTAAACGCAGAGGAAGGTAATATTGCATTTCATTTGAACACATTTATTTCGGATTCTTCTAGATCCATGTCAAAAAAAAAAAAAAAAAAAACAAAAAGAAATATATGAACACATCGATTTCAAAATTCTTGTATTTAGTTGTGAGGTTGTGGGGTGAGTTGTTTTTTTTTTTTTTCTTTTATTTTGTGTGCCAAAACAAGAATTTCACGATCGATGCTGTAAGAGATTCCATTGGATGTAATAGGAAACAATATTTTGCCATTTGATTCGTTTTCTACTGAGCGTACGGTTTCCTTATGAGTATGTAATCATTAGCAGTTCTTGCGAAATAGTATATATTAGAAGCGATATAACATATACGATACATATTTTTTTATTTATTTTGTAAGCTTTGTTTTTTCTTGTTTTGTTTAATAAAATAAGACAGAGAGACAGAGTTTAACCCGGAGATACACAAATTTGAATTAAATCTTTTTTTGAAACCAAAAAATTAACGAAACGAACAAAAGTGGTAAGGGAAATTATAGAGAAACAAAAAAATATGTTGTCTATTCGTTTGAAAAGATGGCAGATGAAGGATGAAGTGAACCGGAAGTGTCCTCGTTTGAATGAAAACAAAAAAGCAAAAAAAGGACAAGATCAATCGTGGGACAGACATAGTGAAGAGAGACAGACAGAGAGAAGGAGAGAGAGACAGAGAAACAGAGATACAGACAGACAGAGAGACAGAGATACAGTCAAAATCGAAAAAAGGAAAACTATTGAAATTCATCAAAAGATCACCCGTCGATCGTAATCGAAAATGGGCTACGAACTCCGAAAAATTGGTATCACTCAATTCATTCGTATCTGCTACAGATTTCGTGAAGGTTGCAATCAAGTCACAAGGAAGTTTGTGACAAGTTTCGGATTTTGTAATTCTGTTCTGATTTTTGATGCAATTTTTTCCAAGCAAGTAGCAAGAACAGGAGGGAAAATGGCGCCCAACCGGAAACGGGGGCCAAGGATTAGCCCCTAGCTAAATGGCGCCCAACCAGAAACGGCGCGACGGACAAACGCATATATGGGTGGCGCTACAGCCAGGGACTAGCCCCTAGCTAAATGGCGCCCAACCGGAAACGGCGTGACGGACAACCGCATATATGGGTGGCGCTACAGCCCGTAGGGGGCCAGGGACTAGCCCCTAGCTAAATGGCGCCCAACCAGAAACGGCGCGACGGACCAACGCTTATATGGGTGGCGCTACAGTCTGTAGGAGGCCAGGGACTGGCCCAGAAACGTCGCGCCGGACAAACGCATATATGGGTGGCGCTACAGTCTGTAGGAGGCCAGGGACTGGCCCAGAAACGGCGCGCCGGTCCAACGCATATATGGGTGGCGCTACAGCCAGTGGGATGCCAGGGACTAGCTTCTCAGCAACGGCTCGTGTTGTGCGTGCTATTGTCGAGTGGAAGGGACCTACAGTTTGATGCCGAATCTGAACGGCCAAGTTTGAGAAGCTTTCTCTAGACTCTGTGAGCACTGTCAGCGACTCGTAAGAGGTCAGGTCGTTGTTGCACAAAGCAGGAATCGAACTTACGACGTACATGCCCACAATGTCATGGGTCACATATAGACCTTTTTTCTTCCATTTGATTTGGATTTAGGCTGCTTAACTGACACGCTTTAGAGCTGTACATTAAAACGTCAATCCTCTCAAGACCGAACGACCGAAAGCCTAATGAAGCACAATTCAAGAAGAGGAATCAAAAATCTACACAAAAGATGACAACATGAAACTGCTTCGTTTAGATGGTCATGGGCTCAAACCTAGGGAAGCCAAGCTTTGCTCTAAGCCAGATTTGAGGTTGATGAATGTTCGTTTGTTTCTCATTGGGTGTGGAAGTATGTTGGTTGTTGTTTTTTTTTTCTATGGAAAGGAAACAAGCATCTAAGAAACAAGGTTCTTTCTTTCAACTACATATCACAGATCATAAGACAAACCAAACCAAACCAAAAAATGATCGAAAATAACTACCATTGCTGGGCAAATCTAGAATTTGTCACATTTCACGTCCATCCAATAGGCATATGATCAACATATGCATATTAAACTACTAGACAAGAACCAAAAAAAAAAAAAAAAAAATATCTAATCTTTGAACTTAAAACCAAAATATCAAGTGTTTATTTTATTTTGTTGTTTTTTTCTTGCAATTTGCAACGAGGGGCTGGGTGGAGGGCTCTTTGGGTGGTGGGGGGGTGGGTTGGGTTGGTGGCAATATGGTCTCTATATCACAGTCTTTCAAATTTTATGATAGCGAAAAACAACTCAGCGGAAGATTTAGCATAAAGGAAATTAAAAAGCGATAGCACATATTTTTGTATATCTAAAGATGTTGTTGTTTTGTCTTAAAGAAGTAGAAGAGAGTAGGTTTTAAAGAATAGTAGTGGAAAGTTAAGTAAACATGTTTTGGTTTTTTTTTTCGAAAAGAATACAGAGCAAATTACAACAAAAAAAAATATAGAAGTTTGTTAAAACGATTTTAAAATGTTAGCACAAAACAAAAAAAAAAAAAACTCAAACTCATATCTATGTATCAATATTTTTTTTTTTTTTTTCATTAACTTTTGTTTTTTTTTTTTGTATGCAAACTAAATTTTTAATTTTTTTTTTTTTGGATTCTTTTTTTTTTTTTGGTTTTAGTAAATATTTCTTATAAGGAATAAGAAACAAATTAAAAAAAAAAAAAAAAAAGAAAAATTAAATAAATATCATGAACAACTCATGAAAGACAACAGAAAAATTTGAACAAAGAGGAAAAAAAAAACCATCAACGTAAAAACGAAAGAAAGAAGGAAAGCTTACAGCTTGATCAGTTGAGCTCTTGCTGTAGGGTACCGGAATCAAACGCTCTTGCAATTCACCACCTATTACCTTCAATGGAAAGAAGTAAAAGAAATATTGGAGAAAATGGATTTTCTTTTTGTGTCTGATTTCAATGAATTTCCGTTTTTTTTTTTTTTTTTTTCTTTTTTTTTTAATCTTAAATGCGTAATGGTTGTTTTGTTTTTGTACCTTTTAACTAAATAGTTTCTATATATATATATATGCAATATGCAGTACAAAAAACAAAAAAAAAGGAACAAAAAAAATTGTATGTTAAGTAAAATTAAATAAAAAGAAAATGAAAATAGACAAGAAACCAACAGAAAATATAAAAAAAAAAGAACAAAACAAAAATCATAACTTATATTTAGAGAGAGAGAGATAGAGAGATAGAGAAAATGTGTAAACAAAAAAAGGAAACGTACAGAAACTTAAACAAATATATTATTTTTGATTGTTTTCTCATTTTTGTTTTGCACAAGTAACACAAGTTGCACGAGACTCAATATACGCATGTGTCCATAAGAGTGAATGACTTTGCCATATATGCAGTCTCAAAAACGTGTTTCATTTTTTTGTGTTATTTTTTTCTTTGCATGAGACTAAGATTCTTTGTTTGTATACCAAATTCTTAATTTCTTGTGTGTTTTTTTTTTTAGAGCAGGTATGATAGTCTAATAGTTAAAGCGTAACTTACTCTGGGAGAATAAAGTACGGGGTGTGTTAAACACTAAAAAAATGGAAATAAAAAAATAAAAAAAACAAATGATATAATTAAATCGGGGGGACAGAATGGGGGGAAGATGTGGGAAAATCAAAAAACAATAATGAATGGAAGTAACGTACCCAAACATTTTCTTTTATATTTTATTTTTCAATGAATATATGATGTAATACGATACGGATGAGCAAAAAATTTGTTAATACAGAAACAAATGTATATATATCTATGGTATAGTTAAATTGGAAATAAGAGTAAGACAAGACAAAAAAAAAAGATGTAACATTTATTTTCGTTTTTGTGGGTACATCTTCGGAAAATGTTTGCCAATCAAATCGATTTATTGTGTGATACATCAATCCAAAATCTACAGACTGCATCAAGCATCAAGCGAGATATTTACTTTGGTCGTTGTGTTTCAAGAGTCTACTTCTCAGTTACCTAGGAACAAAAATGGGTATCGATGTCGAGAGAGAGAGTGGATTTTTGTTTGTTTGTCGAGTCTTTTGTTATTCCGATGCGTGTGGGGAATATAATTCGGAAAAATGCTGCAGCAGTTAAATAACCAATCAACAATGTTGGTGTGGTGTTGTTTTTAGTTTTTTTTTTGTGTCTGTTGTCGGTTGGTTGTGAGAGGGGGGGGGGGGGGGGGGGGGGGATAGAATAAAATACCAATTTGTTGTCTCTTGAGACACTGACGAGCTGACATATTAATTACAAACTTCGTGGCACTGCACCGCCGGTCATGATTTGATGATGAACAAATACAAAATGCACAGGCTAGCAGTGCAAAATACTGATACTCACATGAGGGAGGAGAGTGTCTGTTTGACCAAGAAAATTCAACACAATTCATGTATACCGAACATGATCCAGGTTTCGTCGACGTGGTGACGGAGTTTAAGAACGATTCGTTTGGGACCTTTGCTAGTAAAAATGTTAGTAAATCTGAGAGAGAGAGAGAGAGAGTGATTTTGAATCCAACAAAACAATATTTTTCTTTTCTGTCTGAACCACCTTACGATTTAAGAACAATTAATAAACAACATTTTTCTTTCCTTTTTTTCATTAAATGCAACAATTTCGATTCACATTTTTTGAGAAAATACAACTTAAGCAGAGAGGGGGCCAAAAAAAAAAGGAACACAACAAAAATATATAAGTTATGTATAAGGAAAATAAAATAAAGTGTATTATTTAAAACAGTGCTATAATATTTTGTTCGTTCTTAAAATATATACAAGAAAAAAAAAATAGAGTTTGCGACTTCACGACATTGCCTTTGTCGCAAAAAAAAAAAAAAAAGAAAATCAGACTGCACGGAAACTAGGATGAATCTACAATACAACACGCATGTAAAATGCTATCTTAAGTAAGTGTCAATAAAACATATAGATATTTCTTGTTTACACTTGCACTCTTATGCAGTAAATTAGTTTTGTGAATTTTTTTTGTAAGTTCATAAAGCGAAGACTGCGTAGAGGATTTATTTTTGTTTTATTTTTGTATATTTGCTTTATTAATTTGATTAGAAAAAAAAAAATGCGTGTCCAAGCAAATATTTTAATTATAAATACATTTGTTAAATACTCTTAATTTAATACACATTATTAACATATATATTTTTTCTGTTAAAATAATATATTTGGTAATTAATTAAGTAAATTTGAAGATTCACAACAACTGCAATGTTAACGATACATTTGATATTTATGTGGATTCTTTGTCGACATCATAAAAAGTCAAAAAAACAAAAAAAAATGTATAAACAATTCTACTAAAACGTCAACAATGCGTAGGCAATTTTGTTTCTGTCTGTCGTTTCCGCTGAGGGTTCAAGTAAACATTAGAGACATTTGTTTTCTTTTTTTGTCCCTTCTTTTTCAAAGTTATCTATAAATTCGAATATCATGATGTCTTATTAATTGCTTAACAAAAAAAGACTTTCAATATATATATACAACGATATATGCATGTATTCACATAAAAGAAGCAAACGAAAAAATAATAAAATTAAGTTAAACAAACAAAAAAATATGTGTAAACAAAATGTAAGTCACGAAATGTAGTTGTTTTTTTTTTTATATATAATTTATGTGATTTTTTTTTGTTTCGTCGGTTGTTTCGTTAAATTTAAGTTATTTTCTCTATAAGTACAAATAAAACAAACAAACGTAAGTATAATACTTGTACTGGTATTAGTTGACTTTTGTTTTTTTTTGTTTTTTTTAATTTATTAAGTTTTAGAGGCAATAATTGTTCTATATTTAAAAATTGTATATATATATATATTTATTAATTTAAGACAAAAAAAAAATATATAATAATAATAATAATCCGAGGGAAGTTTCATTACATACTTAGAGCCAATTAACTAAGCATCCTTTATTTTTTTTTTCGAAAAAAACTAATGGAATTGTATTGCAATTTTTGTTGTTTTAGTCCTTATACGTATTTGAGTCTTAAGTCAGTAAATTTAGTTTGGACAACAAGTGTCTGGATTCTAGGTGAAGGATGAATACTAAGGCCTTCATTTTCGTTCTATTGTCTATGTTATTACAGGTTTTGTTAACTGTTTTTTTGATTTATATTTAAATTTCAAAAAGAGTTTAGTTTAGTTGCCATTTGTTATTTGGTTCGTTCATTGTATTTTTCGTCTTAAAGGCAGTGCTACTAGAATATCTTTGCTAGATGTAGATCACTGGCAGTGGATTAAAGGGTGGATTTTTAATGCTATTGAAACCAACTGTTTTTTTTTCCATTATTCTAATTCTAATATTTACTCAAAATTGAGAGAGAGAAAAAAATAACAACAACGAATGTTGTCGAAGGAGAATTTCGAAACAAATAGCAACTGAAATTTGAATTGACTTAAACCATGGGGAGGGGCAAGGAATGACTTATAATTTATCGTTTTTTTTTTTTTTTTGTGTGTTTGTTGTTAGTTTATAAAATAATTAAAACAAAAAATAAATAAAAATTTGACGAGCAATTAAGATTTGACGTTTTCGATGTACAATTCCATTAAATTTCGAACACGGAATAAAGTCACTAGAAAGGAATGCATTATTTAAGGAAAAAAAATCAAAACGAAGCGTCACGTCACGTCAGTTATTTTTTTTCTTTCATTTAAATTCTTGTTTCAATCTGTTGTGGACTTTCGGGACGATTTCGCTGAGAATTATTATGATTTGTATTGCCATTTCTATTGCTACCCAATTGTTGTGGATCTTCATCGATAAATGATATTTCAGATAAAGCCGCTGATGTCGTTGGTGTTGTTGCCGGATTATGTCCTCCATATTGATGTCCTGATGACGGTGGCTGTAGGGTATTTTGCTGCCGTCCACCGCCAGTATGCAAGAGTGCAGCATTATAGAAGTTTGCCGAGCCAGGTGATTGAACCAATTGATAGCCGCCAGCAGAGACGGCCGTACGTGGACTACGTAGACTGTGCAAACTGTGCACGGAACGACGTTCGGTTAGGTCTTCCAATGTTGAACGGAATGCACGGATAACACGCAACTGAAACATACAAAATTGGACAACAAACGAAAAAAAAAAACAAAAAAAAAAAAAACAAAAACAAAAAAATAAAAAAAAAACACAAAAAAAGAGAGAAAAAAATACAAAAATTAGGAACAAAAAATTAAGAAACAAAAAATCAGTTAAAAAATATACCAAATCAATGTTTTTTTTCTGTTTAATTCAAGGGTTTTTTTTTTTGAAAAACAACTGATGAAAAATAATTAGAAAAAAAAATCACTAGGTACACAAATAAATCGGCTTATAAGCTAGGTTGTTAAGAAAATAAATCAAGTTTTAAGCTGCTTGTTTTATGGAGAGCACGTTCCTCCAATTGGTTTAAGGGAAATCATAACAAACAAGGTTTTCTTTTTGGGATGCATTGGCGATAAACAGCAATAAGTAATTATTTACAAGGAGTTGTTGTTTGGATTTATTTATTTTTGTAAGGAACTTAAAACGCATGTGTGTAGGGGGCGCAGGGTCACAGTGTGTTTGTGGGAGCATTTCTCAACAAATGTACATGTTAGAGCTTCATATGCAGGGTACGTCAAATGTCTTGAACTCAGGGACATTTCCTCTAGGGGATGCAGATGGATCACACCCATGGCAGAGACGAACAAAACAAGGCAAACGTAAGAAAATGATAATCAACGAAAAAGAACAACAAAACGAAACGTACTTATAAAAACAGGGGGGGTTGTTGTTATTTTGTGTCTTCAAATTGTTAGCCTGACTTTTTTTCTTTTTTCTTCTTATATATATAGTTTTTCTTTTTTCGTTGATCTGTACAGAAATGAGAGCTTTTTTTTGTCGTAAAAATGCCACAGGGACACGACAGTTGTTTTGTGTAAAATCAAGATGAAAAGAAAAACAACCATACTCAAATCAAACACAACTGAAGTTGGCTAAGAATGAAATGAGAAATTTCATAGAATTTTCAAAGGACAGAATAGAGATGCACAAAGATAGCCATGAGAGAGAGAAGACACTGACAGAGGGACTTCGTACAGATAATGTTTATATATATATATACTTTGCAGAAGAATGGTTTTGTTGTTTTTTTTTGTAAAGCAAAGAAGAGAGAGACAGAAGGAGAGAGAGATAGAAATGAATGAGAAAATGCTTCGAGACATCTTTCAGATATCATCAGAGTTCGGAGGCAGTTAACAAAAAAATTATATCAAATAATTTGTATGTACAATGAGAGAGAGAGAGAAATACAGTGAGACAGAGAGAGAGGGATAGGATTAAATGCATCATAGACATTAAATGTTAGATGGTTTTATTAAATGAATAAATATATATATTTACAAGTTTATTTTTTTTTTCAAAAAATCCACACACAAAGCACAACACAAAAACAAGAAAGAAAAAAAATAACAACAACAGAACAAATCAAAATGCAATTATTAACAAAATTTCAAAAATGCAGGAAAAAAAAAATACTTCAAATAAAAAGAAAAAAAGAAATCAGAGAAATTCCGCAGAATAGTTTTTAAACATACCCGAAGATCCGTTCAAACTGTCTGTATTCATTTTTTTAAGGATTTATATTTATAAGTATAATAATAGCAGCTGGTTTATACAATAATTTTTTTATGAGCTTACAGGAAGGAATCTTAAAATTAAGTTTTTTTCTGTTTTCTGTTTTGATGTTGTACAATTTTTGAATCGAAATTTGTTGCATTTTTTTTGGTTTGTTCATTTAATCTTATTTTTTTTTTTTGACTTACCAAAAGCATGTGTTTATAATTTTTGTTTTTGCATTTCTTTCTTTTCATTTAATTTGAAAGCCAATAACCCAAATCACGAGAGCAAAATGATACATGAGATTACAGAAGGGGTTGCCTTCATATTGGATTATCTTGTCGTAAGGTTTGCACGAGAGAAAAAAAAATATATGTTTATGCGATGAATTTGACGGTATACCATGAAATTATGACATGTTCTGCATTTGCATGAGATTTCCTGGATACATTTGACAACTTCCACAGGACATGGACGATATGATAATCGAATAATATATTTATGACAATGAACAAAGCAAGTGAGAGGCTGGATGAAAAACGAAAATATTCTCCCTAGGACGACTAGGGAACGTGGAAAAAAAAATAATAATAAAATAATGGCCAAACACACTTGAGCAAGGAGCAAATGGACATGACAATGAAATGCTGGATAAACGCTGTTGCACTGGTCAGTGGATGCACTGGCAGTGGATTGTTTCAGTGTGTCCCATCACATGTACTCAGATGCCAGAACTACAGCTAAGGCGGTTTCGGAATATATTTCGGTTTGTTGTTTAGTTTCTAGTTGATGTAAGCTTGATGGGAACCATTTACAAAAAGGTGTAAACGAATTTAGAGACGTAATGAGCATGTTTTAATTGTTTTTATTTATTTTTCTTTTTTTTTTCATACGAAGAAAGACTAAATTCTAGAACACAAGGATTGTGTGACAAAGGATGAAGAAGGATAGAACAAAACAAACAAAAAACAGAGAAGAAGGCAGTCGTTTTTTTTTTTCTTTCATTTCATACAAGTTTCTAACAAAAAGAAAAGTACTCATGTGGATTTAATTTTTCTCAAGAGATGTGAGGGAGAGATTTATCTACGGAAACAAAACCCATAAGAAAAGAAAAACCAACAAAAACATAACTTAAACTATAAAAGAAAACAAAATAAAATAAAACTGATGACGGAAGGGGGAGAGCAAATTCGTATTTGTTTCTGGACAGAGAAAAAGCAACAATGGAACGAACAAAAAAAACGATGTATTTATTCAAAAAGACGATGGAAAACTCTACCAACTCTAAACGAAACCATATGAAAGACAATCAAATGAGAAGAAATCAAAGGAAGAACAAAAGGAAAAAAACATATAGATATTTACACCACTGAGGTAACACTATTTAGATGAAGTATATATAAGCAAGAACGATCTTGGTACAACATATCCAAAAATGGAACAAAAAAAAAAATCATGACATCAAGTCGTCAAAAAAAATGGGAAAAGAGAGCAGAGCTGAGAAAAAAATAAACAGATGTATATTTATTTTTTTTTTGGAATTAAAATACGAGTATGTCCAACGAAAATATGAGAATGAGTGAAAGTTGTTGTTTTTTTTTTTTTAGTAGTTGTTATTTTGTTTAAGAATATATATTTTTGTTTAGTACTTTAAATTATTTAGCAATCGATTTATGATTTAAAAAAAAAGGTAAAAATGTAATAAAATGCAACACATTGTCTGTTTGTTGAGAATTTAAATAATCAATGGATTGGCAAGAGGGACGAACAAATAAATTCATTACTTCGATATAGTTTCGACGGGGTTTTTTATGTTGTTTTTTCAATCCAATGGAGGTGTGTGTAGGAGGTGTTAGACTAGGTTTGATTCACTTT
This sequence comes from Eristalis arbustorum, assembly GCA_916610145.1. Lineage (NCBI taxonomy): Eukaryota > Metazoa > Arthropoda > Insecta > Diptera > Syrphidae > Eristalis > Eristalis arbustorum. Next base: position 3,238,102 of record OU744321.1, on the reverse strand, counting down.
TACTTATTTAATAATATTTTATTTTTTTTGGTTTGTCAGGGCGATCACAAAACGACTTACAAAACGAGATGAAACAGAAAACATGACATCGAAAAAATATATATAACATAAAACTAACTATTTAGATGTTAGTAAATCTAAGTAGCCACTGTTACTGGGATAACATACATCAAACAACGGTGAGAATCTATATCTGTTTGTTGTTTGTTTTCGTTTGATTTTTATTTGATTTTTTTTGTTTCCATGTTGTTCGAATTGGTGGCGTGTGGAGGGTGTTTTAACACACGAGGGAATACAAAAGGTACGAAACAAGATATATCGAGATATGTATATAGATACAAAAAGAAGAAAAGAAGAACTGAAATGATTTCTACTATATATTTAATATAATATCTGTTTGTACAAAGCACATAAATATACTCGGGTGGAGAGAGAGAGAGAGAGAGAACAATAAAATATAAGTACATTTAAAATGGAAACCAAAAAATAATCTAACAAGATTAAAATCAACATAAATCTAATGTAGACAATCGTATCTCTAAGAGAATAAGGAATACCATACGGTCGGAACTAGGATCAGACGACATGAGGACAGTAGCTAGTCTTAGGATAATCAAATATTTATCGTTAAACAAAACAAACAAACATTTTAGGAATACATAAAATTAAAACTATTTTTCGATTAAATATATATGTATTTTTGTTTTTCTGTATATATATTTTTGATTACTATTTCTCTCGCTAGAACAAACATACAAAATGTTTTTTTTTTTTTTTTTGATTTTAGCTATACACTTATTGGCTAGATCTATAATATTTTTTTTTTTTTTTATATGTTGTTGATTTTTTTTTTGGAAAAAAAAAATCGAAATCACAAACAATTGCTATACATAAACAAATACAACAAAATGAAAAAAAAAAGAGAAGATAAATTCAACATTTTAGATCTTCGATAGAAGAAAATCCAAAAATAAAAAAGAAAGTAAAGGAAAATCACACAAAATTCGGTGAATGGGAGGCGGAGAAATACATTGACAAACTGGCGTTTCGTTTTCTCATTCAAAATGATCGAATTCCTTGGAAGAAATAAATAAGTTAATCAATTAACTGACTAGGCCTAAATACTTTGGATTACGAGGTTGTTTTTTTTTCAGTTTTTGTTTGCAGTTTTCTTTGATGTTGATGTTTTTTTTTTTGGTTGTTGTTATTTTAAAAAATATACCTTAACACGTTGAGGACGGCGCAGTTTTTAGTCTTACGCATCATCTGGCGGCAGCAATAATCAAACATTGCTTTATCTGGCGGCGTCTTGCACAATAAATTTTGTTAAGGATGTTTTAAAAAAAAAAACTCATCAAAAACAATAAATATTATCTTATTTCTATTTGTTTTTTTTTTTCTTTCAAAATATGTTTGAACAACTTTGAAACTTTTTCAATAAAAAAATTAGGGTTGATCAGATATAGTTTAATTTGATGAAACAAATTACAATTCAGGACTATGGACATTGTGACCCACCGGTGGTACACGCCGCCAGATAAAACATTTTAGTGTGACCCACCGGTGGTACACGCCGCCAGATAAAACATTTTAGTGTGACCCACCGGTGGTACACGCCGCCAGATAAAACATTTTAGTGTGACCCACCGGTGGTGCACGCCCTCCTCAACGTGTTAAAGAAGACTGGAGAAGTGGTGTAGCGGAAGAGCACGTCGTCGCTCTTTACTCTCCGCTTCGCGTTGAAATTTTAGTCAAAATTGTGATTGGTCAAAAGTGGGAAATATGGGCACACGTTGAATTTTGAAAAAAGAAACAAAACAAAAAACGGAAAAAAATAAGCATTTCTACCGATGTAGTTTGTAAAATCTCTTAATTAGGCTCGCTCTTAAATTTTAGACTCTATTGCTTTCATTTTTCTTCACTTGGGATTGTTACTCTTTTTTTGTTTTTTTTTTTTATATCATTATCTTACTTATTCACGTTAATTTAGATCGTTAAGAGATAAATATCGCTTCTTTTTTTTTTGTATAATTAATTAATGTATAATTTATTTTTTTTTTTGGTTTTGTCCTCACTTTTCTTTTAATTTTAAAGTTAACTATTTAATTTCAAAAATACTATTGATTTTTTTTTCTTTTCATTATAATTACAACTATCTCTATGAACATAATCATATATACATATACAAAAATACAAACCAACGAAAAATCAAAAAACCAAAAAAAAAATCAAAAAAATGAAAACGAAAATGAACAAATTTTACAGTACAGTATATGTATATATAGGTATTTTAATTTTAATCTTTCTTCTCGTGTTTTTTTGCTCAAAACACCGGATTGGCTAATCTAGTTATTTTTTGGTTGCTCTTAAATTCTTGGTAGTTTTTTTTTTTTTTTTTTTTCATTCAAATGGAAAACAAAAGAAATAATTGCTTTAGGATGATTTCAGTTGATTTTTTTTTTGTTTGTGGTTTTTTTGGTTTGTCTACAAGTTTGCTTGATTTTTAGGAATTTCCTTCTCCTTGTAATTATTTAGGTTCCTTTTGTTTAATTGGTTTTAAATTTCATTAATCTACTTTTGCAGTGATCTATATATATATGTTTTCTTTTTTTTTTTGGGTAAAGTAACCTCTATCCACTTGTTATTTTTGTTATTTGAATTTATATATATATATATTTCTTTTCTTTTTTTTTTTTAATGTATAGTTGCCCCATATTACACTTCAGTCTCTCGCATTGGTTCCGCCGGCTGATTTAAGAAATTAACAACAAATATTGAATGTAAATATAAAAAAGTAACTCGAAAAGAACTTAAAAATTATTCATATATATATTTTGTTGTGGTTGTTGTTGTTGTTGTTGTTGTGGTTATCAACACTTGACAGACTGATAAATAATTGTTGTTTTTTTTTTTTGCAATTAAATGGATTTATTTATTATTTTTTTTGGAAAATGAAGTGTATAACGAAACAATGTGTATAACAAAAAAAAAAGAAAGAAACAAAACATAATTGAACTAAATCAAATAAATCAAAACAAAAATAAATTAAAAAAAAAAATGAAAAACAATATAAATCTCTACTGAATGTGATTTCTTCCTAGGGGTTTATCTTTCGCGAACGACAAAATGAAACGAAAAAAAAATAAAAAAAATACGTAAAACTATACCCTTAAGTACGAGTGAATCTTTAAGTATACATTTGTGCTTTGTTTTCGGTAAGAATTGCAATTTTTCATTTCTTTTCTATTTGAAACGGAAACTATAAATGAACGAAAACTTAATGTGGTAAAATTTAAATTGAACAGAATATAGGTTCCGTAGATTGTTTCAGTCGGTTACAATATCCACCACCTCTATAAGACATCTTTAGTCACTCAAGCAAATGCACTACGATCTTACTTTATTGTATTTGTGATATCATTTTGAATTTGAAACAAAATGTAATAAAAAAAAAAAACACAACAAACTTAATGTTTAACAAATTTATGTATGTTTATAAATTAGTGGCTAGTATTTACCTAGATTGTGTGCCATTTTGAGAATAAGCAGCTCCTTCATTTTTTCTTCACTTAAAACTTACACACTATTACCCTATGCATGAACAGAAAAAACAAAAAAAAAATAACAAAAAAAAAATAACAACATTGTTCACAATATGAGTGCTGAGGCTCTGCTTGAGTGCCAACTTCATGATTGTATCCATTTGTGATTGATTTAAATGCATACGACGGTCATTCTCAACGCACGGTAAGTCCGATAAAAGGAGTCCACCCATCACTGAGAACATCAACGGCCGTAGACAGGGGTGGAGGAAAGCATTGAAAATGAGCTTTCACAAGAGTATGTTCTGAAGGGATGGATGGTTTGGCTTTTTCTTCTGCTTGGAGGAATTTTCAACGTAACACGATGACAGGTATGAAAGCTTAACAAAAAAAAAAAAATAAAATACCCTGCATCCGTAGCAGCAAAAGAAGCCGATTAAAGCAGTCTTAAAAACAAAACAAAAAAATACATGTATACATCTTACTTCACTTACACACCCACCCATACCTTAATAAACTGTGGTAATCAAATATACAACAATTAGATGAAACAAAACGAAAGAGAGTTCAAACGAAAAAAATTACTTCCTATGATTACTGATAAACGTACTCTACGGAATAAAATACTTCAACTACTGAACTTGAATGGATTGAAGAGAAAATTGTTTAAAACTACGGAAGATCACAAAATGAAGTGTATCACGCTAAGCTTAGAAATAGATATTACCTAGAATAAGTATTGGTTTCATAAAGAGACGAATAAAATACTGGACTTAAAGTAAAAGATTGGTATGAGAATAGTTGTTTTTTTTTTTTTTTTGATTTAATTAATTATTATTACATGCACCTCCACCTGATGTTTTTGTTGGTTTTGTTTAATCTAGTTGTTTTTTTTTCGACTTCGTTTTGTCACAAGATATAAGTACTATACAATGCTTGTGTGAATAGAATTATTGAGAAAATGAAAAGTTGAAGAAGACTGAATTAAAGTTAAAACAATACTATACAATGAGAGGGTTATTTTTGTTTTTTGAATCTGTCAACAAGTCTATCAGAGGAGAGAAAATAAAAGAGAATTGTGTTGGCTGCTTTTTTTTGGAATACATGATTTTACTCTCTGCTCAATCTCATATTTTTTTTTTTTTCAAAAAAAAGGAGGTAAACTTATTGTTTTATTTTTCTGTTTTATTTTTTTTTAGAGAAAGAAGTTAGGATGAAAAGAAAATGTATATAAACATATTTTTTTTAACCAATTTTTCAAAATATTTGACAGAAAATTTTGGCGAGAGAAAAAAAAAAAAAAAACCAAACAGGAAAATTGTTTAAACACCTTCATAAGTATACTCAAAATGATAACAAACAAATAAAATATATAGAGTAGGTAGAGATTGTAGCAAATATATATATATATGAAGTAAGAGTTGCAGAATTAGGAAAAAAGAGTACAAAATAGATTTAATTTATTTTTGTTTTTCTTGTTCATCAGAAACAAAAAAAAACGATTTAAAAATATTTATAAAAGTTGCGAAAGAACGTAACGAACGAAAAAAAAATCCAAAAAAAAACTAAGAAATGATTTAAAAAACTGAACATAAAATAAATAAATATCAACTTATAGCTCCCTTTCTGGTGAATTAATTTCATTTGCAAGTAAGTTTATATTTTTAAATTCGCGATAGTGTTAATTTTTGTATGTTCTTGTACTAGATGTATGGCTGTGATAGAAAGTCACTGAAGCGGTTTTTTTTTCTTTTTTTTTTGATGATTGAGAGAAAAACAATAATTAAAGAATAAACTAAAAACAAGGAACAACAGAATAAACACAAAATGAATAATCAACGAAAAATGAGAAAAAAACAAAACGTACATAAGTAAAGAAAAGAAAAGATGGTAATCCGCAAGGGATATCGGGTGTGACTGTAGGTGTATTTAATATAAACATTTTTGAGAGGGTTTTTGTTGTTTTTTTTGGTTTTTTTGGTTTTTTTGTTGATCCTAGAATTTTGTTTATACATTTTGTATACAGAGGGAGACACAGATAAGCTGAATCTAAATGCTATGTAAATTATTTCAGAGGGGCTTCTTGAGGAGGTTGTCAAGGTTCGTCAAGTTTGTCGAGAAAGTAGTTCTTTTCTTGTTTGTCTATGGAGCAAAAGTTGTGCTTCAAGTTTGTCCAAAGGGGCGTTCTTTTCTTGTTCGTCTATGAAGCAAAAGTTGTGCTTCAAGTTTGTCCAAAGGGGCGTTCTTTTCTTGTTTGTCTTTGGAGCAAAAGTTGTGCTTCAAGTTTGTCCAAAAGGGCGTTCTTTTCTTGTTTGTCTTTGGAGCAAAAGTTCTGCTTCAAGTTTGTCGAACATTTTGTTGTACTCTTGTTCGTCTATTTAGCGGCTACGAATTTTAAAAAGTCATCTAAAAGTTGTGCGATTCTATGTGCTGGCTGGTTTTGGCTCTAACATTGACAAATCAAAATTTAAAGAAAACCACAACAAAACAATAAGAATACTTCACATCTTAGCTAACCGCACTAACAGACGGATCATCTAAGAGATCAATGGTGAGAAAAAACCAAAAGAAAATTAAATAAAACACCTTTCCCGAGGGCGGGGGATGGACAAAAAAAGAGACACTGACTGGGGGACATTTTATTTTGATCTGTTGCTCGCCCCCCACCTTATATTCACGTGGACCTATGCCAGATTTGGTAGGAGTACATATTCTCAAACAGCAGCATCGGAAACGGGTGTACTATAAATCGATGAAGAAGAAGACTCTTTCAATTAGGCTGGAGTTTGTTTTTTTTAATCACAATTTTCGACGTACAAGTGGTTATTTGAAACAACAACAAGAAGGGGAGAGATAAAAAAAATAAACAGAAAAGAAAACAAAATCCAAACCAGTTCAATGATTCTGTTGTTAGCAGTCGTTCGATGTTACAGTGTTCAGAACTAAGGATCAGAGAACACATTTCTGATGCACTCTAGACCGCCTCTCAGACAAATCACTGGTTGCGCGGTTGGGGGAAACAAAAAAGAAACAGAACACGATTAACTAAAGACTAAAGAACACTGTGTAAGTACACAAGGGACAGTCGTGTTTCCTAAAGATGAGCGATCAAAAACGTTTGTCAGGAGATATTCGTTCGACATGTGTAAGTAGTCAAGAGATTTGGGGCGAGGGAGGGAACAAAAATTACAGAACTCTCCTCACTTGTAGGTTGGTCCCTAAATTTGTCTTATTTCGATTGGTTTTCAGTACCCAGATATTTTTTTTGATTTAAATATAGTTTCTATTTTTTTTTTCTTCATTGAATTTTAAATTAAAGAAAATGTATATAAATATATATTCATTCTATATAAGAAATGTTAAATAAATTATTTTTTTTTTTTTTTTGTTTGTTTAAAAAGTCAACACGAACAAAAAAAAAAAAAAATATATGTAAAATTTAATATGGAAGAGTAAATTGAACTGAAACACATAAAGGACTTACTTGTGTCTGCAAACGTGTGAGACCACGAATCCATAGAATTTGACCAGCTCGTGGCTTCTTATCGGAGTCAATTGAATCGAAACGTTCTTCACCTAAATTCATTGCTTCGGTGTATTCCTCAGGATGACCACGACCCCATCTGGAAGGATATAACAGAATTGTGTTGTGGTTTTTTTTTTGGTTGTTGTTTTTTTGTAGCTTATATTTGAAATAGAGAAATTTTGCTTGTTAGTTTGATTCGATTGGAACAAATAAAATATGTACACATATGAATGCATTTATTTACAAACCCCCTCAGCACTAAGGTTAAGATACGTATAGATGTGTGGATACATTAAGAGATGTAGGTACGCGCGTGTGTGCTTTACAGAACATGCAGACATTTAAGGTGGTAGTGTGATTACTTTGTACAAGACGTAAATGTGTAGTTTGATTTATTTTTTTGGTTTTTTTGCGTTTGTTTCGAAACATATTTGATTTTTTTCCTTTTTTTTACAAGAATTAAACAATCCAATTATGAATACAGTAGTAATGTGTATAGAATGCAGAGATAATCGAAAACAAAGGACATACTTAAAATGATTCACAAATGTATTAGTCTGATTAAATGAGCCGATTACAGCACGGTTGTCTTGAATTTTTTTTGTGTGGTTTTTTTGCGATTTTTTGTTTTTTTTTTTTTTGACTATCGAACAAAGTATGTATTTAAAAAAAAAAAAAAAACATATATGTATATATAATGACTATATATAAATATACATCTATATGAAGGGGGAGACGAAAAAAAAAAAATAACAAACATTATTTGTAACATTAAAGTAGTCTTACAGTTTTAATTTTATGCGAAACATAAAACAAAAAAAAAAAAGATTTAATTTTGGTGATTCGTTTGAACGAGGTTTTTTGTTTTTATTTTTTTGTAACATCACAAAACATTCAATGTAGTTGTACATACCCAGTTCGAAATAATGTCTAAAGCCTTCTCTCAAAATTCATACTTTCGACAATTTGTCTCTTTCTTTCTTTTTTTTTTTGCTGTTGGGTTTTTAGTTTTCTTTTTGACGTCCATGGGAAAGATTTGTTGTTGTTTTCGAAAACATGCAGCAAGAAAACTTCACCGAAAAACACAAAAAAACAAACAAAAAAACCAAGCGAAACCACAAACCAGCAAGACCTTGATTTGATTTGATGAACAGCTCCTTTCTTTCTTTTTTTTTCGGGATGTTTCGGCTGTAAACAAGTATGAACAACACAAAGACTGGACAAGGGCAAGCGTCGTGTGGATTTGATATTCGTTGAGAGTAGTCTCATCTAGAAGGCTTGTTTCGATTGAAGAACACACACAAAACACAAAACCAACTGGAAGACGACCGACCGGGGAACACCAACACTTGGTGTATATTCCAAAAGTGAAATCAAGCGAGAGACCGTTAAGGTTGTGTCTTGAAAGTGCAAAAATACCTTTCTCATCGGGTTTGCGAAATATAGCATGTGTTAGTACGGATTTTTTGTGTAAAGCTTATCTAAGCAGCAAAAGCCAGCATCTACTACCCAAACAAAATTTCTTAAGTTGTGGGGGGGTGGGTTGGGGTGTGGAGGGATTGGGTCTAAATCAAGCGACATGTAATATATAAAAATATTCAAGCGACGAATAGAAATATAGAAGATGACTCAAAAAAAGGGTTAGTTTCTTTTAAATATTTCCACTTGTTCCGACAAATTAAACTCAACTTATATGCAAAACCACCACCAACTTTTTAACTTTAGTGCATTCTCATGTCCAACGATAATTCCTTCACTACTCTCACTGCATATTCTTTTTTTTTTTTTTTCTCTATTTTGGTGTCAAAATAAAATTTGGTTTGTTTTTTTACTTTTTCAAAATAAATTCTCATATTTTCTTTCATTTCTTTTTTTTTTTGTTTCTTTGAAATTAATTAACAACCAATTTTTATCAATAAATAACTTACAATTTCGAAAACAAACGTTTCAGGAGTTTTTTTGGTTTTTTTTTTTTTTGATTTGGCATCTCACCACAACTATTTAAATAGTAATACTGATGAAGTTTATTATTTTTTTTATATTTTTTTCTTGTGCTTCGGATATCTAGATTTCTAAATTACAATTTCGCTAATCACAATATATTATTTATATTTTTTTTTTGTGTTTTTTTTTAATTTAAGACTATTTTTTTATTTATGACTTAACTTTTATTTAAACGTTTTTTTTTGTTCTCTTGTTGGCTTTGCTTCTGGCTTTTTTTGATTTTACGCTTATGTTCCACTTCCTTTTTTGAGAACGAAGGGTCCACTCGCGCAATGAAAAATCAAGGAAAATCAAAGAATTTCAAGCAGGCTCAACAAACACCAATGATGCAATGTGGGAAAAAAACTTGCTGTGAGATTCAATCGCATGAGTATTTATGAATAAGCCTGTTTCGCCAGAGCACCAGTACATAATCGTTTTCTTCTTTTTTTCTTCACTTTTATTTAATTTATTTTTTTTGCTATAAATTTTTACTAATTGAATATTTTTATTTATATCAGGTTTTATTTAAAATTTTTTTTTTGTTTTACTTTTGCATTTAACTAGATTCTAGAATGAGTTATGAATTTCTAAATGTATACGTATGGATTTATTTATTTTTATTTCTTTATATATATTTATAATTTTTTGTGTAATTTTTAAAACCAAAACCAAAACAAAACAAAAAGGGGGGTTCTCAAAAAAAAAAGAAAAATTGTATTCAAAATAATAGAACTATTCTAATACTCGGGATGGATTTGAACGAACATAATACTGATTGTGTAGATGTCTAGATCGTCTAGCTTGCACAAGATTTAGGAACACAAAATACCTCACCCATGAATCCATATGGGATGCATGTTGTTGATGTTTTTTTTTGGTCTTTGGAGAGTCACCAATTTGATGGTCTATCTGCTTCAAAATCAAACTACTCGCGGATCGGATAAGGGACTTGTATTGATAGAATACGTTGAAATGACAGACATCACGTCATAAGCACTTTATTTCTGTTTCGTTGAGTTTCGTGAAATTTTTGATCGATTAATTTCGAAGCGAATGGTGGTGGGCGGTATCCTTATGACCGAAAATACAAATTTGTATAAGAACTCTTCACGTTACAAGCACTTAATTTCAGTTTCGTTGAGTTTCGTGAAATTTTTGATCGATTAATTTGGAAGCGAATGGTGATGGGTGGTAACCCAATGACCGAAAATACAAATTTGTATAAGAACTCTTCACGTTGCAAGCACTTTATTTCAGTTTCGTTGAGTTTCGTGGAATTTTTGATCGATTAATTTGGAGGCGAATGGTGATGGGCGGATTCTTAACATCCGTCTGAAAGTCACGTTATGTCAATTGAGTATGCAAATTTTTTATAAGAACTCTTTACGTCTTAACAACTTGATTTCAGTTTCGTTAAATTTGTAAACTATTTATTCAGGAGCGAATGGTAAAAGGCGGTTACTTAACATCCACCTTAAGGTGACAATATGCATATTTTTTTCATAAATTATTTGTTATCCTGTCAGTTTCGTTAAGTTTCGTGAAATTTTCGAACAATTCATTTCGGAGGAAATGCTTGTAAGTGGTAACTTAAAATTCACCTTAACGTGACAATATGTCAATTGAATACATTTGTTTTCCACGAGCAACAGGTCGAAGGAAGGAAAAGTGTACACACTCGATGGAAAGTCCACAATTCCTGATTAAAGCTTATCTGCAATAGCAACTCCCTCCCGTACTGTGGTGAAAAGTTCTGAAGGAACTGGTAGAAGCACAGACTTGCTGAGCTTAAAGCTCGACTTTCTCATCATCAACTTTCGACGGAAAACAAAACCACGACAACCACTCAACTCTGCAAGCTCCAGTTAGCTTTGAAATCAAAACAAAAAGCTTTCCACAAAACTTCCACCGGCATCCGCGATACAGTGTGAATTCAGTATTAAAACAGATGACCCACCATACAATCGACTCTCCATTCACGTCGGATAATGTCGGCAGACTGATTGTTGTGCCGCCCACACCCGTTCGTTTTGTGACAAAATGTAATAAAATTACAAAAAAAAAATCTCTCTCGCACAAACCTTCCGATTTAGAAAGCAAACCTAAGCAATACAAATGAAAAGTTATTTATCAACTTAAAGTTAAACAAAACCAAACCCCAAACCTATGAACTAAACAAGCGTGTCAAACTCAAACCAAAGAAAAATAATTAAAATTAAAATAACAAGCTTTTAAACACAACTCAGGAAAAGAAAGAAAAAAAACGTGTATAAACAAGTATGTATAACCAGACAAAAAAAATTTATAAACAAACTATCACTAAATCTTGATGTATTTACAAAAAAAAAGAAGAGGGTAAGTTTTTTGTTTTTGTTTTCCCAAAAAGCGCCGGTTTTTGTTTTGTTTTCGTTTTTTCTCCTCTCTTAATTAGCTTACTTTGCAAATTTCTTTAAGTTCAAGTGCTTATTATGTTTACAGACAAGAAAAAAAAAAAAAAAAACAACAAACTATTCACTTGACAGTTCTACTTCATATAAGTTGTTGTTTTTTGTTTTTTGTTGTTTTCGAGAAAGCAAACAATGGTTGTTGTTTCGTTTTCTTTTTCTTCTGTATCTTTTTTGTTTTTTTGTTCAGACAGTTGCAAACTACTTTGTGTTTTTCAGTTTTTTTTGGATTTATTTTTTTGTTGTTGTTGTGTGTGAGTGTTTTTTGTTTGTTTATTGTGCGGGCATTTTAGGGTACTGTGGGAAGATGTGGACTTTATTTGATTTCTGTGCACAATTTTAAAGGTGTCTCAACTAGGTTTATGTGCAAAATGTGTGTGAGTGTGAGTGTGCGTGTGTGTGGGTGTATGTGTGTTAAAGAAAATTATATGAATTGCCTTTAAGTTTTCATTTCTTCATTATTTTGTTGTGTTGTTTTTTTTTGTTTTTTTTTTTTCAAATCGAACAAAAAACGAATTCAAAGGGTGTTGTAATAATAATTAAAAATAACAAAAAAACAAACAGAAACTATGCATCGATTTTTGTTGACTTGTTCTCTCTGTTTTGGATTTTCTTTACTTACGATAAGATTTTAGGTAGTTTTCTTGTAGGCACTGTAGTGATTAATTGTCCCCAGACTAATGTTCCAATACCAAAGAATATACACCATAGCCATTGGTCTAGTGAGAGGGCTTTTGTTGAGAAAGCCATTTTACCGTATTGGATAATGACAACCTAGAACGACAAGAAGAAAGAACAACAACAGCAGCAGTTAGTAGTTTTTTTGTTTGAACAAAAGCAAAATTGTGACGAGAAATCTAAACGAATCGAATCGACTCACCTGTGAGACGGCTGTGAAGATCCATATTGTATAAAAAATAGGATTTGTGAAGAGGCCTTCGATGACATTACGTTGGCCATGGATTTTCCTAGCGTTAATCTCATTGAATAGTGTCATCATGACGAACGTGTTGAAAATAATTGTAAAATGTTGTGTTGGTCCAGCACCGAGCTCCTGACCGCGTCCAGACTCGATATCAAGGAGCCAGTCACCTGGAAGAGGGAAAAAACACACACCAACCAAGTGGAATGTTGTTGAATTTCGAAGGCATTGTGTGTGTGTGTTTTTTTTTGCTAACATACCGACAAACAATAGAGTGAAGATAACAGTTAGTTGATAAATAGCTTGTCCCAAAATATTTTTCATCATTGTGCGTGAAATCAGTGGTTTCGTACGACCATACGGCTTACGAAGTAATAAATCAGGCGTTGGAAGTTCAGTAGCTAAAGCTAATGATGCAAGTGTGTCCATAATCAGATTAACCCAAAGCATTTGTACGGCCTACAAAAGAGAGCGAGGGGTTTTCGTTAAATCTCTAAACAAACAACAATCTCAGTTTGCTGGAACTCACCTTAAGTGGTGAATCTTGTACAGCACATGCACCAATAAATGCAACAATAACAGCAACAACATTGACTGTCAATTGAAATTGTAAGAATTTCGCAATTGAATCATAAACGTTACGTCCCCACATAACAGCCTTAACAATACTGCTAAAGTTGTCATCGGTCAGAATGATATCGGAGGCCTCCTTAGCGACGTCTGTACCAGCGATGCCCATGGCAAAGCCAACATCGGCCTTCTTTAACGCTGGTCCATCGTTTGTGCCATCACCAGTTACGGCGACAACTTCACGATTCTCACTCACCGAACTGTCAATGATACCTGTCGAAGAAAAACGAATGCATAACCATGACAGTCTGACAAGAGAGAGTGTGTGTGTTGAAACAAACCTTTTACTAAAGTATACTTGTCTGTTGGCGATGATCTAGCAAGCACCCGAAGTTTCGGCCAAACTTTGTCAATAAGATGTTGTTGAATCTGCAAAGGAAACATGTGAACAGATGCCATCGCTGAATTTACCCTTCAACTTACATCACCATTTGAATCACGAATGCGTCGATTGAATTCTTTACCCTCGAGAATGAGAAACTCCTCGTTTGGTCGAAGGATACCACATTTGCTTGCAATTGAACGTGCCGTATTGATATTATCACCCGTAACCATGCGTACCGTAATGCCGGCACGTTGACATTTACGAATTGCATCTGGTACTTCAGGACGGACAGGATCTTCGATGCCAACCACACAAAGGCATGTCAAGTTATTCACAATATTCTCCTCGTCATCCCAGTTCGGTTCGTTATCGATGTGCACTTCATTGATGGCCGCTTTGCCAGGAACAAAATCTCTATAAGCAATCGATATAGTACGTAGGCCATCGCATGCCATCGGTTCGATAACTTCACGAATTAAACGATCCTGCATGTCTCTGGTGAATTTTTCCAATGCTCCATCGTGTCCATAGATAAATGCACATCTGAAAGTGAATGTGAATCAGTGAATCAATGTGAAGAGCAAGACTTTGTGTTGATTGACTCACTTTTTAAGTACAATTTCTGAGGCGCCCTTTGTGTACAATCTGAAACCACCATTCGGTCTGGGAATGACCGTACTCATGGACTTGCGCACCGAATTAAATGTATATACACGAGTGAACTTGTCTTCGGTTATTTCATCGCGAACTGTTTGATATTTACATCCCAGGGCCTGAACGAAGCCCAACAGTGAACATTCGGTTTTGTTACCAACTTGCATTGGTAAATCACCAGGATTTGGTCCATTCTACAAGAAGAAACCAAATGATTACAAAAAAACCACACCACCAGTTGCAGGTGATGATAATGAACATACCAAAATATTTGACGTGTACGCCGAATTAACTGAGATACCTTGAACAATTAAATTACCAACATTCGATGGTAGATCAGAGAATTTGGGCAAAACTTTACAAAGTTTCTCGCAAATGTATGACTGAACGACGGTCATACGATTTGTAGTCAATGTTCCAGTCTTATCTGAACAAATGGCAGTGGCATTGCCCATTGTCTCGCATGCATCCAAATGTCGTACCAAATTGTTATCCTTCATCATTTTCTACATCAAACAAGCGCATGTGAAATTAAATTGAAAATCAAATAAGCAAGAGACACCAACTCATACCTTAACCGAATAAGCCAATGACAATGTAACAGCTAACGGTAGGCCTTCGGGTACAGCAACGACCAGCACCGTCACACCGATAATTAAATGTTTCACTAAATTATTGGCATAAGTATTCTTCCATGGTCGCTCCTCAATGACAAAGGTCTTAATGCAGAACTGTATGATCAGTATGATGACAGTTAGTACGGCTATTGTTGAGCCGGCATAACCGATCTGTATAGCGAGCTTCGTCAATTTCGCCTGAAGTACGGACTTCTCCTTCTTGTGGCCGGATGACTCGGAGCTGGTCGTCTGTTGGACATGATTGCCATCGGATTCAGACTTAACCACTTCAGCTGGCACCGCTGAGCTCATGTGACTATTGCTAATTGGCGTTGTTCCGTCATCTTTTTGGTTGTTTTTTTTTGTAAAACACAAAATGTGTCAATGCAAAAAAAAAAAAAAAAAAAAAACACAAAAAATAAATAAATAAAAGAGAGAAACAAGAAATTCAAATATTCAGTGATTAGAGAGACAGCTTGACAGAGAGAGAGAGATACATAGAATATTGCTTTTGTATTTTGGAAAAAAACGAGCGCGTTTTTTCGGACAAAACAATAGTTAACATTTTTTTTGGTGAGTGACATAGTTATGGATATATAATTTTTTTTTTAGATTTTTTTTTTCTGAAAGCAACACATTTATTTGGACAATTTCTTTTGGTTATTTATTGAATATTTTGCAAAAAAGCGCGAGTGCAAACAAGCTCGAAACAAAACTGAAAATGTGTGTGTATGTACATCTTTCTTTACTTCAAATGATATGCGGTACAGCTGCGAATGGAATGAGAGCAAAAGGAGTTAGCAGTTGTTGTTGGTTGTTTTTTTTTTTGTAAAAGGAAATTTTTGTGGTGGCGCCTTAAGAACGGAGGTTTCGATTGAAATTTACGGGCAAGCACGGATGTAGGGTGTGCGGCATTTTGATCACTCTCTTCGGCGTTAAAAATGACGACGATGATGTGGTTAATTCGAATTTTCATCTTTGTGTGGCGCTACAGTTCGGAGTGGACCTGGGCAGCCAGCATAATCTTTCGCCAGCTGCCTCCAGTTGCGCACACCAAGTTGGTTGAGGTCCTGTTCCACTTGGGTGCGCCATCTAGTGCGAGGAGGTCCTCTGTTGCGTGCAACACATCTTTGATAATGAAAAACGGTCTGGGAGGGGTACCAATCAAAACGCTATTGAGCTTCGACTGTAAATCTGGCGCCCCACACGGTCTCTTGTGTGAACCCAAGTGGCAGTAGCAGCTTAGTCTGGCCGGCCATGTTTATTCAGTTCGGCCGATATGCCTCTGGCCTTTGGCTGCTTTTGCAACTGCCCTCAGTTTACCATTCGGACTCGTCATTGTACGATTAGACTTTGTTGGAGTCCAGCCGATAAAGACTGATAAGTGGCTGCTTTTGCAACTGCCCTCAGTTTACCATTCGGACTCGTCATTGTACGAATAGACTTTGTTGGAGTCCAGCCGATAAAGACTGATAAGTGGCTGCTTTTGCAACTGCCCTCAGTTTACCATTCGGACTCGTCACTATACGAATAGACTTTGTTGGAGTCCAGCCGATAAAGACTGATAAGTGGCTGCTTTTGCAACTGCCCCCCGTTTACCATTCGGACTCGTCACTATACGAATAGACTTCCACAGAGTAGACTCCTCCCTTTGGCCCGTGCTGTGGCTATCTTCTTCTTCTTTGTGTGGCGCTACAGGACCTGGGCCTCGACCAACATGCCTCTTCAACTAGCGCGATCCCTGGCTAGCTGTGTCCAGTTTCGCACCACAAGGTTGCTTGAGGTCCTTCTCCACTTGGGTGCGCCACCTTAAGCGCGAGCGTCCTCCGTTGCGTTGCCCGACTGGCTCAATTACCGCTAATTTTTGCTCTCATTCCACAAGACAAGTTTGCTCAATCTCATGCAATTAAACCAAAACCAAAACAAAACAAAAAAAAACCGTTCACAAATCATACCGAAACAATTTGAGCCGCATTGAACGAAAAAAAAAAAAATAACAACAAAAAACTTAACGAAAACCAAAATAACAACAAACAAAAAAGAAAGGCATGTACATCCATTGGAACAAAAAAAAAGGACAACAAACCGAACGAAAAATCATAGGAAATCAAGAACAAACGAAAACGAAAAGAAGGAAAATGAAAGTATAAACAAATAGAGCGAACGACAAAAGAACAAATAATAAGGAAATAATAAATATTGGGAAAAATCACCTGTTAAACTCTTGCTCTTCCTCGCCTTTTTAGCTTCTGCCAATGATTTTGTGTTTTTTTTTTTTTTTTTTGTTTATATATATATTTATTTATTTTTCATATCAATTGTTGTTGTTTTTGGGTTGGTTGGTTGGTTTTTTTTTTTTTCATTTATTTATTTGGTTGTTATGGGGGGTTTTTTTTTTGTTATTTTTATACATGTACATATATATTTTTGGGATTTTTTTTTATATATATATGTATACGTATGTTGTTGTTCAGTTGATGTTGTTGTTGTTGTTGTAGTTGTTGTTGTTTTTTGGTGAAATTGTGATTGGTTGATTGTGTGTATGGATGAAGAGGACAGGGACCATCAATCACATCATGCAATACGAAATATTTCGGGCGGGGACGGGGGGGAAAATATATGTATATATATTTTGTTTTGTATTTATGTATATTCGTACATACATCAATATACATATAGACACATAATTTCCACACACAAAGAAAGAAAGAGAAAATAATTTTTTTTCGTTTAATTTAATAATTAAAATTCATGTATTTAGATTAAAAAAAAAAACTAAACAAAAAGGAGACAAAAACAATTAAAAACAAAAAATAATTATGTACAAGTCAGTATATATTTTCTTCATCCTTCATTCGTCTTGAGAGAGGCAGTTGAAAAGAAAAGAAAAACCAAAAAAATACAAGGCCCCCCAAATGGTAGTTCTGTCTGTCTAGAAGAAGCTTCTCAAACTTGCTCGTTCGGAGTCGACACAAAACTGTAGTGCCCCTTCCACTCGTGAGCGAACAAATCGCAACACAAGTGGTTGCTGAGAAGAAGCTGGCCTAACGCCACCCATCTTTAATTCTATTTGAAGGGTATGCAAGCGATTTTAGAAATGCCGTCCACACGGACCACACTGAGCTAGTACCTCCTCGTGAACTGCACAGTCTTTCACTCCCATAAAAAAAACAAAGAGCAAACACAAGAGGACAAATTTCATGGGTTGGGTTGTGAAATGTATGAAAACTTACCATCTGCCCTCCACTATGGACTTTGGAGCCATTAAACAACAACAAAAAAAAAAAACTATATAAAAATAATCAACCAAAAAAAAAACGTAAATTTACCACACAACTACAATCAAACAAGTTGGGGAGAAGAGCACGGGAATGGATGTATCAAACTGAAAGTCTATCAAGTAATCGATACGACGTACATATACGGAGGTTCTTTTTCTTTCAAATTGAAACCTTTCCGAGCAACAAAATGTGGGGCTCGCATTTCTGTTTTTTTTTGTCTAATTGTTTACTTTTCGAATGTTTGGTTGAATAATGTATGAAAAATAAGGTGGAGAGATCACATTTGAAAACTTGACGAAATGAGGAAGGAAATTTAAAACAACAAAAAAAAAGAAGAAGAAAAAAAAAAAAACATAAATGGTCTTCTTTGGTTTTTGGGCGATACCTAATGCATGAGATGCATAGAACTCACCCTTTTTCATTTTCTTAATTTCGGCTTCCTGCTGATCGACGGCGGCACCCAGGAGTGTGAAAATGATGCCCGCTTGGGAGTTGACGCCCACGGCGGTGACAACCATTTTGCCACTGCCCTCCATGATGTGAGTGCCGGATAGTACCATTGGATCGGTGTCTGGTCCTTTCTTGACATGATCGGATTCTCCAGTTAACGATGATTCATCAACCTAGATTGAGACGGGTGGGGGAGGGGGGGATGATAAGAAGTGTTGTGCTGCAGCGAGGGATCGTGTGTCAATTGGGTTGGAATTGCACATCACTTTTCTGAACCTGGTGTTCGTTTGAGTTCACTTGCACCTGGCACTTGTGTACGACAGCCTTGATCTCTGTTTATGGCTTGCTGTTGAAATCACACGCCGGGCTAGGGATGGCACGCCGCTCCTGTCGCCATCATCACGACTTCCGAGGCGTGTCTTAAATGCGATCTCATCAAGCAGGCGACTGCTTAACAGATCAAGCAGGCGACTGCTTGACCGACCTACGAAAAGGTGGTTAGACCCAATCAAGAAACCTCACCACGGCATCACTCCTGATGAGCTAGAGTCGATGGGAGGGTGAATCAAATGCTCATGGGAGTCATGAAGAGTTACCCACGAGACTCATCCAGCATTCATTCTCAAGGAATTCATCTCAAAAGCGTGCCACCAACCACCTCGCAGTCAGCCGGTGGCTAAACTCATGTCGCTGGGCAGTCCATGCAGTTGAGGAATGAACCCCCAGACGAGAGATTCTGCAAGTTCCTTGTGCTGTTGCCTACGCCGCGGCGTCGACGAGATGGACTGGGATGGGCTCTCAATTGTCTTTAAACGCCTGTCAGTGACTAAGGGCACGTTTTCGACGAGTCCCCTTGAAGTCTTGAAGTCCCCTTGCCGAGACTTGATGGAGGATGTTCTCAATGCCACCTCAGACACACTTCTCGACCTCCTCCATCCGGAATAGAGCAGGAAGTCGATCACTAAGACAGTGCGCCTCTAGAAAGGACATCGGTCTTAATGTAGTGCGACTCTAGAGCAGGACGTCGGTCTCTCAGGCAGTCTGTCTCTAGAGCTGGACGTCCGTCTCTAAGGCAGTCTGTCCCTACAGCTGGACGTCCGTCCCTAAGGCAGTCTGTCCCTAGAGCTGGACGTCGGTCTCTCAGGCAGTCTATCTCTAGAGCTGGACGTCGGTCCTTAAGGCAGTCCGCCTCTAGAGCTGGACGTCGGTCTCTCAGGCAGTCTGTCTCTAGAGCTGGACGTCGGACCATAAGGCAGTCTGTCTCTAGAGCTGGACGTCGGTCTCTCAGGCAGTCTGTCTCTAGAGCTGGACGTCGGTCCCTAAGGCAGTCCGCCTCAAGAGCTGGACGTCGGTCCTTAAGGCAGTCCGCCTCGAGAGCTGGACGTCGGTCCTTAAGGCAGTCCGCCTCGAGAGCTGGACGTCGGTCCCTAAGGCAGTCTGTCTCTAGAGCTGGACGTCGGTCCCTAAGGCAGTCTGTCTTTAGAGCTGGACGTCGGTCCTTAAGGCAGTCCGCCTCGAGAGCTGGACGTCCGTCCCCAAGGCAGTCTGTCCCTAGAGCTGGACGTCCGTCCCTAAGGCAGTATGTCCCTAGAGCCGGACGTCCGTCCCTAAGGCAGTCCGCCTCAAGAGCTGGACGTCGGTCCTTAAGGCAGTCCGCCTCGAGAGCTGGACGTCGGTCCCTAAGGCAGTCCGCCTCAAGAGCTGGACGTCGGTCCTTAAGGCAGTCCGCCTCGAGAGCTGGACGTCGGTCCTTAAGGCAGTCCGCCTCGAGAGCTGGACGTCGGTCCCTAAGGCAGTCTGTCTCTAGAGCTGGACGTCGGTCTCTCAGGCAGTCCGCCTCTAGAGCTGGACGTCGGTCTGTAAGGCAGTCTGTCTCTAGAGCAGGACGTCGGTCCTACAGCTGGACGTCGGTCTCTCAGGCAGTCTGTCTCTAGAGCTGGACGTCCGTCTCTAAGGCAGTCTGTCCCTACAGCTGGACGTCCGTCCCTAAGGCAGTCTGTCCCTAGAGCTGGACGTCGGTCTCTCAGGCAGTCTATCTCTAGAGCTGGACGTCGGTCCTTAAGGCAGTCCGCCTCTAGAGCTGGACGTCGGTCTCTCAGGCAGTCTGTCTCTAGAGCTGGACGTCGGACCATAAGGCAGTCTGTCTCTAGAGCTGGACGTCGGTCTCTCAGGCAGTCTGTCTCTAGAGCTGGACGTCGGTCCCTAAGGCAGTCCGCCTCAAGAGCTGGACGTCGGTCCTTAAGGCAGTCCGCCTCGAGAGCTGGACGTCGGTCCTTAAGGCAGTCCGCCTCGTGAGCTGGACGTCGGTTCTTAAGGCAGTCCGCCTCTAGAGCAGGACGTCGGTCCTACAGCTGGACGTCGGTCTCTCAGGCAGTCTGTCTCTAGAGCTGGACGTCCGTCCCTAAGGCAGTCTGTCTCCAGAGCTGGACGTCGATCCTTTAGGCAATCTGTCTCCAGAGCTGGACGTCGGTCCTTAAGGCAGTCCGCCTCGAGAGCTGGACGTCGTCCCCTAAGCCATTCCGCCCCTAGACCAGGTCCCTTCTGGGACAGTCTACAGCCATCCACTGTGCCAGTGCGACAGCTATCCCACTTGACAGCTCAACTCGAACCCAATTGACACAAACCTTCAAAAAAAAATGATATCCACAGCTCAGCATACCTTTAAGTCGTTACTCTGAATCAGAACACCATCAGCCGGCAATAGATCACCATATTTAACTTGGCATATATCGCCGACAACAATGTCGCCAACGGATATTTGGCACACCTGACCGCCACGTATAACCGAGAACTTGTGTTCGCCCTCAATGCGATTTTGCAAGCCACGAAATTGTCGTTCTTTTGAATAATCGTTAAACGCTGTCACCAGTACAACAACAATAACCGATATAAGGATAGCTAGACCCTCTATCCAGCCATGGTGATCGTCTTCTTCTGCTAGAACAGCTGTTAAATGAGAGAGAGAGAGAAAGTGTGATGAATGTCAAAGGGACCAGCAAAGGAGAGTTGATCGAGATCCACTAAATTGAACTTACGAGCATCGTCATCGGCGGGTTTATAAAACGATAGACCAAGGGATACTAATGCAGCTACTTCTAATATAATAAGTGTCACATCCTGGAGAGCTTCCCAGACTAATGTCAGAAATGTTTTTGGTGGTTTCGGTGGTATTACGTTCGAACCAAATGTTTCACGTCTATGCTCTATGTCAGACCTTGATCCGCTCAAACCTTTAAAAAGAAAAGAGAAACGAAATGATTAGGGTTAGAAATAAAGCACGGGAGGGAAAAGGGATTAAATCGGAGAATCCTTCGGAAAATACAAACAAAAAGGATTAAGTCCCTCGCGCGTCAGATGTTCCTTTAAATAGATTACCCAAACATGAGTTCCACTCCTCTGACGAATGTTTTCTTTCAGATTCGTTCCAATCATCGGCATCATCGGACTTCGCCAGAATTTCTGGCCATCCTGGTGGCGTCTGAAATGACGCACGAAACACACGGAGGCACACACTTTATGCTCCCATCCACCGTGTGCTGCATAGCCCACTCGTCGTGCCTCATCCCGTCGGTCAGCAGCCTCCACACGGGCCACCCTCCGTGCAGTGACAACAACGGTAATGAAAATGGATTCGAGTTTAATACAGTTCTTGTCCCGACATTTGGAACACTGTGAATTCAACTTCCAACCGTCGATAGGACGTGGCCATTGAATTCCTCGAAAGTTCCTCGAAAAGCGATCGTGTATAGCGGTTGCAGAGGACACCACGGCATGGATAATCCCTTTCCCCCGTTCGTCCTCCCCGCCCCGCGGGAAGGAAAAGATATCCCGGAACAGAGGAGAGAATATCCGAGAGATGAATGACGGTAATGAAAATGACAGTTCACTGTTTATTATCCGGTCGGCGGGGGTGTCCCCCACCGAGCTCTTTTTTAATCCTCTCCAGATTTGCTGGAGGAAATTTCTGCATGAGTGGACGACGGGATTTATTTCGCAGTAACCAACCGTGATTGAGTGGAGATTGTGGCGTTCAATGGCGAAAGGCTCCGTGGGCTGTGGGGCGAGCGAGAGAGAATGGAGTTAATTGGCATTTTCTGGGAATTTTATGCCAATTTGTGCCGGCGGGAGGATGCATTTTTTGAATAATGTAGAGCGCCACCTCAACCCCCGCAAGCACTCGTGTTGTGCGTGCAAATTGGGTTGGTTTCATACCGGCCAGAGCATTGATTGATGGCATCTGGGGGCGAAGCGACGTGTCTGGAGACAGGCTGTTCGGAGCCGGGACTGTGGGACGAGTGGGGTTGCCTCAATAGGGTCGCTCGTGTCCGGAAATGTGACCGATTCTCGATTTCGAGAGGTGATCACGACCTGCCTTCTCAGGAGACTGCTTAAACAATCCCCCTGGAGGATCCAAAGTCGGTCAGTTCTCCCACAAGCCACGCGGCTAGTGCTGACACCCTCCAGACCTCGTTGGCATCCGTGCTCACAAAGAGCTTCCTCCCAAGAGCTTCCCCTTCGATAGGACTGACCAGGTTTGCTGATCAGACTCTAGGCCTTCATCGTCGCCATGCGCCCGTCACCTCTGGCGGATGTATGCATTATGGTGGTGCTGCACAGTTCCGTCGTGGAACGGAGTCTTGTATGCATTCTGGTGGTGCTGCACAGTTCCGTCGTGGAACGGAGACTTGTATGCATTCTGGTGGTGCTGCACAGTTCCGTCGTGGAACGGACTCTTCGCATCCAAGCAAATAGTCCCTGTGCATCGTTCGTTGTCGATTTGCGAGCAGGTGACGGCACTCGAGCTCATTTTCAATGCAAGCCGACAGCAGTTGGCTGCCTCGGACTTCCTCTCCTCCTCCACGTGTGTGGGCGTGTGTGCCGACACCATTCCGTGCTTCAGACCTCACTCTAGCATTCGCAACAGCATCTAAGAACCACAATTGCGATTCATTTGCAAAATCAAACGCGTCCACGTGCAAAAGCGAGCGCCATCTAGCAGAGACACACACCTCAGTCATTCAGAGTGTCAGATTCCGGCACAAAATCACTGATTTCTCCCCGAAAACACTCGCAGACAGACCTGAAGTGGATGGAATCGTGGATGGGACATCCGAGGCTATCATCTGCAAAAAACCGCACTCAAAAATTCGCATTATTTTGGAAAATCGAAAAAATGCACGAATTCGGCGAAAAAATGCAGTAAAATGCGAAACCGCCTCAGTCGACTTTTTCCGCTGCGAGCGGGCAAATTTTTGAAAATCGATTTTTGGCAGAATTCGGCCGGATTTTGGATGAAAAGTGGGTGGCGTGGAGTGAGTGGAGGGCGCGTGTGAAGTGTGCATCGAAAATTTGATGGAAATCGACGCAGAAATGCGAAATCGGGACGATGTCGGTGACGAGGAGGCATGCCGTCGTGCGGGACTGTTCGGGATTTGATGATTTTTTCGATAAATGCGCCGGGGTTTGAGGGGGAAATGGATGGAATGGAGGGAGGGCGTTGAGGAGATGAGGTGCTGGCCACAAATTTGAAGGGAATCGGCGCGGGAATGCGAAAACGAGACGACGGCTGTTGGGTGAAATTTTCGAAGGAATTTGTTTGGAAGCGATTCCTTTGAGAGGTGTACGCAATGTTTGAGCCCTTAACGATGTCGGCATGGCTAGGGGAGAGTGTGAATATGTGTGGGAGAAGGTGACCCGAAATGATGTACCGCCGGTACGTCGAAAACTAAGCGATTTGTGATGCTGTCTTTTCTTCAAAAGAGGAAAGGACCTTCTTTTGAGTCCAAAACCATGTCGATAGGACTAGGAGAAGGCAGTTCAAGAAAAGGTCTCAGCTGGGCAACAACACAAGGTGAAGGGAGCGCCTAAGAACAGTCGCTGGTTAATGGGGTGTCGCTGGAGAGGAGTGCTTGCACATCTTGAAAGGATGCGTCTTAAGAGCAATGGCCCATGTCAGTGGGTGAGGAGATTCCAAGTGGCGGTCCAACGCGCTGCAGGGGAAGCCTTGACGGTGACGGTGACGATGACGAAATATATGCTGTCGACCAAGAACCGATACGCTGTACACCACATAGGGCAAGACAACACAATCCGCAGGAACGAAGGAGTTTGTCTACCTCGGGGCAGGTGTGAACTCCACAAGCGACGGCCTCGAAGGACCAAAGTCATGCCCTACTGTCATCCTGCCAGTCCTGTTGTATGGAGTCGAAAGTTGAACGGTAAGCTGATCCAAAAGCTGGATGGAGGAGAAGACACACAACAGCTGTACCAAGATGTGGATGAAGTCCGGAAGGCTACACGAGCCCATGCTCCAGCAAAGAGGTTCCTCGAATCCGATGAGAAAGGCCACGCTTCCAGTACAACGACCAGGACTAGATGACTGGAAGCAGCCTTCCAGTACAACGACCAGGACTCGATGACTGGAAGCAGCCTTCCAGTACAACGACCAGGACTAGACGACTGGAAGCAGCCTTCCAGTACAACGACCAGGACTTGATGACTGGAAACAGCTTGTCCAGGACCGTCAGCGATGGAAGGAAACGATATCTCAATCTTGGGCCCTCCTCCACGGTCGCTACGACCAGGAGAAACTAAAGAAAACGTCTTCGAAAAAAACCCAGATCGCCGGATGCAAGGAAAGTGGATGCAGGACACCCAATCGATTTATGTCGAAGCGTGGACTGGGCGACCGTACGTTCGTAGTTCATAGTCACAAGCAAGCAAAGCACACGCCAAAAACGCTTCCTTTTAAAGGTGCCAAGTCACATTACGAGCGGGCGGGCGGTGGACGCAGCTCGGATGCAGAGGCAGAGCCAAGGACAGAGCTAGAGACAGCACTGTCTTCGTTATTCCTCAGTCATAAGGCCATTCATCTGATTCATATTCGAAGCGAGCCGGGTTAGTCTAATTCGAGTCCACCCGGCCGGTGGGGTGTCTTCCGTCTTTAACAACATCTCCGTTTGTCTCTGGCAAGGATTTACTGGCGGCGAACCGTGAATAAATTGCCACCACCGCCAGGCAGACGGGTCAGTTCGGTGGCTAACCTCACCACAAGAGGACCCCTTCAGGTTTTCCTTCAAGCTTACGTGCTTGAAGCCTCGATAGGAATTCGAGGAGTTACTGCGAGTGACGACTGGCTGACCAACTTTAAGAAACGACGGAGAGGATCACGGTGCTACCAATGACCTGATGGACGGATCTGGGTGTGAACTCACATCCTGCGTACAGATTGGATTATAAATTCGATCAATGACATGGCAGAACTAAGCCGCAACTTCCTCCTAATTTTTGGGACAACTGCACGGTTTGTAACAATCCGTTCTGCGTAGCAGTGCACATTAAGGCAGACCTTGGAGAAGACCCAGGAGTCTCAAGTTGATAGCCATCACGTAGACCGCGTATGGCATTATTTATAGAGACGAGCTACACAGCAGCTTGTCTAGAATTGGCATCCCTGCTAAACCCATCCGTCTTGATGACTGGAGAATGACCGTTGTTTACCGAGATCTTTGCTGTCGACTGGGCGACGCACTGTCATGCATCAGTTTCTTGCATCAGTCATTCTCGAGGGTAAACACCAGAGGTGCGATGTTCCACCATGTCTGTAGAATGACATGTTGACATCATCGCACGAACACCACGGGCTTCTGAGCAGCGAGAAGGAAGGTGGTCAAGACGACGCTTGCGGTGTGCTGTCCACCATCACCGACTTCTTGGAGCAATGACACCACCGCTGAGATAAAACGGGGGTCACGCTGGTCAATCGCTCTATTCATGGGCTTGGAAGGACCTTTATAAGACCTTGATAGTCCAAGTCCTGCAGAGCCATGCCCACTGACAGAAGTATACGCAGAGGCTTTCGAATAGTCTTCAGTCTCATACGCACTGATGGTGTTTGGAGCAAAGGACTAACGACGAACTGTGCACAGCGACATGGATCTGGTGCGACGAACTCGTGTCTCTCGTCTCAGATGGACACCAAGTCCGGCTGGGGAAGTCTTCGACTCTCCGACAACGGGTGACAACGCAGCTACAAGACAACCTCAATGAGTTGAACGTGCGTGGCTGGAGGCATCTAGCATGTGACCGGGCCAGGTGGAGAGGCATGCGTGGCTGAAGGCATCCAGAACAAGACCGGGCTAGATGAAGAGGCATCTGCCACACGACCGGGCTAGGCGGAGGTGGCCTGTTGTCAGAGGCCCAGGTCCAAACCGACCAAAGCCTGACTTCTAAGCTACAGGCAAGGAATCATTTTAACCGCGAAGACGTTGTTTCTCTGCTGCTTGATAAGAGCCCACCGATTCAACAGGATCTTCTTCCCAAAGGGATTCGACACTTCGACAAGGACACTGTACACTTTGAAGATGACTTGGAAATACACGATCCTCTGCCTGATGCTGAGATTCTGGCAGATGCGATTGACGACAAAGACGACTCTCGTGTCACACTCCTCTACATTCACATGCGCTTAGATGGAAAGGCGGTTGATGGAAAACCCTCGGAACGCTTAAGCGCATCTTTTGAGCCCAAAATAACTTCGCTAGGAGCAGGGGAAGGTAGGAAAAACTGATCGAAATGGCGCCTCAAATTGGAAAATCTGTCATATGTCGAGAACGGTTCGTTGCCATGGATCAGCATGCAAGGACGCTTCTTGTCCCTTGAGCCCTCGATCATGCGGATTGGGCCGGCAGAAGTTTGGGACAAATGTCGGAGAAGGTGGTTGATTTTTGAAAAATCGCAGATATCTCCTAAGCGACTAGCGATCTGCGATTCGCCGAAGAGAACGGCAAGGCCCCTTCCTTTCAGTCCAACACCACGTCACTGCGGCCAGTGGAGGTTGGGAAAAAGTGGCGAAGAAGGTGCAAGCAAATGGTTGATTTTACGAAATCGCAGATATCTCCTAAGCGACTAGCGATCTGCGATTCGCCGAAGAGAATGGCAAGGCCCCTTCCTTTCAGTCCAACACCACGTCACTGCGGCCAGTGGAGGTTGGGAAAAAGTGGCGAAGAAGGCGCCCGGAAATGGTTGATTTTACAAAATCGCCGATATCTCCTCAGCGACTAGCGATCTGCGATTCGCCGAAAAGAATGGCAAGACCCCTTCCTTTCAGGCAAACACCACGTCACTGCGATCGGTGGAAGATGGGAAAAAGTGGTGAAGAAGGTGCAAGCAAATGGTTGATTTTACGAAATCGCCGATATCTCCTCAGCGACTAGCGATCTGCGATTCGCCGAAAAGAATGGCAAGACCCCTTCCTTTCAGTCCAACACCACGTCACTGCGGCCAGTGGAAGATGGGAAAAAGTGGCGAAGAAGGCGCCCGGAAATGGTTGATTTTACAAAATCGCCGATATCTCCTCAGCGACTAGCGATCTGCGATTCGCCGAAGGGAATGGCAAGGCCCAGAGACCAGAGCCTTCTGGAAAACCTGAAAAATGTTCAAAAAAATTCCACACAAACAAAACTTACCATCATTGGGCGATGTATAAAGCTTTTTACAAACATCCTGCACGCCTCCAAATTCGTTCATTTTTGCTACGCCCTCCCGGCCCCTGACCTCCATGAGCTCTCGTAATTGCTTAAGAGAGATCCCATATTGCGCCGGTCTTCCATCTATTGTGGCCATTTGTTACGATGAAATCTGCTACACAAAAACGATCCGCAAAAATGTATGCAATAAGGAAGAAAAGAAAAGAAAAGAGAAGAAAAATAATTAACCACATGCTCGTCAGAGAGTCTTAAAGAGTGTGTTTCTGTTTAAAAGATTGTGTATTTATAAAAAAATTGGCACTGAATGGGCTTTGTTCGTGCACATTGTCTACGAGTTACGTCTGCACCATCATCTGGGCTGGGTTACAACATGTTACCCCGTCGATGGTGCTTTTGCTACGGCTCTTGCGTCAGCGAGACGTTGTCGAGCACCGTTGCCAACTTTGTTCAGAAAATCAAAAATGACTTGAAGACACACATTATTTCTGATTCAATGCTGCGTTTGATATCCGTGCCCTTTTGTTGTTGTTGTTGTTGTGAGGGAAAGAACAGACAAACAGAAAGAAGAAAAAAAAATGTCAAGGGCTGTTGATAATAGAATTAGAACGCACCCACCATGGGCGATGGGCGATGGGCCAACGGGGGTGGTCATTATTATTTTCTGGTTTTGCCAGCAGTTTTCTCGGGTAATTTGATTGTGATCCGCATCGAGGAAGAACGGTTACCTTGATGGCCGAGTGCAGTGCCGTGCACAGTGCTGGGCTGGTTTATCCATCTGGTCTTCATTTCGCAAACGGGCGGCCGGCCCCGAGCATCCAACGGGGTGGTCGCGTCGGTGGTCGGAATTATTTTTGCATCGCAAATTCAATTCCAACATAAATGAGTTGTTGACTTGCATTGGCGGTGGCGTGCGCGCCAGAGCACGAGGATGTGGTGCCGATGGTGGGTTCGTCTGCATGGCGTTTATATAACATTTATGACATTCGATCCAATTACGTGGAAAACGGAAACGAATGACAAGTGGTGGATCTAGTCGACCGCATCAATTCGCAGTCCGTACACGTTCGCATGCATCGACAGACCCACACGCCATGCACAAGGATAATCATTATAGCCGCCCTCCCCCGGCCCCAACGGCCACCCTCATTGGCAATTCCCCATTCGCATCGAATGACCAGAGCAAGCAGCAAGTCCATTTCGCGACGGCGGGGCGGGCTGAAGAACGTTGGTGATTTCTTGAAATTTGAAAATTAGTTTTTTTCAAATGCCAAGGATATCCGACCGTTGGTTGGGCCACAGCTAACGGCTGCGGCACCGAACACCACTCACACTCGCACGGGCGTGCGTGTGTGTGAGAGTGAGAGAGAGAAAGAGAGAGCCACACACACACACACTCTGGAGTGCACTCAATCGTTTGAGTGAAAACCACCGGCAGTGTTGCCATTTCACTCGATGTGTGTACTCTCCTCTGACTGTGCGCTCGATCTGCGGTCGGCGCGGCATTTCCTGGGTGATAAATTCCATCCGGGCTCTGGCCGTTTTAGTGCTCCCATCTATTTTAAAACTGCGAAGTGAAAAAACACATAAATGTGTGCAGTCGTCCCACATCT
The DNA here is from genome assembly GCA_916610145.1 of Eristalis arbustorum. Taxonomy (NCBI): domain Eukaryota; kingdom Metazoa; phylum Arthropoda; class Insecta; order Diptera; family Syrphidae; genus Eristalis; species Eristalis arbustorum. Next base: position 3,208,627 of record OU744321.1, on the reverse strand, counting down.
TGGGTTCAGGTGGATGGTCACGCTGACGTGACCTGCTCCGCCGTCACTAATGAAGTGATTAAAGGCGACTGGACTGGTGGTTTTCGGTTCAGTCACTCTGGCCGGGCCAGAGCATCAATCATTCAGTTGGAACGCCCCCTGTTCACGTATGAATTAACGACTTGCGATGCGAACGGTGGACGGGGCTGGCTCGGCGATGAATGCGACATGCGAGGGTCGTCGCTGCGAGAAGGTAGAGCTCAACCCGAGGTGGGAGAGTCTAGTCAGGTGACTGGGCAGTTAAGGAGGGTCACTGGCGCGTGTGGCTACTTGTGGAGAAGGCCAAGGAGGTTTGTCACGTTCTGTAGAGAGATTTGAGCGTCTAGGGATCTAGGCAAGAGTCGGAAGAAGGCGCCTGTGGCGGGCGCTTGCGCCTATGAGCGAACAATGTCAAGGAAGTCCTTCGACCACGGACTCTGGAGCGTCTGACAAGGCGTCTGGGAGTCCATCCACAAGTCGGAAGAGGACGCACGTGGCCGGCGCTTGCGCCTATGAGCGAACAATGTCAAAGAAGTCCTTCGACCACGAACTCTGGAGCGTCTGACAAGGCGTCTGGGAGTCCATCCACAAGTCGGAAGAGGACGCACGTGGCCGGCGCTTGCGCCTATGAGCGAACAATGTCAAAGAAGTCCTTCGACCACGAACTCTGGAGCGTCTGACAAGGCGTCTGGGAGTCCATCCACAAGTCGGAAGAGGGCGCTCGTGGCCGGCCACGGACTCTGGCGCGTCTGGGAGTCCATCCACAAGTCGGAAGAGGACGCTCGTGGCCGGCCCCGGACTCTGGAGCGTCTGACAAGGCGTCTGGGAGTCCATCCACAAGTCGGAAGAGGGCGCTCGTGGCCGGCCACGGACTCTGGAGCGTCTGACAAGGCGTCTGGGAGTCCATCCACAAGTCGGAAGAGGGCGCTCGTGGCCGGCCACGGACTCTGGAGCGTCTGACAAGGCGTCTGGGAGTCCATCCACAAGCCGGAAGAGGACGCTCGTGGCCGGCCATGAACTCTGGAGCGTCTGACAACGCGTCTGGGACTCCATCCACAAGTCGGAAGAGGACGCTCGTGGCCGGCGCTTGCGCCTATAAGTGAAAAATGTCCTTTATCACGAACTGTACAGCGTACATCAAGGAATCCACGAGACACTCTTGTCTGGCGCTTGCGCCATAAGTGGCCTAGGTGAAGCCTAGATTTGTCGTTCTTAGATAAGCAGGCTTGTCGGTTGAGACTAAGATCCACCCGACGTTTCAGTAGAGGTCGCTGGTGTGGCTAGCGCTGGCATCTACAAGTCGAAACCGATGTTCTCAAACCTAAACCGTGCCGTTTTTAGGGAGAAGTAGCGCGCAACGAACGCTCTACAAGTTTCCCGGTTGAGACAGAGGTCTGAAGAGGACGTCTGCTGCCTCGTCGGCAGAGGCAGTGATTCATCCCGGACACGACGCTCATGGTCGGCGCACGTAGAAAAGGAATCCATCACTAATCGCGTCTGTGTCACTTTTTCAGAGTCTGTCGGGACTTGTCGTTTGTGGCAGACTTCAGTTGGGCCTGTTAAAGGACCGTCTCTTCTTTTTTGGGCAACAACCTGAAGGAGGTGGTCTAGGGAGCCTGGCGTCTTCACCTTCTCCTGAGATGAGACTTGTCGCTTGTGGAAGAGGTCAATTGCGCTGTCCGTCTCTTCTCGAACGAGGTGTGCAAGGGACCTTGGGCTTCTACACAGTCTTCAGCTTCTCCTGAGACTTGGATTCAGTGGCGACTCAGTGCTGCCTGGGCCTGAAGACAGAATCTCCAGCAGAAGTGAATGAAAGGACACTCTGCAAGGGACAGTGACCAATTGGATGAGCCCACAAGACACATCGTGCCGAACCCATCCACTCATCCTCTCAAGACTCTCGGTCTTGTCGTTAACACGTTCAAACTACCACCCGCAAGCAGAGGAATCCAACGCAATCACCAAACTGAGTTAGGCCTCTGTCCAGATTATTCGATGCGTCCGTGCAAACGCACACGAAATCTGACCCGCCGTTCGCACGAAGGCCTGCAACACTCGCCATTTCAAGTGGCCGACTGCAACACTCGTCATCCCTCCCACTGAGCCGCGAAGGACTGTGCAATGCAGGAGCTCCATCCACCGCAGCCTCGCAGGACCTCCGAAGGACTGTAACGCACGCGCCATCCTCCGCAGCCTGCGAAGGATGTTACAGTCCAAGCGGCACCCCGAAGAAGATTATTAAATGATTAATCAACTTCGGTTCGCTGGGAGAAATCTGCCGTCCCCCACCGTTAATTAAGTGCACATTCACAAGCCGTGGCTGGGCAGTCCTGTCGGTTGCACGAGCACAACTGAAGGGCTTGCTGAGTACTTCCGAGAAATCCTTTCAGGATTTTTCAACTGATGCGATTATTTACTATGCTCCCCCTCCGCATATTCCGGAAGAGGGATTTAAATTTTGTTTAAACAAAAAGCCAGTCGGGTCTGTCTGTTGAACCATGTGCCAGGCGGAGTGGGAGGCAGAGAGAGGCACAGAGAATATGGCAGCAAACACAAGAAGCCCCACAAGACCAAAACTCAGCCAATCGAAGGCAGAACAAAAATTGCTTGACTTTGAGAATGGATTTTGCCATCGCTAAAGGCGATTTCTAAAGTTCTCTGGAGCAGCAACGACACCGGCACACTTGCTGGGGCAGTCACAGTCTATTGAATTTTATTCATTTTTTTCTCTCTCTCTTGTGGTTCGGCCTTAAGGTCTTCTTTTTGAGAAATTCTTGACCTGATTTTGAGGAGTTTGGCTAAATGAGTTCCAGTCAATAGACCATTCTCGCTAGGGCAACACAGACACCACAAGAGGCAGACCATCGATGACTCCCTGTGACGGTCAGGAACAGAGAGAGCAAGAAGAGTCCCACCAGCCACATGGTCTCTCCGCGTCGAGGCAAAAAATAAAGATGTCATCATCAGGTGAACACGACGACGCCGAGAAGCAAACAAATGACGAAATTCCCCCCACACGGCCGCCATGAGGTGAGAAACTCTCTCGACGGGTGACGGACAAACGCCGTGCGTCTACTAATTGACCAAAGTCGTCGGAGCGCGTCACGCCAAGTCGCGCCGCTCGAACCGGATCGACGGTGGTTTTTTCTCACTCGAAAGCGAAAATCGAATTATCGGCCAGACCACATGGGTAATTAGCAGCAATTTTCAAAATTCAAAAAAAATTCAAAAAAATCCAAAAAAATAGTACAACCCCATGACGTCGTGTTGTTCGGCTAAAAATAGAGAAGCGGCTGACATTGTGTGCGTGTTCCTCTCGAGCGGCTGAAATAAAAACGCTTGTTCGAGTGGATTGTTGGCTGACTAGCTGACTGACCGTCTGTTTGGCTGACAAACTGGCTGAATGATGTTCTTCTTCCAGTGCTCGTGCTTTGCCAGATGCCAAGCCAAACCGAAAAAACCCCTCCCTTCCTCGCTCCAGGCCGGAGGGATAAGACTCCAATTGAAACGAACAGAGTACGCCGATCCATTTCCGCCACAGATTGTCTGCCGTCCCCCTCTCCGCAGATTTTATCCGAAATTTATGAAAATGCGAAAACATTTTCATGGACGCTCTGCTGTGTGCTCGATGTTGCCCCATTCGGTGTTCGATGCCGGATTAGAGTTCAGTTGGAATGCAATTAGTCCGGGGGACATGCACAATGCAATCTGGCCCGGGCTGGTCCGGATTGATGGCATTCAATTGAGGCACTGCGCTCCAGCGTGTAAATGGTTTCGAACATACAGCCCCATTTCCGCCCGCGAAATTACATGCACGTCGGGATGCTTGTGCTGTTGTTAATGATACGGACGGTGGGCGAGGATCTGACGCAGTTTCGGCAGAAATCGGTGGTCGTCATCAATCAGGCGCACTTGAGCTATTTAAAGCCAAAGTCCCTTCCGTGGTATGGCTGCGAATTTCGCGATGGAACATGTGGTTGTTGTCGCGAAGGCTGATGGGCGCTGGTTAGTGCACGGGATCGTCCTCTGAGGCGAGTCATTCGTCCAGTCTCGGAGATGCCATGCCGAGGCGAAGGGTCGACACGGCTCCCCGGGATGAGGCGACGTATTCGTCCAGACTTTGACGAACGCCAAGATGGACGAAGAGACCGACAGTCGTGATGACTAAAAGCAGAGACTACACATGAGCGTCTCCTGAGTGTCCCCCAATCACAAATGGCGAGCATAGACGGGCGAGGCGCCGGCTAGACATAGCTGCCCGGACTGAGGCATTTCGAAATGCGAATCTAGACGGACGAAGTGACCGCTAGACAAGACCGTCGCCTGAACAAACGCAGTCTGAGGAGACTAAGGTGGCCTCGGGGGCTCTGAGAGTCCAGACGGACGAAGTGACCGCTAGACAAGACCGTCGCCTGAACAAACGCAGTCTGAGGAGACTAAGGTGGCCTCGGGGGTTCTGAGAGCCCAGACGGACGAAGTGTTTTTGAATGCGAGCCCAAACGGTGACCGCTGGATGTGATGCCTGGAAGTAACCTTCTCTGCGACTGTCCTCTAAGCGTCGAGAGACTGTGACGATTTCGAGGGTCTTTAATGCGAGCTCCGACGCTTGCTCTTGAAGACTGGACGCAGGTTGCCTGCGTGTGCACTCTGAAACGGCTTATTCGTCCAGTCACCCAAGGAACCGCGCCGAGCATCTTCCAATGCTAACCAGGCGAAGGCCAGACGGTCGAAGAAAACTGTGACGAGTCTTTAATGCGAGCACAAGCGAAGGAACGTCGACTGCACGAAACGGTCGCTTAAGCGTCTTGCCAGAAGAGACAGAGGCGACTTCAAGGGTCTTTAAAGCCAGCTTGGACAAGGGAAGCGAAGGCTAGACATGCTCACCCACTGAACGTAGTCGGAGAAGGCTGAGGTGGCTTCGAGCGTCTTCAGATGCGGGCCAAGACCCACAAAGAGGCCACTAGGCTTGTGATGAGTAGAAGAAAACTGCCCGAAAACGCCGCTTAAACGTTGCCAGAGGAGCCTGCGACGACAGTCCTGCGAACCCAGACAAAGGCAACACACCCTGGACACCTTAGTCTCGATGACTAGAAGGACCGTCCCCTGATTCTCGTCCAATCACGTCTTCCAACGCCAGCCTAGACGAACGTAGCGAAGGTGTGCAACGGCGAAAATGCCCGCGACGGCTGGAGGAACTGAGGCGACTTGTTCGATGACGATTTCACGACTAGCACGGCTGAGATTAATGCAGTACCCATTAGGGCTGCATTAGCGTCCTCGGCTCGAAGGCCTGAGGTGGCTGATTCGTGGAGAGTGTGTGGACAGCTCATCGAAGCTGTGTCCGAAGACAGTTTGGCTCAGAGGCTGTGCGATAACGTAGCAGACAATGGTGGCGTCTAAGGTGGCGCATTCATGTGGACTCTGAAAATGTGGGAAGGAGCAGCAGAGTCTAAGACCGCGCTGCTCCCAAGTGGAAGCCCCAGAGTGTGGTCACGTCTAAGACGGCGCTGCTCCCAAGTGGAAGCACCAGAGTGTGGTCGCGTCTAAGACGGCGCTGCTCCCAAGTGGAAGCACCAGAGTGTGGTCGCGTCTAAGACGACGCTGCTCCCAAGTGGAAGCACCAGAGTGTGGTCGCGTCTAAGACGACGCTGCTCCCAAGTGGAAGCACCAGAGTGTGGTCGCGTCTAAGGCGGCACTGCTCCCAAGTGGAAGCACTAGAGTGTGGTCGCGTCTAAGGCGGCGCTGCTCCCAAGTGGAAGCACCAGAGTGTGGTCGCGTCTTAGACGGCGCTCCCAAGTGGAAGCACCAGAGTGTGGTCGCGTCTAAGACGGCGCTGCTCCCAAGTGGAAGCACCAGAGTGTGGTCGCGTCTTAGACGGCGCTGCGCCCAAGTGGAAGCACCAGAGTGTGGTCGCGTCTAAGACGGCGCTGCTCCCAAGTGGAAGCACCAGAGTTTGGTTGCGTCTAAGGCGGCGCTCCCAAGTGGACTCCGAAAATGTGGGAAGAAGCAGCAGAGTGCCTAAGCAGGCTCCAATAACACAAAAGACTCCCCAATGCAGAAGGACCCAAACCTACTTGGTGTCCTAGAACCTGGCGAAAGCACGGAGTGTCCGAAGCTGGTCCTCAACCAAGAAGTCTCTCAGTTGACGGTCACGGACTCTGGCAGCACTGATCTAGCTAGCTCCAGCTTCTCTCTCAGCCACTCGTGTGAGGAGACACGAGGCAGTGGTCTCCCAAAACTCTGTGACATCGAAGCAGCTCGCTGATCGATGCTCGATCACTCTCCATTTGGTCAGCCTACCGGAGCGGCATTCTTGTGAACATTCTCAACAGCACCACCAGCGGCAACTTAATTACGCTCAGCCTCGCGTCTATTTAAGGTCAACACCAAAAAGAAAACGACCGAAGCACGCATCTCAAATAACCACGAGTCCATACTAGTGCTCCACATTACCTCCCCCCATCCCCCATCCCCCACACACACAACAAACTACATTCCAGCCGTCCCTACCGCGAGAGGGCGGCGACGGTGGCCATATGGCCGTGTAAAAATAAATTGCATTTCAATTGGGTTTTGTTTCGCTTAAAAATAATCTTAAAAATATAATGTAACTCTCCCCGTCTCCCCGTCTTCCCGTCTCCCCCTCTGTCTGTATACTTTGCTTGTTCCAGTGGAAATTGTATTTACAAGCAAAAAAAAATATACAAAACAAAAGAAAAGAAGATCGCAAGGCAGGAGAGGCAAAAAAAGCACACACACACACAAAAAAAAAATAAACAAACCCGACATGATGAAAATGAACATGAGAGCATGCTTTTTTGGAAGAAAAAAAAAACACTAAAAATTATAAACTAAAATAGATACAACGATCTTTGTTGTCCGCTCGCCTCGTTGGCCGGGCTCTGGCGGCTGTGCAATGAATTCATTTATTTCCGCCACCAGAAGGAGGAGGAACTGGAATTATTTCGAAATCGCACGTGAGGTGAGTTCACAATGGGGCCCCGTCGAAGCGCTGTGATTCACGATACCGTTCAGTCTGCACTTCCGCCATGGATCGATAGATAGAGTCTCCAAAAAGAGACTTTGATGTCTCCCCCTCGCTCTCTCTCTGTGGGGGGGGGGGTGACAATTAGTTGGAAAAATGCATCGCATCTGGATTTTTCTTGGGTTTTGTTCTCGTTTGAAATCGATATTGAGTGGTTGCACATGTATTCGGGGCCGTTTAATAAGACCTCTCAGTTGAGTGCCTCCCTCCGGGAGAACAATGCGAACGCTGAATTCTCACTCCTTAGCCGTCAAACAAAATTTTAATTAGTCTGATGCTTTCCCCTTTCGTCGGGTCGGCTTATACACTTTTAAGACCACTGACAGTGATTCCGATTCAGGATTTCTTTGGAGCGTCGTTGGGTGTAGCTGAAGGGGTGCTGTGACATCAGTAGCGTGCAGCTTAACCATCATCAGCTCACCGCTCTGCTCAATGAATTCAATTCGGTTGGAAAATTGAAGGAGAAAATAAATGTATATGTACGCCCCACCTTGGTGATTTTAATAAAAGGTTTTCTCTGACACACACACTCTCTCTCTCTCTCCCCCCATCAGCACCACCTCTTATCGTCTTCCTTTCTTCATAATTAATTGGAGAAAATAACGAAAGAGAAAAAAAATGCGAGAAATTTGACATCTTTAGCGAAACTTGGTGCACCCTTGGTGGCAACCACTATCCTCTCTGCAGTGAACCTCTCCCACCTCCGATTGGGTGGAAGAAAATTCGCCGCAAAGTCAGACGTCTTTAGATGTCATCAAACAGAAAAAACCACATCTGTATGACCACTCGCCTAGGCACACACAACACGATGTCTGTGACACTGAAACTTGGCGTACCCTTGGTGACCTCCGAAGAAGAAAATTGGAAATGAAAAAATGCCACATTTTATTTCTTTTTTTTCGGCTCGTTGAACTTTAATTAGTTCCAAATACACGAGCCAGCCTACATCAGGGTCACACTCCGAACGTCTGACTGTGTACAGCAAGTGCGGAATATGTGTGTCATTGCTGTTGTGCCGATTGTTACTCGTCGATTGTTAGTCATTACAACAGGCGTATAGGCAGGTGAGGTGAGTGCTCACAATGGGAATGACATCAACAGCACGTGGGATGTTTAATAATCATACCGATCAACAGTACCGAGGTACGTCTAGGAATGCATCGAGTCACGACTTTAAGGAGTGACGCATAAATGCCCGGGATGGGAATGGGATAGTCTTGTGCAAGGACTTCTCGGTGCTGTGCCATCACAGTCTCCTCGGCAGTCTCGGTTGAAGGTTTGATAATGAAATTAGTCGGTTCAGGAAATTAATTAGCTAATTAGCTTAACAGTCGATATTGCCTGTGAGAGGGAAATTAATCGTGAACCTTGTTCCAGAGAATCCCTTTCTTTTGTGTCTCCCCTGGTCAAGGATGGTTCGCCCCCGGTTCGGTTTGAATTGTAAGACATTGGATATCGCAGTTAATGGGAGACTAACCGAGTGCTGGCACGGGTCCTTTCCCATTGAGGAGCATGATTTCAATTTCAATTTGCTTAAATGCCATCGGAAAAGTCGAGACACGCCCTGATGTGCGTCGAACACGCGACTCGCCGGGGTGATGTCAATGACTCGAGACTGATTCGCAGTCGATAGGGAGCACATGAACTTGCCGTGCGATAGCTAGCCCCCCGTACAGCTCAAGTGTATGATCTCGTACAAGGGCGAGGGAATTTATGTCGCGACTACAGACGACGCGATTAACGAACGAAAAATGTATAAATTTACGCGATTAACACCGCCCCGGGATGACGGGAGGAGATACAATAAACATCTTTCAATTTACACATCAAAGGCTTAGTGATGAGGAGGGAAACGAGATAACTGCGGCAGAAATAAATAATCACAAATTACCGCACATGATTGGAATCTCTCTCGCGCACACAATCCCCCCCTCCCCCTGCCCAGCTCTCGCTAACTCGAAGATCATTTTCTCTTGAGTGGCATTTCAGCAATGGGTGATCTAACATATCAAAAACTCTCCCGCGACGAGTCACCCAGAAATGTGTGCGGTGACACAGTGACTCAGTGAATTGAATGAAAAAAGTCGACTGGCGGTGACTACATCGGCATCACCTATCGCGTTAGCTTTTTTCCGAGAACTGGGCAACAGACTCACATGCTGTGTGCATTCACGGCACAGGGACTGCAGAAGACGTGGACGACGTCAGCTTTTCCCTTTTTCTTGTCGATAATAAATAAAAGCAATTAATTTTTAATTTTTCTCTCATTACGCTGTGAAAGCACAACCAGCCAGCCAGTCAGCCAGTCAGCCAGTCAGCCCCGAGTCAACCGACGAATTCCATTATCTTGCCACCCGACACACCCGACATCCACCACCGCACACAGCCCTTTCCTTTGGCCGTTTCCATCCACGACGGCTGGCATCCTGTTTCTGTTTCTCTGGAGGGTGTTGTGCACTATTTGCTTGCGCGATAAAAACAGAAAAACAGAAAAAAAGCCAACATTCTCAAGTGAAAAATAATTTATGAATTTTTTTTTTATCTTCACTTGTTGTGTGTGGTTGAGCAGTTCTTTTTGTTTGTTTCGGTCTTGTTGCGTTTAGTCACAGAACAACAGCACAGATCTCTCTCTCTCGTGCGGGCAAGGTTAAAAATAAAATTTTCAGGTTGAGCTGAACGAAATTTAGCACGTACCCCGTACACATCTTCATTGCATACATTCGCAGGTTTTTTTTTTCTGCTATCATCTCTCGAGTCTAGACTAGGTGAGGATGACAATGGATTTCGAGAGAAAAGCAAAAAAAATACAGGCGACAGCAATTTTAATGACGGGACACTCGAGACGACGATCGACACCTGTTCGCCGGTCGGTGTCGGTGGCTGTGTGTGCTTTTGGAATTTTCAGGGATGTCTGTAGACTAGACGGTGTGCTGTGACACTGAGGGCTCCAGGAGACGGGCAAGGTGGGAATCCATTCACAATGGGACTTCGGGAGTCTTCTCAGAAATGGTTGAGGAGATCTCGGCTATCGTCATTCATCACCGTCCGCCGTTTGACTGACAAACGTTCACACATCCATTCACAATGAGACCTATGAATTCGTTGCCAAAATGCTTCGTTAAGTACTATAGACTTCACGCACCCATTCACAATGAGACTTATGAATTCCAACGGGCCTCTACGAAGTGAACCCTGAATGGAGAGGCCGAACGTTCACACATCCATTCACAATGAGACTTATGAATTCCCATGGGCCTCTACGAAGTGAACCCTGAATGGAGAGGCCGAACGTTCACACATCCATTCACAATGAGACTTATGAATTCCCCACCAAAACAGTTGAGTTGCGCATTCAGATCTCGAAAGAGTTACACAGTTCCGCTTCCATTCACAATGGGCCTCTACGAAGAGAACCCCGAATGGAGAGGCCAGTTGGCTGACGGCTAGAATACGAGGAAAGTCTCCCCTCGACGCCTCATCCATTCACAATGAGACCTTCGACGAGGTCCCTTTAGTGAACGCCGAATGAGGAGCCCGCTCACAATGGAAAGCGGATACTCTCAAATCCAGTGTCACAGTCCGCCACACATTGACCAAAAATAGCGCATTCATTCACAATAACGAATTTTATTTTTGCTGTCGCTGAAGTGAATGTTGGCTTCGAATGGTTGTGAATTGAGGGCCAAGTACATTTTGAGGTGATGAACGGCTTGACTGAACGTCATCTAGGTGCGATTAAATATACCAACATTTGGGCAATTCACAATGACGACTCTTAGTTGTCGCGGAAATGAAATTTGGCATCGAAGGCTTGTACATTGAGGTCCAGGAACATGGAAGACTACACAAAATGTCCTCCAGAAGAAACTGCCAAGCACCGACAAACACTCAGGCATCCATTCACAATGAGCTTCCCATAAACAGAGAGTCAACTTTGGGTGATGACCACCCTTCAGTCAAAGCCTCACTCGCACGGCCCACGTCAAGTGACACAAGTTCACCAAGTCAAGTGTCATGACCGAACGTTCAGCACTCCAAGTGTCACCAAGTCAACGAACGTATCATCGTTGAAAGGAAGTTCAAGCCGCATTCCGGATTCAAAAAGAATTCCATAACGAGTTCACTGCCACGCGAAAAAAAAACAAAAACAATAAATAATTGAACTCAAAAGTCGCCCAATTAACCTTGAGGTTAATCTACACTCCAAACGAGGTCAAGTGCATGAAGCGCGGTCCAAGCAACACAAAAGGATCTTAATCTGGTCTCCAGTTGAACTTTCCCCCGTTCACAAACGAAATTTATGAGGCCTGTCTAATCAGAGGCCGGTTTTCAAAAACACAGAACTGCTCGTGCTACGGTGTAAACAACAAGAGTTATATTCGAACTGACAACTTACGACGCGACCGGGGGCAATGTAGTTATTATTTCTTTTTGCCACAAATTTGTTGTTTTTTTTTTTGTTTTATAATGGCAATCACACGGTTGCTTGTCCCCTGCGGGTAATTGGTAGACATTAAGATAAGCTATATTTAGAAAAGGTAAACAACCACATTCTAGTTAGCCCTCGCTCCCACATCGCATGGACGGGTCATCAACTGTCAACTAGGACATCAGAAGTGACCCGGGCTCCCACCGACTGGGAGGGAGGATAAGGGAATCAAAAGAAAATGACTACGTCCTCTCGTTTCTCTCGGTCCGTTGTCAGGCTCGAACTAGGCCACAGGCACGGGTTCAGCTTAGACGAGAAATGTGCCCGGTTTTGGTTTTCCCCTTTGTGTGCTCGTCGTTATGGGCGTGTGCTTGTGAGGATGTTTGAATTGAATAGAACTCACCTTACTTTCAGCTTATAAGAGAACAGACAATTCGCACAGGGTCCTCTCCCCGCAGGACAGACAGGACGACCAGCCTTTACGAAAGCTCACAATACACTGAGTTTTGTTTCGTTTTTACTTTGATCTCGGATGGATGACCCGTGTGGCGGCACACGTGATTTGCTTTCACTTCTCTTCACGAAACACTCTCGATCGTTGCCTCTTTCTGCTTGAATTAATTTTCTGATTACATAAGGATTTCAGTGAAAACAAGAGAAGAACAGATGAAAAAAAAAGAATTTATTCATGCAAACGATAGTCTTCTCGATCGTACTCGTTTTGCCTGCCCCCACGCGGCCGAGATGGGAGGGAGGCGTTTATTTATTTATCTATTTATGTGTACGCTGTTGCAGTACAATGGACGGTTCCAAAAATATCATAGCCACTCCACTCTCAAGACAAGGCCAGAACACGCTGCCGTGTATACACACACGCCGAATCGAATCGAATCGAATCGTATCGCATCGCATTGAATTGAATTGAATTCGAATCGAGAAGGAAGCGAACAAGAAGAAAATTCATATATATCTAGCGGTATTTCAAGATTTTTCAGTTGGCGTAAACATTTTGAAAAATTCCATGCAAATCCTACCTGTCAGCCTTCAACTGTTGACAGCAGTGTCAGTTTCATTTTTTCGTTCGAAAATTCGAAATGCAAATTCGAAAATGAACCATAACTCAGTGGAGGTTCATCGACATCTGGAAAGGAGCTCGTATTCAAATGAGAAACTAATTAAAACGAGGTATTTTTTGTTCGCCGCCATTAATAACGAGATCTAAATGCATTATTAATCGACAAGAGAAGACGACAAACGAGATTCGCCAGTATGCAAGTGAGCTGAGCGAGTAGAACTAATTGCAGCGCAAATATCGGAGTCGTGCAAGTTCCAGTCGATGTGCTTTGAAATAAAATGCGCTGGTACATTGACACAGCCGCCCGTGGGGATGGCCAGAGGGGAAGGGTTCGTGAACTGTGTGGCGGGCCTTGTGAATTGGCGAATTTGATAGAAAATGGAGCATTTTTTGAGGGTTCATGACGAAACACGTGAGCTTCGAGCCTAATTTAGTGACACACTTGGCCTATTTGTGAAGAAACGACGAGAGTAGACTCCAGTTCACCGAGGAATGCGTCAGTTAGTGAGGCACCTGAGCCAAGTTTGACAGATACCGAAGCATTTTTGACAGTTCATGAGGAGCCAACGCGTACAGAACCACTTGCAGTGACACGTTTGACAGATAATGCCGAATTTTGGAAAGTTCATGACGAAACTACCTGTCTCTGTCGAGAAACGCGTCAGTTGCCATTGCTGTGACAGATGAGGGCGAGGTTTTTGACAGTGCAAGAGGAGCTAAGCGCATGTGGAACCTAGTCCAGTGGTGAATTCAGCGCATTTTTGAAAGCTCGTGAGGAGCTAACGCGCGTAGAGCCCAGTGACAGATTTTTTGACACTAGAGGAATGCGTCAGTAAGTGAGGAACCTGAGCCATGTCCTGTCAAATTAGACGGCTAATGGCTCATTTTTGATAGCTCACTAGGAGCCATCGCACGTAGAGACGAACGACACGAACGAACTTTTGACAGTTCTTGAGGAACATACGCATTCAGACGCTCATCTACTGAGGAGTGCGTCAGAAAATGAGCGATCCAAGAGCTGCCCAGCAGCTCAGTGCCTCCCCGACTGGTGAGTGGGTGTGAATTTGCAAAGACTAGGCTGTTTTGTTAATAGAATAGAACATGCTTGACAGTCGGTGTGAGCAACGAGAGAAGGTCAAACAACATCGCACAGTTCACTCATTCCACACGGAAAGCGATACCCTCCGACTGATATGCGAAAACACGGACGACACACACGTCGTCGGCTAGCTACGCCTGGCTCCCTGGTCTGGTCACCGTGGCAAAACCAGCCAATGCCTGTGTCGTAAACACACCACTCAGTCGCAAATGAGGCACGTTTGACAGACGCATTCCCAGGGGAACAGTCGTCATAACGCGTGCACGTTCCAAGGACTCAACTCGAGCATTGGTTGCTATGGATGTTATTCAATGGCCTGACCTGACAACAGCGAACAAAATAAAAGGAACGATACACAAGAGAGGGAGAGAAGAAAAAAAAGGATACGATGACAGGTAGGTCACGGGAAACCTCTCGTGAAAACACGAGCCAGCGACGACTGTGCTGTGTTCCACGAAATCGAACACCTAGACCACATGTGAGAGGAGAACAAAAGGCCAGAGACGACACGTGAAACTGGAAATCCACCTCCGCCCCCGGCGGGCAATTAACTAACAAACATTAACCGGGTCAAATCAGTTCACAATGTGTTCGTGCGCCAAGTGGCATCTCGAGGAACCAGGAGAAGTGTTCTTTCAACTTCAGCGTCTCTCGTGTGAAAGCATGTGCCGTGTACGTGTGCGATCCGAGATACGTTGTCACCCGAAATAACAACTCTTCTAAGTAATCGCACCGACGCTACAAAAGAACTCAATTCATCGCAAAAAAATAACAACACACCCACAGTCAGTGAAACTTTGCGTGTAAACAGACATCTTGAATAGGACGGCCCACCGCGACGAATCTTTTGTGTGTTCTCTGAAACGGATATGGGCGCATTGCTAAGATTTCCGATACGGCGGTGCATCAGTTTCATGTGTTACACACTGTCTGTCGTTGGTCTTCGGATGCTTTCGCGAGAAATGGATAAATACACAAAAGAGCCGTGAGATCGTCGCCATCGATGGGATGGGGTGGCGTTTGTCCTTGTTTTGAAACGAACTTTGTTTTGCTAAGACGTTAGACAAAGGGAACATGGTTCGCGAGAGTGGGGGAGGAGCTGAGGAGCTGACTAACACGACATGACAGGGCTTCGACATGGAAGTGGACTCTCAGACAAAAGGTCCTGTAAGTGTTCTCGGGGGACGAGCAGAATGCTCTTTGTTTTGGCGAAGTTTGAACGGTCGTAGGTTGTTGAGATTTGTCACAAATCGGTGCATCAAACGGCATGTTTCAGAGCTGTGAACATGACGAACACAAACTTCGATCGAAGTCTCCATGCGAAGTGGATTTTATTTCAACTTTCTTTTGAAGCCACACAATGGACCGGCTTGAATCGAGTTTAGAAGGCCAAGGTCTAGTTGTTTAAGCAAGCTCCTTCGAAGGAGGTTGTTGCTCCTTCATTCAGAGATCACGTTGCAGTCAAACTTCGATGGAAATGACCATCCGATGTGGATTTCATGCGAATTTCCTTTTGAAGCCACACAATGGACGGGCCTGGATCAAGCTTAACAGGCCACAGTCTCGTTTCGTGGCTGATGCTGTTGCTCATCGTCAAGAGCACGCAGTGAACTCAAATTTCGAACAAAATACGCATCCGAGCCGCATCCGAGGTGGATTTACTTCAGAAACCACACAACGGATGAGCCTGCCTCCAGCTTAACTGGCCAACTTCTCGTTGTTTAGGCAAGACCTTCGTGGCTGATGCTGTTGCTCATCGCAAGAGCACGCAGTGAACTCAAATTTCGAACAAAATACGCATCCGAGCCGCATCCGAGGTGGATTTCATGCGAATTTCCTTTTGAAGCCACACAATGGACGGGCCTGGATCCAGCTAAACTGGCAAACATCTCGTTGTTTAGGCAAGACCTTCGTGGCTGATGCTGTTGCTCGTCGTCAAGAGCACGCAGTGAACTCAAATTTCGAACAAAATACGCATCCGAGCCGCATCCGAGGTGGATTTCATGTGAATTTCCTTTTGAAGCCACACAATGGACGAGCCTGGATCGAGCTAAACTGGCCAAAGTCTAGTTGTTTAAGCAAGCTCTCCCGAGAGAGGTTGTTGCTCCTTCATTCAGAGATCACGTTGCAGCCAAACTTCGATCGAATGCCCATCCGATGTGGATTTCATGCGAAAATACTTCTGAAGCCACACAATGGATTGGACCACGAATGCACCCCGAAATGTCTTCTAAAACAAAAAAAAAGACAAACCGCTCCCACCCCATCCAACCACAGGGATCTCCTTCAATCGAAAACGACTCCAACGCGAATATCCCGCAGAATAACTTCACTCTGTCTGTGGATGGAGGAATTTTTCAATTTTCGCCCTCGCCCGCATCCACCTGCGGCAACGATGACGAACCAAGCCAACAATTCATCAAAATTAACTGCAAACAGATAAATTGAAGAATGCACAACGAACACTGCCACCCATCGCACAGGCCTCCCCGCCCCAGCCAGACGTAGACTTGATGAAAAACTTTCACTCTGTCGGTGGGAGGGAGGGTGGCAGGTGGATGGAGAAAATGTGCATGCAAGTATGACTTGATTTTTGACGAAGAAACCGGCGGTGGTGGCATGCAACCAGCGGGAGGAACAAAAATATGCACGGCAAGTATTTTTTTTTTGTTTTTGTTTATAACACGGAAGTGTTAACAAGTTTTCTGGATAAACCACCCATCCAAATAGTTGCGGCTGTGTGGGTATTTCGTGCGAAAAATACTGCATGCCGCGGAGGGGGAGGCGCCGCATGTGTGATGAATGAAAATGGAAAAATCCAATTTGCGGCTGAGGGTGGGTGGGTTAACATTTCATGGAAGAAGAAAGAAAAAACTAGTGTTGCACTCCTAGCGAGGATCGTCGCACAAAATGCAACCAATTCGCTCTTAAATTAGACCGACTGTGATAAAGAGTTTGAAAAAGAGAGAGAGAGAGGATGAAAGAGAGTGAGATGATGGATTTTTGGGCAAAAGAACGGTGACATCTGTCGAAACCGTGTGTGCACCCAAAAATAACAATTGAATTAGACTTGTCTAACAAACGCGTTCAACTTTCATGTGCAGCCGCAAAAAAGAACAAAAAAGAACCCGCGATCGGTGTAAATAGAAACACACCAACAAAAGGGAGGAGAAACAACAACAGCAGCGGCAGCGCAACTCTGTTCTCTCTTCGCTGTCTTACGTGGTTTTGAGTCTGTGCGTTGTGTTGTGAGTGTGTTTTATTTTTAGCCACCAACAAACTGTCTCTAAAAACCACTTAATTTTTCATTTTCTTTGACTAGGTTTTTTTTTCTGTCTGTTCCTTCTCCTTCTTCTTCTTCTTCTCTCTCTCTCTGTCTGTCTGTTGTTGTTTTTTTTTTTTTGTCTGTGTGTGGCGGAGACAATTCCCTTCGCGCTTGTGTGCGCGAGTGTCGTTGGATATATCGTTTGTGATTATTAAACAAAATATTGATCGGCACTTTTCTTTATGGATAAATAATATCTAACGAGTGTGTGCAAGGGAGAGCGAACACAACAGCAAAAGTGGGAAAAGAACAAGGACCAAAAATCAACCATTAAATGGGCAACACAACAAGCGCTGCGCGTTCAGCGTTCAGCGTTCAGCGTTCAGCGTTATCTCCACGTGAATAGCCACTAAACACAATCCGGACTGTGCATGTATTCGAGAGTGCATTCTTCTTAAGAGCGACGTACTGATCATCGGAAAACAACAACACAAAAAAAAAAGATGTACTCCTGGCATATATCGTGTATCTTATTTTAGGAGCAGTCTCATCGGTTCATGTCGTTGCCCGTCGCACGCGGTCAATCGTCTTTGACCGACTGACTGACCGGCACGAAGGACAGAAATCCACACCGCAGACCTCAGCGGTGGCAAGAAACCTCAAAAAAAAGGGTTTTCTTTCTCTCAAAAAATTCTACACCACAAGAGAGAATAACTGTAAACGATCCAACCACACAAGCGGCAACTAGAAAAAAACCAAAAAAAAACGGTGAAGAGGAAAAAAAATCAACTTAAAAATAACCGAACGTGTGGCTTCACAAGAGGAATAATATTCTGTTGTGTGTTGTGACACTATTTCTAGAGAGAGTGTCGCGCTTTTTTTCGCTTTTTTCGCATTTTTTCCCCATTTATTTATTTGATTTTCATTTGACTTCACTTTTGCTTGATTTTGGGATTTTCTTGTAATTTTCCTCCCTCTCCTTGATAAATATCTACAGCGAACAAAAAAAACAAAGAAATATTCTTAACTTATCGTCGCGTACCGTGTTTTCTTTTTTCTGAGCTGAGGATTTATGCTGGATTTCTGGTGACTACTTCTTTTTTTCTTTTTTCCCTTTGAAGTGCCAACAGACAACACGGGGGACACACTACTTCCTCGCAAGGCGGACACTTTCACTCTACACTTTTTCTTTTCAATTCGCGAGATTACAAATGAATTTACGTGTCGTTTGCTTTTATTTAATTTTTTTTTTTTTTTTTTTGGTCAACTTCTATTGGAATTTATATTATTTTGCGTTTTTTTTTTTTTTTTTTTTTCTTCACACACTCTCTATGCGTACCGCATGACCGTACGAGCACACAATATCCACCAAACTATCGGAATTCGAAATGCTCTTAAGCATGCACACCTTGAAATTGATTATGTGTCTGCTGTGTCGCTTGTGTGTCGGGTGTCCGTTGGTGGCTCGTCGGGTGGAAGGAAGGAAAAATATGAGAAATGGAAATACACACGCCCGACGTACACATACACTAAGTGAACACTGACTGGTGGCCCGACCGAGTGAGAAGAGCTGGCTGGCTGGCTGGTCGAGGCAACTCGAATGGGATGCGACTCAAGTAACACAATACAGTTGACTCTCTGGCGGTGGTGAGTGAGCAACTCTGGCCGTGGGTGGGTGTGTGTGGAGCGCACGCAAGCGAGCGGTGTGCTGGTGGTTGTGTGGCTGCTTCAGTTTAAGTGGCGAGCGATTGGAGTGAAGTCATTTCTGTTCACACGGAGAGACGCACACATGCGGCGGCCTGGCGCAGACGTGGGGTGGACGACGATGAGTCTTGAGTGGCACAGCAGCAGTGTGTTGAGTGAGGCTGCGAGAGGACGGAAGGAGAGACAGAGAAAGTGGGAGGCGAGTGTGGTGGTGCTTTCTTGCTCTGCGGTGTGGTGGGATTTGCTGGTGTGCAGAGTTGCCACGCTAGGCGAGGAAAATTGCTACTAAGGAGTGGTGTCAGATATGGAGTGGATAATGTACTAAATGTGCACTAAGTTTGTGAGCAATGATCTGAGGAGTCGGGAAATGGCGTGAAAAGCGAGGAGAAACTAAGTTTTAAGGGCCTTTGCTGATATTTGAGCGCTGAGGGCTGGAGAATTGCGTGGAATATGTTTCGTTGAGCTAGCCACTGGAAGGAGTCACAGTTGCATGTACTAAATGTGTACTAAATGTGTACTAAAAATGTACTAAAATTGTGATCAAAGATCTGAGGAGTCGGGAAAAAAGTGGGGAATGTCGGGAAATGGCGTGAAATG
The DNA here is from genome assembly GCA_916610145.1 of Eristalis arbustorum. Taxonomy (NCBI): domain Eukaryota; kingdom Metazoa; phylum Arthropoda; class Insecta; order Diptera; family Syrphidae; genus Eristalis; species Eristalis arbustorum. The sequence goes on along the minus strand of OU744321.1, from coordinate 3,189,395 downwards.
CGACGAGAAACTAAGTTTTAAGGGCCTTTGCTGATGTTTGAGCTCTGAGGGCTGGCAAATTGCGTGGAATATGTATCCTTGAGCTTGCCACTGGAAGGAGTCACAGTCGCGACTGAGATCGGGAGTGGAATATGAATTTTTCGAATTTTGAGCATGTACTAAATGTGTACGCGGTGGTCCCAACCTCACAACTTACGGTCGGGTTGACCACAACCAATTAATTGTGGAAATTCAGTTCGTAATCTCGTTTCACTAAAAAACTGTGATGAATGATCTGAGGAGTCGGGAAAAAAACTGGGGAACGTCGGGCAGTAGCGTGGAATGATTAGAAATTATGAAAATTGTGGGAGAATGCTAATAATATGGCCCGTTGGTCCTTTCTTAGCTGACACAAGAGTCACAGGGATCGAGTCGGAGAAATGACAACGAATGTTGAGGATTGACGAGAAGTACTGAAATTGGACCGCCTAAGTTGACACATGGTCCAAGTCGTCGACGAGTGCAGAGTAATGATGAAGAATGTGGAGGATTGACACGAAACATGTACTTGCCCAATCTTAGTAGAAACCCAAGAAATCGTCGTAATCTAAAGACCAGCGAATGTCAAGGACCTTCAAGACCCATCGTCTGCTTCCGCCCAAACTCAGACCTAGTTTGGCAGTTAGACTCCATTCAGAGTGGCCTGATAAATGATGGACTAAACCACTCCCCTTGCCCGGAGTCAATTACTGTTCCCTTGAATCATAAGGAACGAGGGAGGACTTAAGTGATTAGATGGACCGTTTTGCGGAATGCTCTCCCCACCGCCCACTGGCATTGGGGTTCGTTTTGAGTGAAAAATGATTTTTTCCTTGAGTGAAGTGCATGTATTTCGGTTATATCACCGATAAGACCAGAGTTTGAGGAACTGAGCGAAAGAGAATCACACGAAAGGATGCATCAGGTGAATGAACTGATGATAAATGCTCGCTAAGGTGGAGCTTCCTGTCTATCAATATTCATTTGATACTCTATGTGTTGGATGTTGAAACCCGAATGACGGGATTAAACGTTGTCGTTAAACGCTGCTCGTGTGTTGCTCTGTCTGAATGGCTAAGAGGGGATGTGTGCATTTTGAAAGCATTTCAAATGATCGCATCTGCATGTGGTGCATGGTGTGCGCTGGGGGCTGTGTGTTGTGCGCTGTTAAGCCAAAGGTAATTATGATAATTCAATTCGCAAGGGAGTGAAGTAATTTGCATACAACTGACCAAGGTAATCGATACCGCCAGTGGAGATAGGCAAGCAGGCGGTGAACAAAACACGAAACTCCGAAAATTCGAATTTCAACCGTCCCACCGAGCAGATACACCACACAAGACAGGCAACCGCATAACCACCCCCACCCCCACCCCCACCCACACACACACAGTGTACAGACGAGCTAATTGACAAACTGATTAAGAACTGAATCAACGGACGAATTGGTTTCGAGGCCACCGTGTGTGTCCATTGGCCGGGGGGAGCGTTGTGATTGCCCAAAAAAAAGTGGTGGATACCGGATGAATGAACTGACTGGCATGGAGAATGACTCAATACCCGATAACAGGTGCATACAAACATTCCATTTTGAGCTTCGAAGTCGGTTTCTCTTTTTTTTGGACATGTTTGGATAAAACAAAAAAGCCTGTATATGCTGTCCCAATTCAGACAGAAGGCATTCATGTCGAAACTGTGTGACATGTTGACATGGTTATTTGACAGTGATTTGGCTTATCACGGTGCGGCGCGGCACGACGCACCGTCTTATGTGTGCCTTGCAGAACCCGAAATACTAAGATAATCGTTATCGGTTGCGCATGTTGATACAAAATTTCGTTCTTTCTTCTCAGTTTCCAAGAGAGGTGAACTGTCAAAAAAAAAAAAAAAACAGTGCCCTTGTCAAACAGAATTGCTTGTCAAGAGAAAATTCGTTTCGTTTGCACTGTCTGATGGGGTGACGGGGGACAGCATTTTTGTCCATTCAACTTTGGGAAGAGATCTAGTGGGAGGGAGAGCGTGCGATGAACTGTCAAAGGGGGAATTTTGACAGATCAGCTTGTGGCAAGAAGTGATCAGAGAGGCAGTGATTCAGAAGGCCTCTGTGTCCGACTGACTGGACATTCGTGAGTAGGAACTTGATCCAGTGCTGCCAGTGTCACGGTTTTTTTGACAGTTTCCCTTTTTGTTAAAGTGACCTCGTAGCATCACATTTTTGGTTCAGGATTCGATCGAGTGCTCTACTTCAGCGTCTGGCCTTGAAACCCTGTCGCCAGTTGCATGCGACGACAAAGCTGTGCCACTGTGCATGTCTTCTTCTTCTTCTTTGATTGGCGCTACAGTCCGGGGTGGACCTGGGCAGCCAGCACGATCTTTCGCCAGCTGCCTCCAGCTGCGCACACCAAGTTGGTTGAGGTCCTTTTCCACTTGTGTGCGCCATCTAGTGCGAGGACGTCCTCTGTTGCGCTGTCCCAATGGCTCGCTGTCGAAGACTCTTCGGGCCGCAGCTGTGGTGTCCATTCGCTCTACATGACCTAGCCATCGTAAGCCTTGGGTCCGAAGACGCTTAACTAGGTGCATGCCACTGTACAGCCCGTATAGTTCGTGGTTGAACTTTCTCCTCCAAACGCCATCAACGCAAGCAGGACCAAAGATCGTACGCAGAACTTTTCTCTTAAAACAGCCAAGAGCTTCTTCATCCGCTTTCAATAGCGTCCATGTCTCTGCGCCAGAGAGCAGGACTGGGATGATCAGGGTGATTACGTGTACTCTCTACACATCCGAAGCGACTGACATTTTGGAACGGCAATTCCTCGAAGCACGGCATTCAGGTCTCAGGACTCGATTAAGTGCTGCCAGTGTGGCTGGTGTTCTGTCATCGTCTGTGTCATGCGAGGAACCTGCAACACGGCACATGCAGTTTCTACATTTCCGAAGCGACTGACAAGACATTTTTGAATAAACTACTTGGTGGCCTAAGCAAGTGCTGCCAATCTCATGGAATTCTCTGTCAAGCTGTGATTACGGCGGTCATTACTTGATCAAGTGCTGCCAGAGTGAGCGTTCTGTCCGTCAGCCTGTGACAGAGCGAGCAGTTGCTCTAAGTGATTGTGGCGACATTTTGGAACATAGGCACTGTTGCTGTGCCCGACCTGAACTGCCAGTACTGCCAGTGTGTGGTGTTCTCTGTCAGTCAGTGCCACAGAGGTGTTAGTGCCTGAGACCATATCGCCCGTGCGATGAGAAAACAAATGCTGCGTGTTTCCCCTCTATTTGTGACATAAGTCCAGTGATGCCAGCGCCAGGGTTCCTGTGTCACACTGGATCGATGTACATATCCGCCCGAAGGTGGAACCGGCACGTTTTCCACATCGATGCACAGTGCAATGTGACTACGATCTGAATGTTGAAATTCCACGAAAACGACAGCCTCCATCAGCAACTGAACGTGACCTCAACCGAACTCCACTCCAACTGACAGCGAGGGTATCGCTCAATACACCACGGCTCTGAATAAACACGAATTTCCATTCGATTCCGGGAAAAAATTGAAGCTTATTCTGGGTGCCCGTGGTCAGGCTTAAGCAGCGGTGTGCACCGCCATCAATCTCGTTTTCTCAATTCGATATGCAATCGAACGAGGATATGACACAAGCAAATAAATAAATAACCAACCGATAGAAATCAATATTCGCACACGGTCTTGACGAGTCTTAAGTCTACCCATCGAAAGCACCCAACCACCCACCAATCATGGCCGGGTGGGTAGCGAGAGCGGTGTATACTTTTTTTTTTGTTTTGCCTCTTCGTCGTCCCCCTCCCGATGGATAACAATCTAATTTAGAACAACACGAGTCCATACACAAGAGGTACATGTATCGACATGTGTGTATACACGAGCCACCACGTGATGGCAATGTTTACAAGGAAAAAAAAAAAAAAACAAAAAAACAGCAAAAATTATCTCATTCCCAGACGAAGTGAATGCTTGAGAATGTCTGACCACCGTGCGTCGGTTGTCTGCTCGACCAGCCAGCCATGGAGTCAAGGCATTGTCTGCTGCCGTCTCGTCATCTGTCCGCATTGGTATTTCGAGTTATCAAGATATGTTCCATTTTTGTTTTTTTTTTTTCATTTTGCCAGTGTTTTCCACAACCACATCAATTACGTCAGTATCGAGTGTGCTATTGACGTCACCTGGTACATGGCTGACCTCTGGTGGATTTTACTAATCTCATCTAGATGTTCACTCGCCCAGACGCACATAGTCTCTCCCACCGCCGGAAGAAGAAAAAACGAAAAATTCGAATTTCGATTTATTTTTACATCGACTCTCTGACTCTCCGCATGTGTGTGTGCGTCGGACTGGACAGCAGCTAGTTGTTTATCGAATTGGCCGCCCAGCGGGTAGTCGCAGCTCGCCTCGTTCCGCCGAGCGGGAGACCATTTCGACTTTCATCGGCTGGACCATTAAGCCGGCGGCGCGGTGCAAATATGTAAATAATTACTCTTCCCCCTTCGCCAGGGATGTGTATTCTTTTTTTTTTGAAAAAATTCTTGAGGTTTTTGAAGAAGATTTTCAGGCCCCAAGGCACGCACGGCCATGTGGAAGCTGAAATCGCTGGCCGGGGCGGCTATCGTGTCTATTTGTCTATCGGGGGAATTGTTTATTTCCTCCGGTCTTAACTATTTTCTAATTCGTATTAAATTTAGACTGCCATTAGGTTAATTTTAAGACAATCCAGTTGTAGTTGTGGGGGTTCTATTTATGTTGCTCTCCTCTCTCTCTCTCGGTTCGTGTTGCGCTTGTTCGTGTGAATGGATCCGAAATTGAGATGCTGGGAGGAATATGCGTGGACGACATGCATTCGCCAGTGATCGTGACGATCGGATGGAGATGGGACGCAGGAAGAGGCGAGGATCGGAGTGATTGTCGACGACCGTGCTAAGGCCACGAGACCCCGAGATCAGTTGGAAAACAGACCGAAATGATCGCCAGAAACGACCTAATCAACTGGAAACAGATCGAAGGGATCGCGAGGATCGTACTAAGGCCAGGACGGCCCTAGATCTGCTGGGGAACACACTGAAGGGACCGCCGATGATCGAGCTAAGGCCACGAGGGCCCGAGGATCTGCTGCGGAACACACAGAAGTGATCGCGAAGCTCGTGCTAAGGCCACGAGGACCCGAGATTTTCTGGAAAACTGATCGAAGGGACCGCCGATGATCGTGCTAAGGCCGCGAGGGCCCGAGGATCTGCTGGAAAACTGATCGAAGTGACCGCAGATGACCGAGCTAAGGCCACGAGGACCCGAGATCTTGAAACAATGCGCCAGGATCGAGGTCAGTCCACGAGGACCCGAGTTCAGCTCGGAAACAGATCGAAGGGATCGCGATGATCGTTCTAAGGCCACGAGGGCCCGAGGATCTGCTGGGAAACACACAGAAGTGATCGCGATGATCGTGCTAAGGCCCAAGGGCCCGAGTTTTGCTGGCAAACAGACTGAAGTGATCGCGATGACCGAGCTAAGTCCACCAGCCGCCGAGATTTTCTGGAAAACTGATCGAAGGGACCGCCGATGACCGAGCTAAGGCCACGACGGCCCGAGGATCTGCTGGGGAACACACTGAAATGATCGCGATGACCGAGCTAAGGCCACGAGCCGCCGAGATTTTCTGGAAAACTGATCGAAGGGACCGCCGATGATCGAGCTAAGGCCACGAGGGCCCGAGGATCTGCTGGGGAACACACAGAAGTGATCGCGAAGCTCGTGCTAAGGCCACGAAGGCCCGAGATTTGCTGGCAAATAGACTGATGTGATCGCGAGGATCGAGCTAAATCCATGAGGTCCCGAGATCTGCTGGATCCAAGCGACGCCGATGATCGAGCTTCTCGTTCCGATCGAGGACCGAGCTCCGTCCGCACCCAGATCGGCTCCAACGTTCGCAGCATGATTCACGAGAAAAACAAGAAACCCGAACTCATTCCCGAGTAAATACCGCATAAGCGTCAACTATTGACACGGCAGCCGTGAAGGTTAATTGACTGTTGTAAATTATCCGTGTACACCTCACAGCTTTGCTGGGACTGACGTTGCGTTTGCCTTACGTAATACCATCTCGACGTCATAATCGGGTGGCTGCGGTACAGGGTTGGGGCACAGACACACATTCACTCACACAGGCACACAGGCAGGCGTACAAAATGAACTTTGAAATATTTCTCTCTTACCGCAAGGGCTGCTCCCCTTTGCGGTTTCACAGAGACTATGTTCGTATGGGGATTTTAAAATAAAAAAAAACGTATAAATCTAGATATACTCACATGTACGGGAGTCACAAAGGAAGCGCACCGAACCAACCGACGCGAGCACGGACACAATGAAACGAGGAAGGCAAATGAAAATTCCGAAACTCAGGAATCCCTTCCAGGGAGATGCAGAGAGAGAGAGTGCGAATAAAAAGTTCACTTGGCTTCCAACGCTGTGGGTTGTTCCTGGTCAAAAACCGAGCGACGATTGTACAACAAGCACAGGCTGGCCTATTCGTTCAGAGTGCGTCAGTTAGCACCGTCCTGGGTCGGATCGGATTCAGAGACAAATTAAACCGAAACCTTCGAAGAGTGTTTAAGTACTGAGGCGAAATTTATAAATGATCGTCCTATTTGTCCATGTGATAATTCGCATAATCTACATTTGATGCTATCGCAGTCTCACACATGCACCGGCCGCTGATAAGCTGAGAAGTGTCCGTATCTGGATCTGAAGATGGGGGCGGAGAGTAAATAAAAGAGGCACGATACTGCAGAATGAGTTATATGAAGCTCTTATCAGGATTACATCCGTCAGAAGAAGGTTAATTCGGCAACGGCGACGGCGACGGCGACGGCGATGGGCTCAGTTTGCTTTGTCGAACTGATACGCGCCTACGTGAGATAAAGACGTTGATGATGATGATGATGATGACTTTGACGGTGGCTATGCAAAAAGAACGCACACAGTGGCCGAGTAAATACACACACGAAATGAAATGAAATGAAGCCTGGCAAACGGAACGGACGATGTAAGTGACTGGGGACGTGTGCGCCTATTCCCGTCTGGTCATCCACTTGACCATCGGAACAACAGGGCTCTCGAGCACGACTCACCGGCGATTGTGTTCGATTTCACGCATCAAGGGTGGAGCCGATCTGAGCCAGTGGCCCTCGATGGCGCACTCGTGTGCGGCACATTAAACGGCGAGCAGCGAGTCGTACCTCTTGAGCCAGCTGTAGTGGGCGCTGACAACATGCCTGGCCCAGCGCAGAAGTCATGCGAAATTTGACAAAATCTGAGCCACAACGGTGGCCAAGGACCGTGCTGGCAGGAGAGGCTAGCTGATTGAGGTCCAGGTCCAGTGCGGACGGCCTCAACGTGTCCCAGACCTTCAGCTCCACCACTTGACATCATGTCCACCTCCCGTAGCATCCACAGCACCCCTCAAGCCTGCTCCCAAATGAACTCCTTAGAAATTTGCCACCAGTCTCATTTTCGCATTTCCGCGCCGATTTCCTTCAAATTTGTGACCAGCACCTCATCTCCTCAACGCCCTCCCTCCATTCCATCCATTTCCCCCTCAAACCCCGGCGCATTTATCGAAAAAATCAAGAAATCCCGAACAGTACCGCACGACGGCATGCCTCCTCGTTACCGACATCGTCCCGATTTCGCATTTCTGCGTCGATTTCCATCAATTTTTCGATGCACACTTCTCACGCGCCCTCCACTCACTCCACGCCACCCACTTTTCATCCAAAATCCGGCCGAATTCTGCCAAAAATCGATTTTCAAAAATTTGCCCGCTCGCAGCGGAAAAAGTCGACTGAGGCGGTTTCGCATTTTACTGCATTTTTTCGCCGAATTCGTGCATTTTTTCGATTTTCCAAAATACTGCGAATTTTTGAGTGCGGTTTTTTGCGGATGATAGCCTCGGATGTCCCATCCACGAATCCATCCACTTCAAGCCTGTCTGCGAGTGTTTTCGGGGAGAAATCAGCGATTTTGTGCCGGAATCTGGCACTCCGACGACTGAGGTGTGTGTCTCTGCTAGATGGGTGCTCGCTTTGCACGTAGACGCCAACGAATCGCACTCGTGGGACTCAGGATGCAGTTGCGCATGCCAGAGTGAGGTCTGCATCACGCCTCTGTGTCGGCGGCGAGGCACACACGCCCACACGAGTGGAGGAGTCCAGTCAACCAACTGCCGGCGGCTTGCATTGAAGCTGAACTCAAGTGACGTCCCCCGCGCGAAAACCAACGAGGCACAGGGACTATTTGGTTCGACAAGGGAGATGTGCAGCGCCCCCCAGTTCCGGGTTGATGGTCCTTCAGCCAAACCCCAGTTGATCTGCGATCACGGGAGGGGCGTGCGTTTTAGTGTCTCGATTTGAAGAGCGTATGAATCCATTGGGCGATGATGGAGTGCACGTAAACTGCGGTCTTTTACGACCGCAAGGACACTGACTATTCATTAGATGCCATCAGGTTCACGACAGTCCGCAGTGAAGTGCCTGCTTTTAGAGCATCCTCTGAGGACGAGTGTGTGTCCTCTCGGATCTGCTGCCGTGATTCCCTGGCGTTCTCCGGCAGAGTTTAATTACCCGGACGGGGAGCGTGAGCGGCGGCGGCATTTGCATTTTCACACCGTCACTCCCGGCGAGAGCGAACAATGGACGGGTGTCGACGTGAACGTTGAACGACTGGGAGTAAGCTTCTGAGACGACAGAGCAGTTAAACTTCAATCAAGTGATGTTCTGGGCGGGTGTCGACAGGGGACTTGAGTTGCATCTGGATTTGAGTGACACTCAAATCGGGTGGGGGAGGCGTAATTAAGTGCAGGGCGAACACAGAGGATGCCAGGATGCCAGGATGCGCTTTTCCATCCAATGAGACCAGTTCTACGGCTGAGCTGTACATTCCAAGTCATAAAGTTGATCCCGACTCAGATGAAATGAAACACCCCAAGTTTCCCACAGTGGACCCACTCCAGTTCCCGGGCACAGTTAGTCGTTGGCCTTCCCTTGCCGTCGTCATTCCACTTCGCGCGATAAAAGCCAGATAAACTAACCGTGCCGTATGCGCCTACTTCCACAGTTGATTAGATATGCTTCGGACGTCACTGATGGCGCGCATAAAAGGCTATTTTTGGATCGAAAAGGAAAATAAAACAGAGCCTGACTTTCGTCACATAACGATGCGGTAGTGGCTGAGGGAGAATTTATGGAACTTATCTGCGTCGCCTGCGAGCACGTGAGCAGTGTAGTCGCACAGACTGGAGCGATAAGAGAGACGATAGCGCGAAGTTTGTATTCTCCAGCCGAGGTGCCCGGAATGGACCGAACTTGGGGTGGGCGTGCGTGCGTTGGGCGGGTGTTGGCAAGGGAATCGAGTGAAGGAAGGACGTCCTTGATGGTCTGCGTGTTTGGGGAGTGGGAGCTCGCGCTCACCACCGTCTGAGGATCGTTGTGAACTTGGCCTTAAGGTCTGCCTCTCTCTGTCTGTGTCACAAATTGCGGTGGTCTTCGGGGGTAGTCTTGGGTTACTCGTCGTGAGCTTCTCTTGGCAGATGGTGTGGAATTGGCCGCCGATGCAGGGGACGGCTGGAAGTGGTGCAGTGGCTACGGACCGAGTTTCAGAACGAGAGAAGAAATGCAGGAGGGAATGAGAGCTTGCTCAGGAAACAGACGATTTCTTCCCCAAATGCCGTTGAAGACGCGGTTGGACGTCGGGGAGAAGGAGAATTCCTGAGAGTGGCCTGCTGGCCTAGATAAATCCTAGACCACCCACCCATGGCCGGGTGTGGTCAGCGAAATTCACAAGAAACTTACCAAGACGGTTGACATGGAAGTCGTGAGTCGTGATGTAAGCAGAAACGTTGAGGCGGTGGTCTATCAGCCACGCACTGTACGCGCTGTACAGCGGCACGCACCTAGCAAGCTTCCAGGTCAATGGAGCCATTGGGAGAACGCAACGAGGACATCCTCGAATGGAATGACGCACACAAGTGGAAAAAAGACCTCAAGCGCAGCTGGAGGCAGCTGACTGCACAGACTTGTTGTCATGAGTGTCTCCCTGCGTTGTGCAGCAAGATTCACACCACAGCAGGCTTCTCTTTGGCGCCACAGTGCGGGGTGAACGTGGTTAGCACTGCACTACGAAAATTAACGTTCTGCGAGAAATGCTTTTCTACAATCAGTCCCAATCTACGACCGGTTAGACTACATCGAGTGGAGACTACAGCAGCTGCAGCTGACGACGGTGACGGATCGATTCGTCGTCGTCGCTTGCCTTGACGAATGCGCTTGTGTAGTTCATGAAATTCCGGCACACGGTGAGCTCTGGTTTCAGCAACAACGCCTCCGATCGTGCGATATCCCACCGTCGTCCCAGGAATAAGCAAACGACGATTGACGCTTTGTCAGCCAGGATGACTCCTGTTGTCAGTAAGCTACCAGTCGCTTTGGTTCAACGAGTGGCCCAAAGGTGGACCACCTCAGACGTGTGTAGTCCGGGACTTCTTTCTGCTGACGACTTTGGCAAACGCAGAATGTGAGGTTCCCTTAACAAGCCACGTGCATTCGAAGAACTCGCAGAGGCCCTAGACGCCTACACAGACATCACCGCCATCCAGGGGTTGCGATGGAATGGGCTAAGCGAGAAGAGGATAAAAAGTTGCGAAGCAGCATAGAGAGGGGATGTGGATTTGACTTCGGCTTCGTGTGTAAAAGCGATCCACGCCCTCGACAAGGATGACAGCAGCAAGGACGACATCTATGATCTCCGACAAAGGACACCTATCAATGCCCCAGCTGCGACACTGGACAAGGAAGACGTCTTTGCTTGAGTCATAGAGAAACACGGCCGACAATGGACTCAGGCTGTTGGACGTCGTGGCGGAGAAGGAAACGTTTCCCAACCAAGCGTCAACCAGATTGATCACATTGCGATCGCGATCAGACACCCCTCCAGTGTCCTCGATGTCCGAACGTTCCGAGTCTGGCGGGGCGTGTGCACACTTGAGGCGTTTGTTGGCGAATCTTGCCTTGATTCGGATTGCCACCAAGCGTCTAAGGCTCCTACGTCCTGCCAATGACACATCCGCATCCGAATGTGGTCAGCGGTGGTGACTGACTGGTAAGCAGGTCAGCGGCTTACAGCTTTTCGTCCTTCTTTTGCCCGGCTCTTCCCAGCGCATACATTGGATCGCTGTGATAAAGGTCTGGAGCCGCCTCAAGGTGTTCGGCTGCACGGGTCTTCTACGTGCAGATCCGAAGATCGTCGTGCTTCTTCGAATTTGCTTGGCTTGTGCTAAGAAGGACCTATGCCTGATTTAAGACCGCTACATACATTGGTTCACCTCCAAGCGATTGCTCAGAAAGGCTGTCCAGAGGGATGTCACCTTGACCCGGGCCTTTGCAGCGATCGTTGCTGGCATCTCGCCAAGCTGAGAGCAATCAATAAGGATGTCCTGGATGCACAGGCCCATGCCAACGCTTGTGGCTTGAAGTAGTCTCCAAGAGGAAGAGTCGATAGACGTTTGACTCGAATTTGAAGCCTCCGTCTGATTTTAAGCTGAATTTCCACAATCAATTGGTTGTGATGTTGGGACCGCCTGAATCCTCCGTCTCCTGTCTACAGCGATGTCGTGAGTTTGCACTTAGAGAACGCAGCTGCTTGTGATGTTGAACATACCCCGACAACCGCGTCAGCGCGTCGGGAGTGCGGAGTCTTCTTGCAAACGGAAGTTGTATAATTTAACCGTCCGTTTAACTGATAAATTCGCGCCTCCATAGCCAATAAACATTCCTCAGATTAAGACTCTCGATGGCACAGACCAGAAGGAAATCAAATAAAAACCAAACCAAAGCCATCCAAACGACAGGAGCACGAGGAAGAACAATTCGATTTCTGCCTCTCGTCCCACACTCAAATGGTTTTGTGTTGTTGTTCTTTGTGCTGAGATATAAAAGCAGATAAAGTAGTACACGGTGGAAGCATGACGGCATTGAAAATTCATTTGATCACATATTTTTTTCCCCATTTTTTTTATTATACTTTTTTTATCTTTAAAGTATGCTCGACACAGAGACGGGGAGACGTGTGTTCTTCAAACGGCCATGGACGGGGGAGGGTAGAGCGAGATTAAAGGGTGATGTGGGCGGTGGACAGTGATGACACGAGAGGGTGTACATAAAATGGGGGAAAAAAAAGAAGATAGAATAAGCTACTTTGCGTCGTCTATGGAATGAGTGATGTTAAGAGCCGCCACAAAAGACTGAATGTGCGGCGTTGTGTGGTGGGCGGAGGTGGGATTTATAAATATTCCTCAAACGATGTGCACACATTTAGAGGAGCGTGAGGTGTTTGAGAAGAAAAAGCCTAATAATGTGAGCTAATTAATTTTCCATTGAATCGGGCGAGATTGCTGTTTGAACGGACACATTAGTCAGGCATCTCTCATGGCCACCTGAGGCTAAGGGCGCAGTGTGGCTTCTGCGGTGAATCTGACCTCTGCGGAAGTTGAGAGGTCCTCCTTTATTAGGACACGGTGTCGTCTGCTCGCTTTGGAGGTAACATCGCTTGGCAGTTGATGGCAGGTGGGAGCAGCATCATTTCAACGTCCAAATGGAAGCCCTCATGGACCGCATTGACATTGTCGCTTCAGCTGCGTCAGGGTATAACTGAGCCTAGGAGTGTTAATTGATAGCTCAAAAGACGCGTCTATTCGCGCGGAAAAAAACGGATTTTTGACTCAGCTCTCCAACGAATTCCTCCCCCAAAATCCAAGCAGTGGTTAGTAAGGCATTTCTGATGGATTTCAACGCTCAATGGATGTCAAGGTCACTTTCGCCGACAATTTTCACTACTTTCTACCGATCGTAGCCGCATGGTAATGCGACCCTATATGTATTTTTGCATGCTGAATCCATTGCAACAAACGGCATTCGAAACAACCGCACGGTTTAGGAGATATGGCCGATTTTCCAAAAAATATACCTTTTCGGTCACTTTTTCCTACCTTCTACTGGTCGTAGCAGCATGAAATTGGGCTCAAAAGAAGCGCCTGACCGTCGCGCATGTATTCCAAAAATACTGGAACAAAAGCAAAATCGCCGAAAAACGCTTAGTTTTCGAGATATGAGCGATTTTGTAAAATTTGTTATTTTTTGGCACTTTCTCTCGTATTTTTCCCTACTTTCTTCCTGCCGCAGCGGGACACATATGGGCTCAAAAGAAGCGTGCTTGCGTGCTGAATCGTTTGCAAGTGAAATGAACTAAAACAAGCCAATACTTTCCGAGATATCCCCGATTTTCCAAATTTTGTGACTTCAGGTTACACATTCCACACATTCAAGCAAATATCTCCGGACCTACTGGGTGTACCGGCGTGTATGAGCACTCAAACGACGCGTATTTACGTGCTGAATAATTAGCATTTGAAATCAACTGAATCAAGGCAACCGTTTTCGAGATATGTCCGATTTTCCAAAATAGACGACTTTAAGTCACGTTTCGGCACTCTTAAGCGGATATCTCCTGACCTACTTGTCGTACCGGCAAAATGGATAGCTCAAAAGACGCGTCTTTTCATGCGGAAAAAAACGGATTTTTGACTCAGCTCTCCAACGAATTTTACCCCCTCCCTTGCCACCAAAATCCAAGCAGTGGTTAGTAAGGCATTTCGGATGGATTTGAACGCCCATCTTCCAACTGCCACAGCGGCAATATTAGGGCTACCGGCGACTTGCGGACATTTTTCTGCATGTCCTGGTGAGTGTATTAATCGATCCTGAGAGTTTGGGGTGCATCCGGCAACTTCGAGATTTTGACCCCAAAATCCAAGCAGTGGTTAGTAAGGCATTTCTGATGGATTTCAACGCTCAATGGATGTCAAGGTCACTTTCTCTGACAATTTTCCCTACTTTCTACCGATCGTAGCCGCGTGATAGTGGGTACCTAGAAGTGTTTTTTCATGCTGAATCCATTGCAATAAACGGCATTTGAAACAACCGCACGGTTTAGGAGATATGGCCGATTTTCCAAAAAATATACCTTTTCGGCCACTTTTTCCTACCTTCTACTGGTCGTAGCGCCATGAAATTGGGCTCAAAAGAAGCGTCTGACCGTCGCGCACGTATTCCAAAAATACTGGAACAAAAGCAAAATCGCCGAAAAACGCTTAGTTTTTGAGATATGAGCGATTTTGTAAAATTTGTTATTTTTTGGCACTTTCTCTCGTATTTTTCCCTACTTTCTTTTTGCCACAGCGGGACACATATGGGCTCAAAAGAAGCGTGTTTGCATGCCGAATCGTTTGCAAGTGAAATGAACTAAAACGAGCCAATACTTTCCGAGATATCACCGATTTTCGAAAATTTGTGACCTCAGGTCGCACACTCTACACTCTCGAGCGAATTTCTCCTAACCTACTGGTCGCAGCGGGGTGAGTGAGGGATCAAAAGACGCGTCTTTGCTTGCTGAATAAGTGGCATTTGAAATCAACTGAATCAAGGCAACCGTTTTCGAGATATGTCCGATTTTCCAAAATAAACGACTTTAGGTCACGTTTCGGCACTCTTAAGCGGATATCTCCTGACGTACTTGTCGTAGCGGCGAAATTTATGGCTTAAAAGACGCGTCTATTCGTGCGGAAAAAAACGGATTTTTGACTCAGCTCTCCGGCGAATTCCCATCAGCCAGCGAATGAAAATATCACTCAATCGCTCAATCGCTCAATTCTAACAGCAGCTCCGGAGTTAAGCTCACCTTCTCTGCCCTCAGACTTCGTCGTGGTTCCAGGGACGCATCAACCCACTTCACTAACTATCGATAAGTCAGCCTCTGTTGCAGCCGTGAACTACATCATTACACGTCTAATCTCTCCCCGTTCGCTCCCCGACACACACAGAGCGCTCCGTGAACATTAAATGGCAGACATTGATCTGCCAATTCACAAGAAGCACCCCTCCAGTCCTGCTGCGTTCATTTTTAAAATCAAACACATAAAAAACCACCCCACGTCAGTGCGCCCTCGTACAGACACAGCCGATGAACCGAAATTGGCCAACAATGAAATCAATGCCGAATAACATACCACAGGCGACAAAGGATGAAATCGAACTGTTGCCTCGCAATTCGGTCCAATTATAATGGCACCAAAAATTAAATATATTCCATGACCGGCCACCGAGGCTGGATACGAGCTGAATGGGGGCGCACACACCGGCTGACCAAGGACGAACGAATGTGCGCCGAGGATGCTTCAGTCGGGGTCGTAATTCGAACACCCTTAAATGTACGAAATCAAGACGGCACCATGGACGTGGGCAGCGGCTGTGAGGAGACCGGCACAACACCTGGGGCAGGCAGAGTGCGGACGGCGAACGCGTTTCGATTTCAGAACACAGACGAGCATGAATTTCTCGGATAATGGATAATGACTCATTATTAAGGACTCGCTTAAGTGACTGCGTTCGATTCAAGATACATTAAATTTCACTTCGCCTCCTTAATTGGTTGTGCTCTCTCTCGCTGTGTGCGGGTGTGCTGTCGATTGTGAAATACTGAGGGACTGACTGCAGCGGATGGGGGATCAATTGTGAAAGAGTATCGGTGACACAGTGGAACGTTGAGGGACACCAGCGTGGCTGATGTGGGGATGCAGCGAATTAAGAAAGTCACAGGCATCAGCTGCCACGTTCATCAATCGAGATGATCGGCGTAGTCATACGAAAAATTAACGACCGACCGAATGCTCCTTCATCCCCCATAAGCCAAAGAGCACAGCAGTGAATATGTTTAACTGCTTCGCTGCCAACTCATCCAGTTAAGTTTATGACAGAGCTGCCCGTGTGAAAATGCAAATACCGCCGCCGCTCACGCTCCCCGTCCGGGTAATTAAACTCTGCCGGAGAACGCCAGGGAATCACGGCAGCAGATCCGAGAGGACACACACTCGTCCTCAGAGGATGCTCTAAAAGCAGGCACTTCACTGCGGACTGTTGTGAACCTGATGGCATCTAATGAATAGTCAGTGTCCTTGCGGTCGTAAAAGACCGCAGTTTACGTGCACTCCATCATCGCTCAATGGATTCATGCGCTCTTCAAATCGAGACACTAAAACGCCCGCCCCTCCCGTGATCGCAGATTCAACTGGGGTTTGGCTGAAGGACCATCAACCCGGAACTGGGGGCGCTGCACATCTCCCTTGTCGAACCAAATAGTCAGTGTGCCTCGTTGGTTCTCGCGCAGGGGACGGCACTTGAGTTCAGCTGCAATGCAAGCCGCCGGCACTTGGTTGACCCGACTCCTCCACTCGTGTGGGCGTGCGTGCCACACCGCCGACACCGAGGAGTGTTGCAGACCTCACTCTGGCATGCGCAACTGCATCTGAGGACCACGAGTGCGATTCGTTGGCGTCTACGTGCAAAGCGAGCACCCATCTAGCAGAGACACACACCTCAGTCGTCGGAGTGTCAGATTCCGGCACAAAATCGCTGATTTCTCCCCGAAAACACTCGCAGACAGGTTTGAAGTGGATGGAATCGTGGATGGGACATCCGAGGCTATCATCCGCAAAAAACCGCACTCAAAAATTCGCAGTATTTTGGAAAATCGAAAAAATGCACGAATTCGGCGAAAAAATGCAGTAAAATGCGAAACCGCCTCAGTCGACTTTTTCCGCTGCGAGCGGGCAAATTTTTGAAAATCGATTTTTGGGAGAATTCGGCCGGTTTTTGGATGAAAAGTGGGTGGCGTGGAGTGAGTGGAGGGCGCGTGAGAAGTGTGCATCGAAAATTCGATGGAAATCGACGCGGAAATGCGAAATCGGGACGATGTCGGTAACGAGGAGGCATGCCGTCGTGAGGGACTGTTCGGGATTTGTTGATTTTTTCGATAAATGCGCCGGGGTTTGGGGGAGACGAGGGTTGAAGGGGACACACACTTTTTGAAAGCTCTGCCTTGACTACACACAAGTCTTCGGCTGTGTCTGGAGCTGCAGGCAAGTCCTTGGCTCTGCCTTGAACTACAGGCAAGCCCCCGGCTCTGCCTTGAGCTGCAGGCAAGTCCCTGGCTCTGCCTTGAACTGCAGGCAAGTCCCCGGCTCTGCCTTGAGCTGCAGGCAAGTCCCCGGCTCTGTCTTAAACTGCAGGCAAGTCCTTGGCTCTGCCTTGAGCTGCAGGCAAGTCCCCGGCTCTGCCTTGAGCTGCAGGCAAGCCCCCGGCTCTGCCTTGAACTGCAGGCAAGCCCCCGGCTCTGCTGCAGGCAAGTCCTTGGCTCTGCCTTGAGCTGCAGGCAGGCCCCCGGCTCTGCCTTGAGCTGCAGGCAAGTCTCTGGCTCTGCCTTGAGCTGCAGGCAAGCCCCCGGCTCTGCCTTGAACTGCAGGCAAGCCCCCGGCTCTGCTGCAGGCAAGTCCTTGGCTCTGCCTTGAACTGCAGGCAAGTCCCCGGCTCTGCCTTGAGCTGCAGGCAAGCCCCCGGCTCTGTCTTGAGCTGCACGCAAGTCCCCGGCTCTGCCTTGAGCTGCAGGCAAGCCCCCGGCTCTGCCTTGAGCTGCAGGCAAGCCCCCGGCTCTGCCTTGAGCTGCAGGCAAGCCCCCGGCTCTGTCTTGAGCTGCACGCAAGTCCCCGGCTCTGCCTTGAGCTGCAGGCAAGTCCTTGGTTCTGCCTTGAACTGCAGGCAAGTCCCCGGCTCTGCCTTGAACTGCAGGCAAGTCCCCGGCTCTGCCTTGAACTGCAGGCATGTCCCCGGCTCGAAAGGATTGATTTTTCAAAAGTGCCGAGATCTCGGCCCATTGCGTTGTTCGGCGAGATTACGTAGAGGTTGGAAGGACGCTTCGCTTGAGTTCAAAGCCAGGCGAAGCCGGGAAAAGTCTCCAAAAAGGTGACCAGAAAATGTGTAGCATCAAAGATTCAGCAGGGAAAGGGGCAAAGTCGGCAAAGGTGACCTGCAATGGAATGGACTCTCAAAGTCAACCGCACAAGGTGCAGGTGGGTACGGGGATGGATCGCACCCAAGCCTCTGGCGGCTCAGATTCAAAGATTAAAGCCTTAAATCCCTTTGATCCCCGGGTTTTTTTTCTTTCATTTGTCTGCTCTTTTCAGAGCGAAGTCCTCGTCCGAGGGGAGTCCCCCGAACAAAGGCACCGACTGTGCACTTCAGAGAAGGAAATCGATTCTCGTCCTCGTTTAATGACGCATTTTTAATGCTCTTCTCCTCCTGTTCGCCCGCCTGCCTAGTGGGACGCGGACGGTGTTCCACGGTAACGACACACAATAGCTTGCCACCGCCGTCGCCATCAGCACCACCCACAGATGGCGGCGACGGCCGACATCCTATCCGAATGTAATCTAATCTATCAAGAGTTTCCTATATTTCTACGCCGCATCCTATCGTCGTTCACTGACTGGGTACCTATCGTCCGTTCACACGCAGTCTGTGGGATGGCGGTGCCGAGCCGGGGGTGGTGGGCTGGATCCACCATCATCTGAATCACCTCCAGCGCGACGGAGTGAGGGTTGAACGACACACACTCTCGCGTACACACACAAAGTCGACGGTCACGAGAGCAGAACTGGGGACGGAACAAAGGCCTCCTGCGCACGGATCACATCTGAAGCGCTTTTCTCGAGGCGGTGTGTGCAGGCGGACTCGTAACAGACACGAAACTCGAATTCGGAATCTTGTAAGATGTCAATCTGCTGGGCGCGGGCGGCCGTGTGTGTTTGCTCTGCGAGATGCTATTTGCCGTAGACACAGTTCATGTTATCACACGAGCAGAAGCCGAGGCCGACGAGGTGGTGATAAGAGCGCCAAAGTGAATATGTGGTATTTATTAGATAAGCGTCTGGTAGTCAACTGAGGGAATCAGTTTTTGTTTTTTTTTTTATTATATCCGCATTGTGTCGGAATGCAAAAACTAAACACGCTCTGTACTTGGGGATTTGTTTGCTCTCTTGGGTGGCGGTGGACGGCAGACCTTGGAGCGGAGGAGATGGCGTTGAGTCGAGACAGGTGCCTTCTTGTCTCCATCCGGAAGAGGCTGTGGCCTGCTGAGGGGCGACCTGGAACTTGGAGACACGGCGCGACCACAAGGCACACCGTGTGGCCGTCAGTCAGCTTAAAGCCGGCCTCGTGGTTGACCTGAGTTGGAGGGAAGCCTGTGACCACATCCAGGCTCGATGAGAACAAGATCTGAGGCCTGGGATGTCGTCAGAGGTGTTCCTCGGAAGGAGGCGATGCGAGGCCTGGGCTGTTGTCAGAGGTGTTCCTCGGAAGGAGGCGATGCGAGGCCTGGGACGTTGTCAGAGGTGTTCCTCGGAAGGAGGCGATGCGAGGCCTGGGATGTCGTCAGAGGTGTTCCTCGGAAGGAGGCGATGCGAGGTCTGGGATGTCGTCAGAGGTGTTCCTCGGAAGGAGGCGATGCGAGGTCTGGGATGTTGTCAGAGGTGTTCCTCGGAAGGAGGCGATGCGAGCCTGGGATGTTGTCAGAGGTGTTCCTCGGAAGGAGGCGATGCGAGGCCTCGGATGTTGTCAGAGGTGTTCCTCGGAAGGAGGCGATGCGAGGCCTGGGATGTTGTCAGAGGTGTTCCTCGGAAGGAGGCGATGCGAGGCCTGCGATGTTGTCAGAGGTGTTCCTCGGAAGGAGGCGATGCTAGGTCTGGGATGTTGTCAGAGGTGTTCCTCGGAAGGAGGCGATGCGAGGCCTGCGATGTTGTCAGAGGTGTTCCTCGGAAGGAGGCGATGCGAGCCTGGGATGTTGTCAGAGGTGTTCCTCGGAAGGAGGCGATGCGAGGCCTGGGATGTCGTCAGAGATGTTCCACGAAATGCAGAAAGGGACTGGAAAATACCGTCAATCCACGCAGACGGACACACTGATGAGGAATCCCTCTAAGGAGGACACTGAGTTGAGCATCATCAAGAAACGCATAGAAACCGGACGTTAAACGATTCAAGAAACTACATTTTGTGTTGCTGCGTGAGACATATCCTTGGCCTGGCCCCTTCATTCCACTGAACAACTGTCGTTTGAAAGCGCTCGGTCAGATCGATCAGAATGAGTAAACTGAACCATTAGTGGCGTCAGAACTGATTGCTGAGCCATCGCAATCCACTCCCCAGAGCACCACGCTTCTCTGCAGACTTCTGCAGGAAGTTAAGGAGACAACTGTGCATCTCCTTAAACTGCCAGCAGTCCCGCTTCTCGATGAGGACCACCGGCACCACATCCATCAATCGAGATGATCGGCGTAGTCATACGAAAAATTAACGACCGACCGAATGCTCCTTCATCCCCCATAAGCCAAAGAGCACAGCAGTGAATATGTTTAACTGCTTCGCTGTCAACTCATCCAGTTAAGTTTATGACAGAGCTGCCCGTGTGAAAATGCAAATACCGCCGCCGCTCACGCTCCCCGTCCGGGTAATTAAACTCTGCCGGAGAACGCCAGGGAATCACGGCAGCAGATCCGAGAGGACACACACTCGTCCTCAGAGGATGCTCTAAAAGCAGACACTTCACTGCGGACTGTTGTGAACCTGATGGCATCTGATGAATAGTCAGTGTCCTTGCGGTCGTAAAAGACCGCAGTTTACGTGCACTCCATCATCGCTCAATGGATTCATACGCTCTTCAAATCGAGACACTAAAACACCCGTCCCTCCCGTGATCGCAGATCAACTGGGGTTTGGCTGAAGGACCATCAACCCGGAACTGGGGGCGCTGCACATCTCCCTTGTCGAACCAAATAGTCCGTGTGCCTCGTTGATTTTCGCGCAGGGGGCGGCACTTGAGTTCAGTTTCAATGCAAGCCGCCGGCAGTTGGTTGACTCGACTCCTCCACTCGGGTGGGCGTGTGTGCCTCACCGCCGACACCGAGGAGTGTTGCAGACCTCCCTCTGGCATTCGCAACTGCATCTGAGGACCAAGAGTGCTACGAGTCTACGTGCAAAGCGAGCACCCATCTAGCAGAGACACACACCACAGTCGTCGGAGTGTCAGATTCCGGCACAAAATCGCTGATTTCTCCCCGAAAACACTCGCAGACAGGTTTGAAGTGGATGGAATCGTGGATGGGACATCCGAGGCTATCATCCGCAAAAAACCGCACTCAAAAATTCGCAGTATTTTGGAAAATCGAAAAAATGCACGAATTCGGCGAAAAAATGCAGTAAAATGCGAAACCGCCTCAGTCGACTTTTTCCGCTGCGAGCGGGCAAATTTTTGAAAATCGATTTTTGGGAGAATTCGGCCGGTTTTTGGATGAAAAGTGGGTGGCGTGGAGTGAGTGGAGGTCGCCAGTGAAGTGTGCATCGAAAATTTGATGGAAATCGACGCGGAAATGCGAAAATGAGACGACTGGTGGCAAATTTCTAAGGAGTTCATTTGGGAGCAGGCTTGAGGGGTGCTGTGGATGCTACGGGAGGATGGATATGGATATGATGTCAAGTGGTCGAGCTGGTGGTCTTTTCAGCTTTTCAGCTGCCATCGCTTGTTCATCGATCGTCTTGAGCGTTTATAGCTCGATCAACCGATTTGTGCACGAGAGCAGGGAAGAGACCTTGAGTGCTCGAATGTGCTCGTCTCTGCTGTTTACAGGGGCCATGTGGTCTGTTGGAGTGGAGCGCACGTGCGATTTCTTGAGAAACGAATGTGGGAAGTGCACCTGATGATGCTCTCTTTGTGCTTCAGCCGAACAGCGGCGTGGCAAGACTTCATTTGGAAGCCTTCTTCTGACACGACGTCGAAGCCTGAAAGCTGGGACGACAAGCAGTGACCATCAAGACATTTGTGGCTCCACCAAGTGAACAAGGGGATTAGCTTCTGTCACAGCTTAAACGAGAGCGAGCGAGAACAACTCGTCTTGGTGCACTCATCCTTCAGGACGTCTGCCGACTGAAGGCTGTCGTCTTCCAATAGGCTTGTGTCCCATCTTCAGCGAAGCTTGGAAACTGTCTTCGTGGGCAAGTGGACATGGGACGTCCCTTAGGTGCTTCCAGGACCATCCTGCATCCACTGGATAGAATCCAAAGGCGAGCGATACAACTTATAGGAGACAACAACTTCGCGGGGGTTCCTTGGACGCGCTCGAACATCGACGTACCGTGTCCTCTTTGTCTGTGTTTGATCGTTATTTTTGGGATGCTCATCTCCTTGAATTCACAGTCTCGCCAGGGATGCACATCCATTTACCCTTAAGCCCCCTCGCGTGGAGTCATAACCGGGCACTGTGTAATTGGCACTCATGCTCGCAGGATGGGTGCTCCATATAATGATTTTTGCAGAAGCTGCATGGATGAAGAGGAGGAAGAGAACACTCAATACCTTCTCTGCTCCTGCAGTGCTCTTGGCAGTCATAGGTTCCTGCATCTAGGAGCCTACCACTTCAGCGGCCGTAACGAGCTACAAAGTGCCAGCATTGGCCAACTAAATCGGTTCATCTGCAGCACCAACTGGTTCCAGCGTTAGGAGAAGTCAATCCGCGTGGCCTACTCTGGCCTAAGTGTGACTGCTCTGCAGCAGTCAGCCACTACAACCTAACCTAACCTACCCTTAAACCGGAATTCAGCCGCTCTCTTCCCAGCTCATTATTTCCCGCGGACGACAATTCGCCGATATTTGAGATCAATGTGCAGAGGTGCTTCTTCTCCTCAGCTGTGTCTTGACCTCGGACAAGGAAGGGTGTTAATAACCCCTTGAGCACCACGAGCAAGACGAGTGGTTTAGCCTGGGCACTGGTGACGTCTTGAATGGATTGATTCTGTGCCACAGCGTACCACGCGCCTTTGGACAGTCACTTCGTGCCGACCCCTAATGTCAGTCAAGACCTGTATCCGGTTCGTCGATACGGAAGGCAGAGAGAGAGTCACTCCTCGCATGTGGGCAACCCCTGTTGTATCCAGCACGGCTCTGATCCATCGGTTGGTCGATTCGACGATACCTCTGATCCACTGATCGCCCTTGTGATCTAATCGTCGTCGATTGTCAAGGAATGCGCCTCTAGGCGAACTGATGCGAGTTTAGAGTCAAATGGATTCATGCGATACCGAATTAGACCACAAACTTGCCCCCATTGTTGGCTGGGGCCCAGGTTCACAGCAGAAGAAGACCAGACTTCGTCGACGATTTATGCTGTTCACTAGAATAAACATGCCGTCGCAGGAGATTTATTACCCAAGCACACACGGGGCAGGCAATGCATTTGCGTTCCTTTCCAGATGTTCTCCTTAAACTATCCATTAAAACAGAAACACCGAAGGAGCAGCAATTAAACAAGAGAAAAACACAGCACCAATCGGCGACCAACGACAGGGAGCCTTCCGACGCAGGAAAGAGGAATGTTTTCCCATTCAATCGCGGAGATTAACAATTTAAATTAAATTTTCCAACAGAAAACATCAGCAAATGGAGGTGAGGATGGTGCTGGTGCTGGTGCCTCGGCTTCGGCTTCAGCTTCTGCCGATGACGATGATGAGAGCAACACTCGAGCGTAAAAGGGATTAATTGCAGACTCATTTCGAGGAGAGGGATAAGTTAATGAGGTGCGAACACTGAACAACAGGCTGGGCGAGGTGGCGTGTGTGCGATTGAAACGCGCACACACACCCCGAGAGGCACGGATTCCACCCGCGTGAGCACATGAAAACCCAAAATAGCTCGTGAACAAAAAAAACACACAAACCACTGTATCCGTGGATACACACTGCACGGTGAACACTTTTAGACACGCTGCGCGAAGGTGTAAACAATGCTCGAGGGAGGGGCTTAGTCTCTATCCCCAGCTGACCTGCAGTCACGAGGGCTTTCGGACGCATCGCCTCACTCGCCCCGATTCATTGACCTGACTACATGTAGAAATGTTACAACATTCAGACAAGATTGATTGGTGTGATGACCTTTCAGTGCAGTCCGCCAGCCCTCCCCATGCGCGCCACTCGAATTTGCCAAGAAGAGGATTACATCACACGGTTCTCGTTTTCTTGGCTCATCTCAGTGCCTTGCGACTTGCCTTGTGTCCATCGGAGCATTAATCAATGTGTCGTCATTCATTATCGCAGGCGCGCGAGCCGAGACAACGATGGATATGACATGCCAAAGGATGCATTTGTCGTCGGCCGCACTCGCACGAGTGCTGCATTTTGCGTCAAATCGAAGGGCCCACCGGGGTGTTCGTTGTGAGCTTAAATGGATCGCTAATCGCTTACCACGTAGCAATTAATTAAATCCCCACAAGTCCAACCCCACGGCGCACCAGGAATAACCTTCATCGATTTAAGAAGTGAAGCGAACTCAGCTCATGCTGCCGCGCCGCGACAACCCGACGGCAAGGGCGGCGAGCGGATTTCGTTTTGGTTCTTCTGTTGTTTGCTGTTTATTTTGCCGTGTATGTGCCAAGTTATTTCAATTATTCCACCCTATGCGCAAGAGGGAGAGAGAGAGAGAGAACAGGCTACAAAAATAACCAGCGAAGGGGGGGGGGGGGCGGGGAGGCAGAGGAAAAGAAGAAAATTAAAGCCCCGTGGGGTGTGTGCGAGACGACGACGGCCAAACAGATGGTGGACTCTCGTGTTATTGCGAAATTCCCACCACGCCACGGCACATCACATATGCACGCTGAGGGGGAGCTACCGTGATCAATCCCCCTGAAGACCAGATGGGACATTGAGAGCGAATGCCATCGCGGGCGGGCCCAAGGGCCGCAGGAGACCATGATCCAGAAGCGCTCTCCGTGGCTTGGCATTTGCGAAAGACGAAAGGACACTTCTTCAGAGCCGTCAACGGCCGGGTGACGTGAAATGGAAAATCGGCCGTGTCTCGGGAACGGTTACTCTGTCCTTAATGCGGCTTATGGCGAGGGAGTCAGCAAGCAAAAATGGCGGAGAGGGTGACCGGATGTCCTTGCATAAAACCCCGCTCAATCCAGTCCTGCTCTCTGGCGCAGAGACATGGCCGCTATTGCAAGCAGATGAAGAAGCTTGGTTGTTTTGAGAGAAGAGTTCTGCGTACGATGTTTGGTCCTGTTTGCGTTGATGGCGTTTGGAGGAGAAGGTTCAACCACGCACTCTACGGGCTGTACAGCGGCATGCACCTAGCACCTAGCGTCTTCGGATCCAACGCTTAAGATGGCTAGGTCATGTAGAGCGAATGGACACCACAGCTGCGGCACGAAGAGTCTTCGACACCGAGCCATTGGGACAGCGCAACAGAGGATGTCCACGCACAAGATGGCGCACACACGTGGAAAAGGACCTCAACCAACGTGGTGTGCGCAACTGGCTGGAGAGGCATGTTGGTTGAGGCCCAGGTCCACCCCGGACTGTAGCGCCAATCAAAGAAGAAGAACACCGGATGTCCTTGTCGCCACATGTCAATGCTGCCAATTGCGTAGCCTCCTCCAACCGTCAGAGAACGCTCCTTAGACTCATGATGCTGTGCAGCCTAGCAGCCTCCAATCGCCCTCAAGGCAAGCCCCGGCTGACAAGCATTGCCATCCAGGAAGGAGAGGATGGAAAAACTGGGACAGGCGCTTATTTGAATGCGGCTTTGTTGCTCGAGGCAGACTAAGGCAAAGAGTCCTAAACTTTGTCCGTAAATGCGAACGCCTCATAACGATCCACATCACGGCCAAGCTCGGCAACATCAGCCTGATTTGAGCCCACGCCCCGACGGAGGACAAAGATGACAGCAGCAAGGACGACTTCCATGATCTGCTAGAAAGGACGTACGATCGATGCCCCAGCTACGACACCAAGATCGTTCTAGGAGATTTCAACGCTCAGCTGGGCAAAAGGAGACGTCTTTGCTAGAGTCGTCGGAAAGCACAGCCTACACGGCAACAGACTCAGGCTGTTGGGACGTAACTTCTCTGTTCGCACACCTCAACATCTGTAAAGGGACGTGGCGATCCAGATTCACATCATTCAGACACTCCTCCAGCATCCTTGATGTCCGAACGTACCAAGGAGTCAACATCGACACGGACCATGTCCTTGCTGTAGCCAAGGTAAGGAAGAGGATATCGAGACAGCAACGGAGTCGAGAAAGAACAGGGAACGGACTGAGTCTCCCAGAAACTCGCTGTAAGCCGCCTGCACAAACCATCGAAGAAGAATGGAGTGGTTGCCAAGAGGCCATCAAAGAAGCTGCCACTGATGGGCTGGGCCAAGAGGCCATCAAAGAAGCTGCCACTGATGGGCTGGGCGTAACAACACCACCTAGAAGGAACCCATGGCTTGACGACGAGTGCAGGTAGGCAGATGCAGCCAAGCAGGAGGCCTACAAGGCAACAACGAGGGCTGCTGGTTAGTTTGCGTTATTAACAGATGACATGTGAACACAGTTGAGTATTGCTATACGCGGATGACATTGTCCTACTCGCAGAATCACCTCAAGGCTTAGCTTGTAGCCGAAGTCGGCAAAGGCTCAAGCTCATGGGAGAACGCCTCGCAGTGTCCACATCGGGAATCGAATGTGGAGATGCACCCTTCTTCTTGATTCTCAAACGATCGAGTGGCTTGTCATTTGGGCTGAATGCTGACTGCTCTGCGGGCTCTGCTTGGACGTGGCAGGAGTTGGTGGGACCGATGGATGCGGCCAGTTGGGTCCACAGTGCCTTCGAGGTGGGAGCAGTCTTAGTCACTGTTCAGTTTCAACTTTGAAATACTGAATAACTGACCGGGCGAGGGAAAATCGTGTACAACGTCTTCTACTGCGATGTCCTACTGTCTCCTTGCCGGTCTAGAGACATGCTGTCTGTGTGCTCCAAACGAGTCCTGGATGGACCTATGATGGGCTTCCAAGGCGCTGGATCAGAGGACTCCTGCCGTCACCCTTAACTGCGAGGACCCCAGACGCTGTGCAGCCACCCAGCCTCTAATCGCCCTCAAGGCAAGCCCAGGGATTGCGTCAATGGTCCCTTCGATGGGGTGTCGAGTTACACAAGCCCGCAGAACCAGCCAGCCGACAGCATGCAGATGGGGGGAGTCCCACCTGCTCTCAAGCCCCATCGATGAATACCAAAAATCCACTTGATTAGCTTCTATTCGAATGAACCATCGGCATGCACCACCAAAATCCGCGGTTCGAAGGGCATCCAGAGGGAAGCTCCTGAATGGATTGCACTTCCTCCGACTGCACTGCATCGCAGCGCACTCCCGAAAAATCAATTAATCAGTCACCCGAGGCGGACTAATCGCATTAACCACTCAAATCTGAATGAAACCGCGATGAACATGATACGCGCGCACACACAATCGCTTGGCCTCCTATCTAGCGACCACCAATCGTCCGACTGCTCATTTTTGAGCAGCCAGCCGTCGCGAGCGCCGAATAATAACACCACCCAAGGCAGGTGATATCGATACGAGAACAGAACACAAATCAATCTGGTCGTTGACCCACTTTCGCAGCGCTGTCCGATTGCTGTTGCGATACACTTTGATGAGTAATTAAAATAATCGAGTTAATTAATTTCGAGTGGGCTGCCAACGGGCGACGGGGACGGGGGACACTCTTTCGTGTTGAATGAACTAAATGATTGATTATGAAGTGGGCGGCATTGAGGATACTTACCAAACCAATTTTGGAACAAATATTCGTACGAGATCACCGTTTCATTTACTACGTGATTTATTTTTAATTATTTACGATGACGAAGTTACAATCTGTAATGAGATCAAAGCGAAGAAAAACAATCACAATTTGATTAGGACAATCGATAGATAAGGGGGAAACGAAAGAAAAAAAAAACACTGATGAATGAATGAATGAATGAAAGGCGGGTGAGGTTCACGATGATTTGGGGGTGAATGGGAAGGTCGGGGATTTTGCCTTCAACTGGCCAGCAATGATGTCTCTGTTGGAAAAACCTTTCTTAGTTCGTTTCTACACGACATTCCCTTTCCATCCATGTACCATGCATCCCCAGACTCTTCCTATTCACCGAGATAATCGATTCACAAGACACCGTGTGCTCTAAAGTCATGCATGGGGCACAAGTGACCAGAAATCGATGTTTAGAGGCGATTCCTAGGAATTTTTGGTTCACATCAGTGCTTGTCTGATAGGAGCAGATACTTCTGCCACGAGTTCGGGCCATTCTTTCATG
Source organism: Eristalis arbustorum (assembly GCA_916610145.1). Taxonomy (NCBI): domain Eukaryota; kingdom Metazoa; phylum Arthropoda; class Insecta; order Diptera; family Syrphidae; genus Eristalis; species Eristalis arbustorum. The sequence goes on along the minus strand of OU744321.1, from coordinate 3,161,232 downwards.
CAATCGGTAAGGAACCGACTTCTGTTCCCCGAATTCCATGGGACGAGATAGGAGATCCTGGGTTTTGCCTCCAACCGGGCACCCATGGCATCTTCGTTACAAAACCCTTTGATACTCCATTTCTACTCGAAATTCCCTTTCCATCCATGTGCCATACATCCCTAGGCTCTTCCTAGTTGCAGAGAAAATCGATCGACAAGACAATGTGTCCTCTGAAACCCTGCCTGGGCCACAAAGTGACCAAAAATCGATCTTTAGAGACGATTCATTGGGTCTGTTGGCTCATGCGTGTGTTCTCTGATGGAAATAGATACTTCCGCCACAAGTTCGGGCCATTCTTCCATGCAATCGGTATGGAATCCCCTCCTGTTCCCAGAATTCTATGAGACATCGGAGGACAACCCGGTTTTTCGCCTCCCACCGGCCACCGACAGCATCTTTGTTACCAAGACCTTACATACTTCGTTTCTACATGAAATTCCCTTTCCATCCATATACCATACATCCCCAGACTCGTCCTAGTTCCCGAGCAATCCGCTTCACAAGACGGACCAACCACCCAGTCACCTGCTTCAGAAACGCGTTTATTTTCAGCAAAAAAATGCGACCCAATTGTGATGCCGGTTTACTGCATTTTTTCGCGTGAAATGTGACATTTTCTGAAAATCCCAATTGGAACCCCGAATCCACCTCGAATGGATGGCGCTGCTTGGGCAGAGGATAACCCAAGAGAACTGCATCAAAAATTTCCCAAGAATCCCTTGAAAACACGAGAAAAGTGGGTTTTTCTTCTCGTCGATGACGTCACCGCGAATTGTCGCTCAAATTGAGTGAAATGAGAATGGGAGGAGTTTCGCGAGTGAAAAGTCGATGCTGCCATGTGCGGCTGCTAATGTTCGCGAAAAGAAATTCAATTCGCATCACTTAGTGGCGGCACCGACCGACAGGCCAGCCTGCCAGCGAAAGTGGCACCTCAAGTGGTTTTTTTTTTGCTTTTTTTGTTCACATCTGGGTGTCTTTCGGCATCCGGCCCAGAGTGCATGGCTGGCTCATTAAAGCCCCAGTCACGACGAACAAGACGTGCACACGGCGGCACATCCGCACCGACGTCTCTCCGGGGCCCGGGTTGTTTGCACTTGTGGTTTCTGGGTTGAACCAGAGATAAAGGCTTCGTTGCTGGGGGGTGAGAGCTCTCGTGTTGGCAACAGGAAAGGAAAACAGAAGCTGACGGCCACCCGGTCGCCCGCCCGCACACACAGGTGGGCGGATAGTCAATAGACCCGGCCATTGCATTAATAGAGAGCGACTGCTGCTGCTACGAGCGACAACAAAGAGTTCAATGGAAACGGGGTCGATGGGCGAGCAAACAAGGAACAAGGAGGAAAACGAAGGAGATTGTTCATCCACGTCGGTTGATGGACGGCGGAGGAAGCCGAGAGGCTGTGGGTCCTGGCATGGGGTGTCTATTTGCACAGGATACACTGGCTCCGGCTCTGACTCTGCCTCTGGTCCGGACTCCGACTCTGCCACTCATGCACCTCCATCCCAGCCACAGCCTCAGGTATTGACTGCCAATGGAATGCATTGCACGGAGCTCTCAGGATGCGATGCGAGGCTCCCAGGACACCCCGTCTAAGTTAAATGCACTCGCCTCGTAGCTCGTGCACGGTGCTGTGTTGTCCATTTAGCAATTAATTCAAATGGAATGCGACCCACTCGGGCTGTGTTTGCCGTGCCGTTGTGGCGCTGTTGATCTCTGGATTAGACGCAAGGAAATAACAAACAAACGCTTGAGGGCACCTCGGGCAGACGTCTTGCCCACGCTGAGCAACGGGAACGAGGTCCTCGAGCGAACAACAAAAAATTCCCCAGAACTGGGCGGAGTGGACAGACGTTCGTGGCTGCTGGCGGTTTCAGTGCGCACTTGTGGCAATGAGTGGGGATCCTTGGGTGTCCTTAGGAGCTCCGCAAAATTCCTAGAACTGTGCAAAAGGCAATTGTGGCTGCTGATGCAAGGGGGGCGCCCGTGAGGGGGAGTCACGCGAAATTCAACGACTAATCGAGTGGACGGAGGAATGTGGGTGGACCGGGGGAAGAAAGCCATTCAAACGTGTTTCTGACCAACTTGAAGGCTGAGGAAGGTCCTTGAAGGGAGACAACGTCCAGTCGTGGAGGAGCAACTCTTGAGCTGGCCGAGCCATCACTCGAAGGTCCTTCCATCGTCTGGTTCGTCGCTGATCCTCTGCTGCCGTCTGGTGGCGCGTCCGGTCGTGGATAAGGTCTCGGAACGTAGCGTCGCCCGTCCAGTCGTGGATGAGGTCGGGGAACGTAGCGTCGCCCGTCCAGTCGTGGATTAGGTCGCGGAACGTAGCGTCGCCTGGTGGCCCGTCCAGTCGTGGGTGAGGTCGCGGAACGTAGCGTCGCCCGTCCAGTCGTGGATGAGGTCGCAGAACGTAGCGTCGCCTGGTGGCCCGTCCAGTCGTGGATGAGGTCGGGGAACGTAGCGTCGCCCGTCCAGTCTTGGATGAGGTCTCAGAACGTAGCGTCGCCTGGTGGCCCGTCCAGTCGTGGATGAGGTCTCGGAACGTAGCGTCGCCCGTCCAGTCTTGGATGAGGTCTCAGAACGTAGCGTCGCCTGGTGGCCCGTCCAGTCGTGGATGAGGTCTCGGAACGTAGCGTCGCCCGTCCAGTCTTGGATGAGGTCTCAGAACGTAGCGTCGCCTGGTGGCCCGTCCAGTCGTGGATGAGGTCTCGGAACGTAGCGTCGCCTGGTGGCCTGTCCAGTCGTGGATGAGGTCGCGGAACCTAGCGTCGCCCGTCCAGTAGTGGATTAGGTCGCGGAACGTAGCGTCGCCTGGTGGCGCGTCCAGTCGCGGATGAGGTCTCGGAACGTAGCGTCGCCTGGTGGTCCGTCCAGTCGTGGATGAGGTCGCGGAACGTAGCGTCGCCCGTCCAGTCGTGGATGAGGTCGCAGAACGTAGCGTCGCCTGGTTGCCCGTCTAGTCATGGATGAGGTCGCGGAACGTAGCGTCGCCTGGTGGTCCGTCCAGTCGTGGATGAGGTCGCGGAACGTAGCGTCGCCCGTCCAGTCGTGGATTAGGACGCAGAACGTAGCGTAGCCTGGTTGCCCGTCTAGTCGTGGAACGTAGCGTTGCCTGGTGGCCCGTCCAGTCGTGGATTAGGTCGCGCAACGTAGCGTCGTCTGGTGGCCCGTCCAGTCGTGGATTAGGTCTCGGAACGTAGCGTCGCCTGGTGGTCCGTCCAGTCGTGGATGAGGTCGCGGAACGTAGCGTCGCCCGTCCAGTCGTGGATGAGGTCGCAGAACGTAGCGTCGCCTGGTTGCCCGTCTAGTCGCGGAACGTAGCGTCGCCTGGTGGCCCGTCCGGTCGTGGACTCGGTCTCGGAAGGTAGCGTCGTCAGCCTCATCTAGTTCGACTACTCGTGTCCTCCCTTCAATATCCTCATTCCCCCCTAGTCACGGTTGATGTCCCTGGCCGCCAAGACCACAGCTCCTCGCGTCCTGTCATCTCGTTGCCAGCGTCCTCCCTCGACTGCCGTCCATCTCCTCATCCTCCGAGTCAGCCGCCACACTGCAGTTTGTCCAGCCACTTCCACCCGTCACTCCATTGTCAACGAAAAATGCCATTTTTTTCCCACAGGAAATTACTGCTTCATTGGTCTTCCTGGCCACAGAATGCCGCCCCCCCACCGGGCAGAGCGGATAAGACACGACTGATTGTGATGTGGGACCGCCGCCGACAGAGACAGGGCAGGTACACCACCAGGCGCACATTCAGATTGCGTTCTGTTCGTGCTGGCGGCGCAGTCAAAGGATTACCAGCCCACCCCCTGGCACAAATCAAAGCGAAAATTCCACTTTTGCCATCTGGGAGATTAATGATTATTCAATGGTGTCGTGTCTTGCGCGGATATCCATTCGAATTCGAATGGGTTTCGCTCAGACACGCAGTCCTGGCAGTCCTGCCTCCGTTCCTCTCCGCAGCGCTGCTGATTTGTGTAATTTCATTATTGGAAAATGATTTTGCGAATTTCGTCTTCTCTCGGGGGGAATGATGAGGTAGTTCTGTAATTGAACCCGTCGAGAGCGTGCATCTCCTGGGGGAAGCAACGGGGCGGGGGGACGCAATTCGATTTCTACCGTGGGGCGGAGTGAGCCTTTCACCGACAGAAGAGTCATTCCGCCCTTCGCCCTCTCAACTATCGGGGGAATAGGCCTCAATCGTAGAGCGAAGGAACTGGGGCTAGTCCTAGACAAGAAGCTGAAGGCGACCGAGCCATAAAGGCAGGGTCCAAGCTCCCACAGCAATGGTGTGGATGTGCACAGCTATTGTCAGGCCTTGTGGCCTCCAACCTAAGGGATTACAAGGACTAGCATGCCTGGGAGTGGTGGACACTGCTCCAGGCACTAGAGGGGCCCAGAGGTTCTCTTGGATCTTCCTCCGCTTGAACTGGCACGCAAGCCCAAGCGATACTCAGCATCGATCCACCCTCCCAGCGGAACGCAGAAGAACCCGTCGAGAAACTCGACAGATGGGTCGAAGGTGGACAAGAGGCGCGGGCATCTTCTCCGAACTGTGAGGTTAGCAGCACACTTAGACCATTGTTGGCCCCTTGTGACGCCCTGTGCAAGATGTGTCACGGACGAGCTGTACAACGCCATGCCTTGCTTTGACTCTCCCGCCAAGCTCGCCAGGTTGTGCAGGGTGACGACGGAGTTCTCTCGCTGCTCCATCAGGGTCGGTAACGAACCCAGCGAGGCCTTCAGTGGCAAAAAAGACTTTAGGCAAAGCGACGCGCTGCCATGTGACTTGACTTTCGTGCGATCCGCAAACGTAGCCACCGGATGTCCCTTCAACTGCCAGCTTACGCGGACGACATCGACGTGATTGGCAGAACTCAGCGAGCCGTCAGTGAGGCCTTGGCTAACATTGAGACGGATGCGGTTGGAATGGGCAGTAAACCAGGGAGCAACGAAGTATATGCTGTCCCCAAGAAAGGACACATCACCATCGACGTCGCAATTGCCAGCTATACCTTCGAGGTATTCAAGGACGTCACCCACCTCGGCACAGTGCTGAGCTCAAGCGTAGGACAACTCTTGCCAACCGCTGTTTCTTCGGGCGCAGGAGGCAATTGAGTAGCAGAGCCCTCTCTCGAAGAACCAAGTTGACTCTGAACTTACTTACTTAAGGTGGCGCTACAGTCCGGGGTGGACCTGGGCCCAAGACTCTGTACAGGACACTGACTATCCCAGTTCTGCTAGACGGCGCGGAGGCATGGACAATCTCGAGAGCGGAGAGAGATCTTCCCGCGATCTTGTGTTGACGGCTTCTGGAGGAGAAGGTTCAACCACGAACTGTACGGCCTGTACAGCGACATGAGCCCAACACGGCTAGGCCCGATGAGTCTTCGACTTGGAACCAGTGGGAGAAAGCAACAGAGGAAGCCAATGGTGGACAAGTGTCGAAGGACCTCACGCCAAATTGGTGGCCAGCTGGAGAGGCTTGTTGGCTGAGGCTCTGGCTCACCTCGGACTGTGGCGCCCGACGTGATCATCTGGAATCAGAATAAGGCACAAGCCGCAACAGCGGAGAAGATCACAAACTTGTACACTAACTCCAAGAGGATGGACCAAGCCGACGAACGAAGACCTGTTTGGACCCGCGCTTAGAAAGGTTGGAATTCGAAATAGCGCGACATTCTGCCTCAGGCCTACAAGAAGGAGCGAGCAGGCAACGCATACTTTTAAAAATTAGAGGAGAGCAGAATAGAGTGGCTGATAACTGAATGCATCAAGGATCGTCAATCAGTTCCAGTCAAGCGGAAGATCAGTCGATCAGTTGAGAGGCTAGGTTGTAGCGCCAGCGAGCTGATACATAATTTCCAACCTAAGCGCGGATCGGTCTGTGACTACTTCTCTAAGCCTATCGGCCATAAGCTGCTAGGGCATGTAGCCATCACCGGAGATTCGTTTCGTGCGGTCAGGTGGGTCTTCTCGGCAGACGACTGGGTTCCACTCGTCATTCACGTCAAAATGGACTTAAAGGTCTGTCTGTTGGTCTTACAGTCGCTTGCGAAAATAGAGACCTTCAGTGACAGTTGGAGTGACAGGAGGTGAAAGGCAGGAGACGATGAATGCGACCTTTCATCGAGAAGGAGAACAGGACATCTCTGGGCACAAGCCGTCGAGGGATGAAAGGCCACTGGAGCTTAGATTGGACCCCAGCTTAGGCCGAAGGCCTTGGTGGCAGGCAACATGTCCCTAGCGTCGGGCAATTTTCATTTCAATGTGAACTGGTCATTTGAGACATCATCGAGGAGACCAGAGGAGTGACTACAACAGCCATCGATCCCCAACACGAGCTCCATCGCCGTCCAGTCAATGCGACGCTACACTTGCACTGCCAGGCAAACTTCAAACAGCCCCTTCAGCCTACATCACCAGCGCAGACCATATCGGCGCCACCTGATTCGAGCATAGGCGGGACAGTGACAGAGGAAGTGCTCTGCGGACGTAGCAGGAGGTGTCTGTCGCCTGCAGCTTGTTCTGTCTAGGGCGGATTCCTGGCAGATGTCTGAGTCATGCGACTGTGCTCTTGAGAGGTCCAGCTATCGCTGGAAGCCCTAACCAAGGACGAGGGTAGGCCTGGCTCCTCTGATCCTTGTCCAGCTTTCATTTCCTCGACCCAGACGAACTCAGGACTGTCCTGGAAGTGGTTGGCAGTACAGAACGCCTCTTCAAAGGATCGCACACCTTTCCACTTGGAGAGCCGACGCGAGAGACCCCCAGAGGTGTGCAGTGGCGTGTCGTCGCCCTCCACGAAGGCCCCATCCGCACAAATTCGACTTGATTTCTTTCCTGACTCAGACTGTGTCCGTAGCCATGCCTGAGTGTGGGGAAAGTGTCCCGTCGGTGCGCATGGTCCTCGAAGTTGGACTGCTGTTGTGCCAGAGACATCTCCTCTTCAGCCGGAAGGTGGCACTGAGAGTGCTTCAGGGCAGGAAGACTCAAGGAGTCAAAAATGTCTCCAGTCGGAGTCGGGTTCAGGCAGTCTCCATGATTCACGTCATGGCTTGGGGGGGACACGGATAGTGGCTGACTGCTAACAGCAGTCACACTCAGGCCAGAGTTGGCCCATTGGGATACAAAAAGACACGGAAGACGTGCCAAATTCTGAGAGAGAACTGAGAAATGGAAGACTCCTTCCAATGGGCAGTCAGTTCGCGGATTGGGACCGGCTTCCACAAGGGACTCAATTCAAAGTGGCACCCGCTTGGTCTTCAGCTGTCACAGTGACGCAGTCCTGTCGTGGCGCAGCCTAGACAAGGCGAACTCCTATCCTACAGTGGTTCGAGGACAAGCTTGTGTCTCACATCAAAGGAGAGCCCTCGGAATACGGACTAGACGTCGTCCGCGACTGAACTTGAAACCGATGCCTGCAGCCAACCCTGTCGTCTGACTCGTGGCCTGGCTGGCCTACTGACTGGCATCTCGTCCGATCTCTTATCCCAGAGCGGGCTTCTTTAACGTGGCCTCTCGAGACTATCCCGATGGGGAGTGATCCAAAATGAAGTGTGATTCCAGAATGAGTGAGCAGCGCCCACTCATTCTGTGAAGCGGACAAACAACGCTGAGAGACGCAACCCCAGCGACGAGCGAAAACAGACGGACTGTAGGCCAACTTTGCCCAACTTCTGACTGATTCCCCGAACGTTACAATTCACATTCAACACAGTCTCCCCTTGTCTGTCAATGCCAACGATTACCTCATGTGTGTGTCGTTGTTTTTCTTTCCCAACTAACTTGCCACACAGTGCGATGCACAAGTCTATTGTGCACGCGGTTGTACGAGTAAATTTAGACATGTTTCGAGTGCAGCCAGCGCCCCGTGATGTGTGCGAGTGCATTGTCACCAGAACCAGAATAACATGCCAAAAAAATTAAACATTGCGTGTCACGCGAATGGAGGGAGCATTGTAATGTGCCTTGGCGATAACGAACGGGGTAATGGCCGCAAGGTCTGCTCGGGCTGTTTGGGCACTGGTAATGAACTTGAAAGGCCTTCGCCGAATCGATTTTGCGATTAGTAGTCAGGTTTTGTTATATTTTTGTGAATATGGGGGTTTTTGACTTGAATGGGGGTAGGGTAGGGTACTGTGCTAGACTCACTCGATTCAGAAGAGAGTGTGTCCTAAGAAGCCATGCCTGGGCCACAAAGTGACCAGAAATCGATGTTTAGAGGCGATTCCTTGGAATTTTTGGTTCACATCAGTGCTTGTCTGATAGGAGCAGATGCTTCTGCCACAAGTTCGGGCCATTCATCCATGCAATCGGTAAGGAACCGACTTCTGTTCCCCGAATTCCATGGGACAACATAGGAGATCCTGGTTTTCGCCTCCAACCGGGCACCCATGGCATCTTCCTTACAAAACCCTTTGATACTCCATTTCTACTCGAAATTCCCTTTCCATCTATGTGCCATACATCCCTAGGCTCGTCCTAGTTGCAGAGTAAATCGATCGACAAGACAATGTGTCCTCTGAAACCCTGCCTGGGCCACAAGGTGACCAAAAATCGATGTTTAGAGGCGATTCATTGGGTCTGTTGGCTCATGCGTGTGTTGTCTGATGGAAACAGATACTTCTGCCACAAGTTCTGGCCATTATTCGATGCAGTCGATAAGGAATCCACTCCTGTTCCCAGAATTCTATGAGACACCGGAGGACAACCCGGTTTTTCGCCTCCCACCGGCAACCGACAGCATATTTGTTACCAACACCTTACATACTTCGTTTCTACACGAAATTCCCTTTCCATCCATATACCATACATCCCCAGACTCGTCCTGGTTCCCGAGAAATCCGCTTCACAAAACGGACCAACCACCCAATCACCTGCTTCAGAAACGCGTTTATTTTCAGCAAAAAAATGCGACCCAATTGTGACGCCGGTTTACTGCATTTTTTCGCGTGAAATGTGACATTTTCTGAAAATCCCAATTGGAACCCAGAATCCACCTCGAATGGATGAGGCTGCGTTGGAAGAGGACAACCCAAGTGAACTGCATCAAAAATTTCCCAAGAATCCCTTGAAAAGACGAGAAAAGTGGGTCTTCTGATGACATCACGAGGACCCCCGGAACTGAAACTTGCATCGGTTGACGTCTGAAGAGTCGATTGATTGATATTTTGACATGGATTTTACTTCGGTTTTGGGAAGGATTTCGTGAGGATTTCGACAAGGCTTCACTCGGTTTTCATTCAAAAATTCATCGTGTGGTGAGAAAACAAAAATATTCCAAGCAACGTGAGGAGCTAAATAAAGAAAAATGTCATGCAATGAAAGTAAAGCGAAAGCAATAGGATCTTAAACAAAAATACAAGCACACATTTTTGGACCAAATATTTTTTTAGCAATTCTCCGAAAATGTGTTCACTAGGAATACGTATGTTATTTGTGAGTTAGAGAGTGGGGGGGGGGGGGGGGGGGGGGGCTTTATAAGTAGGATGGCAGAGGATGGCAAACACGTCTTCAGCTTTTTCTCTGTAGACACAGGCAGCTCCTCACGGTGGCACGAGAGGCTGTGAAGGCACGACGTCCGGTTTTGGTGATGTCAAAGTGGTTCTCGAACGGAAGTGAGTTCTAAATAGACGAGAGCTAACAGCTCATCCTTTGCTTTGTAAAAGAGGCTCTTGAAAGGACCACGAAGTCCAAGCAAGTCGAGAGACGTCCCGAAGGTGCTGTTGTAAAGGAAATCTACAGAAGTTCTAAGCACGTGAGAGGCCACCATAGATGGATGGATCCTTCTCCTTCCTTGGCTTTGCTGCTGTTGAAGGGTGCCTCCAAGTACCAGGAAGAGGCTCTAGAAGGGACACGAAGACAAGACGAGCGTCGTCCCGAAACGGCTGTGCTTCAAGAGTTCTACAGAAGCTCTAAGGACATGAGGGGCCACCATAGATGGATGGATCCTTCTCCTTCCTTGGCTTTGCTCCTGTTGAAGGGTGCCTCCAAGTACCAGGAAGAGGCTCTCGAAGGGACACGAAGACAAGACGAGCGTCGTCCCGAAACGGCTGTGCTTAAAGAGTTCTACAGAAGCTCTAAGGACATGAGAGGCCACCATAGATGGATGGATTCTTCTGCTTCCTTGGCTTTGCGGCTGTTGAAGGGTGCCTCCAAGTACCAGGAAGAGGCTCTAGAAGGGACACGAAAACAAGACGAGCGTCGTCCCGAAACGGCTGTGCTTAAAGAGTTCTACAGAAGCTCTAAGGACATGAGGGGCCACCATAGATGGATGGATCCTTCTCCTTCCTTGGCTTTGCTCCTGTTGAAGGGTGCCTCCAAGTACCAGGAAGAGGCTCTCGAAGGGACACGAAGACAAGACGAGCGTCGTCCCGAAACGGCTGTGCTTAAAGAGTTCTACAGAAGCTCTAAGGACATGAGAGGCCACCATAGATGGATGGATTCTTCTGCTTCCTTGGCTTTGCGGCTGTTGAAGGGTGCCTCCAAGTACCAGGAAGAGGCTCTAGAAGGGACACGAAGACAAGACGAGCGTCGTCCCGAAACGGCTGTGCTTAAAGAGTTCTACAGAAGTTCTAAGCACATGGGAGGCCACCATAGATGGATGGATCCTTCTCCTTCCTTGGCTTTGCTCCTGTTGAAGGGTGCCTGCAAGTGACAGGAAGAGGCTCTCGAAGGGAGTTAAAGAGTTCTAAACAAATTCTAAACAGATGAGAGCCCCCGAAAGCTGCTGTTAAAGAAATTCTCCAAGGACCACTAAGAGGCTCTAGACGAGACACAAAATCCCTACAAGCTTAAGACCGTCCCGAAATGACTGTTCGAAAGAGGACAGCTGAAGACCCACTACAGATGAACCATAGCTCCCATGTGAACAACACTATGTCCTGTTCGCAGGATAACCTCTTTAAACCTTCACCTCGTCCTCCTCCCACACACACACACAGCTAACTGAGGCTAGAGCAAGGGAAAAACGGAAAAACAAACTAGACCACCAGCGAAACCAATCTACTAAAAGTCCAACGAACACGAACACGCCAGTCAGGCTAGGCCCGAGCATACCTCTCGGACCACTCAACCCCACATTTGCCGATTAAATTCTGCCACACAAAAGGATAATAAAAGGATATTTGTATTTTTTTTTTCTTTCCTCCTCGTGGGGGGTTTTTTTCTCTTTTTTTTCATTTTATTTGTTGTCCCTGCTCCTGCTCTGGTAGTGGAGGCGGCAGTTGAGAAAAAGTAGAGATAAGTACACACCCAAAACCGACAACGACTACCGACACGACATGCTGGATCAAAAAATAAATACGTTAACGCGCTCGTATGAATCTAACGGTGTAGCTATGCATTTTTAAATTGAACATAAGCCCCACTGGTATTGTGTTTTTTTTGCTTTTCCTTTTCTCAATCTATTACCGAGCAGGAGGTCGATCTAAATTCATTAATCCATTAACTCCTCTCCCCCCTCAAAGCAACGGAAAAACAACGAGCCAGAAATACGATAATCTCAAGAGAAGAAACTGTGCGTGTGGAATTCTTTCTTGATTGAATCATTTCATCGGGAGAAAAGAAGGGGTCTCAAAGGGGTCCCGAAGCAAGGAAACAGGATCTCATCATCCAACGCAAAGCGTAACCGTACCGCACAGCCCAGTGACAAATTGTTTCCGGTTACGTTACCTGTAATTGATGACATTTCGACTAACAAACTATGACGTGGCAAAGATATTTCTTTTTCTTTTCAAAAGAAAAACAGAAAATATCCGAAAAAAAACACACACACTCAAAAAAGACTCAACACAGGCACACCCACACACACCGCCACGCAGAGAGACACACATTCACTCACACACAATGGTTTTCGAAATTTTCATTTGGTTTCCAAAATCGAACGCACAAATTTGCACTCGCCACAGCAGCAGGCACAGATTGGTTTATTTAACGGTCTTATGTCTTTTCGTTCGATTGAATTTGCTATTGCTTTTTTAACGAACGTTCAGACGTTCAGACGTTCGAACTCGTATCGTATCGAGACGAATGACGGTAATCGCTTGTGAGACGATGAGCGTTCGAAAAAACGTACAAAATATTGAATTTCGGTTTTTTTTTGTTTTCCTTTTCGAAAATATCGAGCAAAATCCTAGAAGAGAGTACATTTCGAGTGGCTGGTGGTGTTGGGAAAACATCAGAGGGGAAAGCATGAGAGAGGCAGTTTTTTTTTTTCAAAATTTTGAAATTTTTTTTGAAAAAAAAACGAAAAGAACGGAATGATAAATTTTGGAAAATGCAAGGGTTTTTTTTTTGTTTTTTTGAAAATTTCTGTTCGCTTACTTTAAGAAACTAAACAAGCACACAACATAACACCGAAAAAAAAAAAACACAACATACGACCCGCTTCATCAAAAACCCGACGACGTCTCCTCAGTTTGGGTAGATGTAAGCCCGGGCACCCCGACACGAATTCGTTGTACGACAGAGCTATGTGTGTTGTGTGTGTTGGGAGAGGAGCGAAATACAAGCGCTACCACTGGTGTGCGGTATGTTGGGTGACCGATGGGTTGTGTGTGAGTTTCTTTGGCTTCGACGACGAAAATGTTTTTCACTCTCTTACCTAGGCCTTGGGATGCCATTGTGAGGCTATATAGATTAAATTGTATGTGAGTGTGGTGGGTTTGGTGTGAGGGTGGGTGGGGGTGGAAGGGGTGATGGTTTTCCCACGAGTGGAACAGAGACAGAGAACAAGAGAGGACGATGCAAGGAAAAAAAGAAAAAGAAGAGAATTAAATACATACTAAGAGAGAAGAAATTGGGCCTATGTCTACCGAAACCACCCCCGTGCCGTCCTCTTCAACACAACTAACGATTACAACTTCTCGCCATGGAAATACTCTCTCGCTCATGACGGCAAATAAGAAAATATTCAGTTTACTTCTTTTTTTTGTTCTGATTGCCTCTGTTTTTGGGATATTTTTGGTCCCACTTGTAGTCTCTCTTTCTCTCTGTCCTTCTCTCTCCCTCGTTTATTGCTCATTTCTCTCCTTCGACCGCGATATCTCTCTTTCTGGCTGCTTAAGCACTACAATGTCGTGCCATCTTTACCCCCTTCCGCACAACAATCCCACCCTAACCACCATCCCCCCACCCACCACCCACCACCACCCCCCCTCCCCGTCCTCTTCTATCGTCACTCCGTCATCGTCGTCGTCGTCGTCGTCGTCGTCGTCGTCTTTGACGCTCAACGGTCTTAAAGAAAGAAGAACCAGACGAGGAGGAACAGGAAAATCTCACAAAAATGCTTAAAAATAGAAAAAAGAAAAACTTCGTGCAAGAAAATTCGTGTTCATCTTAAATGCTTTTTTAAACGTAAGCCCTCCATCCCCCCTCCCCCTCTTCTCCCTCCCCACCACCTCCCCGGTCGTCATCGGGCACAAAATTTTCACTGTATCCGAATGTGAGGGCTGTCGCCTTGCCTGTGTGTTGAATAACTTTTCCGTATGTGTACACCATAAGAATGTTTTGTGTTCCTGGCACATTTTTTTTGTTTTTTTTTGTTTTCAACAAAACCACAACCCTCCACCCGCCACCCTCCACCCACCACCCTCCACCAGCAGTTTAATTACATTTCTCTCGAGTTTTAGTCAGTCGTAGAGTCGTTCACAACCGTTGAGGTCTTGCGCAGCGCACATTGTATGTCTCTTTTTCTTGGGCGGGTTTTTTACTGCTGCCACTGCCACTGCTGCTGATGGTACTGGTGCTGGTGCTGGTGCTGGTGCTGTAGCTGTAGCTGCTGCTGCTGCTGGTGGTGATGATGGTGCTTCGAACTTCATGCTTGGTAATGGTGATGGCTGTGCCGTCAATTCGTGAGACTTTCTATAGATTAGTTCGGAGTTGAAAGCTTTCCACAGGACCCAAGAGGACCCGCACACATGCATAGTCGTACATTGTTTCAATACAGAGGTCAATAAGCATTTGCTGAAATGGGAGACGACGACGACGATGGGGCTGGATTGAAGGATGGTGACGCCGAGAACGAGGACGAGATGTTGACGGTGGCGTCGCTGGGCACTGGTGTGACAACGGGGAGGAATGGTGACGATGGCAACGACGGAGGTGGTGGTATTGTCACTGCTGGCGGTGGCATTGGCGGTGCCCATTTCAGTTAATTGAGGGACGAGAGCGGAAGAAAAGTTTGTGTTCTCTTAAACATCATCATCATGCGATGGGGGTTCTATTTTTTTTTTTTTCGTTTTCGTTTCCATTCTCTCTTGTTGCTCGAAAAACTGGGTAGTCACTAGAGTGTTTCATATGTAACCAAAAAAAACACCAGAGAGACGACATCTTTTCATTCGATGTTCACGATGTGACGAGCTGCGGGGACTGCTGGAAGTGTGATTTAATGTTTGAATATTTTACAACTTCTCCGAAGTGGATGGCCACGTGCTAGACGAATGACTTGATTGTTGTGCTCTTGACAGATGGAGGGTGTGATGGGAATTCTTTCTTGGGGACATTGAACTATGAACGGATTGCCAGTTCATAGAATACAAACGTAGACTCGTCCTGTTTGCGGAGAGAGTCGTTTAGTGAGACACGGTGTCTCTGAGGCCATGCCTGGGCCACAGATTGACCAAGAATCGATGTTTAGAGGCGATACCTTGGAATTATTGGTTCACATCAGTGCTTGTCTGATAGAAATGGATACTTCTGCCACAAGTTCGGGCCATTCTTCCATGCAATCGGTAAGGAACCGACTTCTGTTCCCCGAATTCCATGGGACAAGATAGGAGATCCTGTTTTTTGCCTCCAACCGGGCACCCATGGCATCTTCGTTACAAAAGCCTTTGATACTCCATTTCTACTCGAAATTCCCTTTCCATGCATGTGCCATACATCCCTAGGCTCGTCCTAGTTGCAGAGAAAATCGATCGACAAGACAATGTGTCCTCTGAAACCCTGCCTGGGCCACAAAGTGACCAAAAATCGATCTTTGGAGACGATTCATTGGGTCTGTTGGCTCATGCGTGTGTTGTTGTGATGGAAATAGATACTTCTGCCACAACTTCTGGCCATTATTCCCTGCAATCGATAAGGAATCCACTCCTGTTCCCAGAATTCCATGAGACACCGAAGGACAACCCGGTTTTTCGCCTCCCACCGGCTACCGACAGCATTTTTGTTACCAAAACCTTACATACTTCGTTTCTACACGAAATTCCCTTTCGATCCATATACCATACATCCCCAGACTCGTCCTAGTTCCCGAGCAATCCGCTTCACAAGACGGACCAACCACCCAATCACCTGCTTCAAAACCCTGTTTATTTTCAGCAAAAAAATGCGACCCAATTGTGATGCCGGTTTACTGCATTTTTTCGCGTGAAATGTGACATTTTCTGAAAATCCCAATTGGAACCCAGAATCCACTTCGAATGGATGAGGCTGCGTTTGGAGAGGACAACCCAAGAGAACTGCATCAAAATTTTCCCAAGAATCCCTTGAAAAGACGAGAAAAGTGGGTTTTTCCTCTCTGATGACGTCACAATTGACACTCATTCCGCACGTCGATTCCTCGAAATATCATCACATGGATATGGTTTCGGTTTCTGAACTCAAATTCATCATCGGTCGATGAACTGTGTAGGTTGACAGCCTCCAGCAGTCAAGGGAACGAAACCGAGGCTCACCAACGAGGAACAAAAATCCCAAAAAAAAAATATTGGGAAGTTGAAAAAGTTCTCTACGTGCCCCTCAATGATGACTGTCAAGGCCTACAGCCCAGCACAAGCGACGCTGTCGGATCAGCGACTGAGGGATCCTCATCCCTGCCCAGAGGCACATGAACAAACACACGAGTGTATAGGACCGTGTGTCTGTGTTCATGGACAAAGTGAAGTTAACCAAGCGAACGTGTCCATTTTAATTATACCTGCTGTCAGTG
Organism: Eristalis arbustorum; assembly: GCA_916610145.1. Taxonomy (NCBI): domain Eukaryota; kingdom Metazoa; phylum Arthropoda; class Insecta; order Diptera; family Syrphidae; genus Eristalis; species Eristalis arbustorum. Next base: position 3,145,261 of record OU744321.1, on the reverse strand, counting down.
TGTCCCGTGTCGTGTGTCAGTTGTGTTCGGTTTTGGATTATTAATTGCTACAAGTGGATGATTACAAGCTTTATCCACACTAATAGTCTCCTATCGAGCGGCCCCCTCCCATGATCCCCCGTCTGGTTAAGGTCCTCAATCGAATTATTTCAGCTTAGGGGATGATTACGGTGCACGTTGTGTATACCTGTGCTCTGGCAAGTGTTTGCATCCAAAAATAAAACAAAACCATCGCCGGGTTCTATTCATGGTGTCAAGCCATCCGGAATGAGAGTCCTCCCAGCAGGATTTCTCGTGCACACGTTCAATTTGCTTCGATTGCTCTGTGCACACAATAAGGTATGCTGCTGCTGCGGGAGACGATACACAATGGAATCGATTGAAAATTGGAAACAGGCACAAGCTGAATGGGTGGGGGTGGGGGGGTCTGCTTGCGGAAATCATGTTAGAATGTGACTGTTGTGGACGTTAACGTTTGCAATCAAATGACAAATGATATGCTGTGAGTGTAGGAGGCGCTTTATTGAGTTTCGTTAAGTTTTGTTGGGCATCGATAAGGGTTGCAATCATGACAAATGAAATGCTGTTGGTGTAGGAATTGTTTTTTTGAGCTTCGTTGAGTTTCGTTAAGTTTCGTTAAATTTTTGATTATGTTTGTAATCAGTTTCTGTATATGAATGGAATCGATACGAGGTGGTTTGAATAAGTTTTGAGGCTTGTGATGATTATTCGAAGAGACAGAAGGTCCTTCAACCGGTGGGTGGATACCTCGCCTCTTTGTGTTGCTACAAGAGTCTACAGCTTCTGTTGGAGAGATGAGGACTAGGAAGGAGCCATGATGAAGCACTTCATTTAAAAGGTTACGAGGCAGCAACCTTAACCGTCATTGAGTACCGACTGTCCTTGCACCCATAAAGTTCAAAGTCTATTTGGCCAGAAGCCACGAAAAATCCCCATCAAGTCTCCTAAATCACTGAGCCACCTAATATATGAGAACCATTCAGTCGCCAGCGAATGTCATCCAATGGATTACCACACAGTCGCCAGTCAGCACATCATTGCGTGACACACCGCCGGGGGATGCCAACTACATCACAGAGTCATAAAATACCTGCAGATCTGCATATTCATCGCTCAAGGATGTCACCCTTTCAAGGATCACCCAACCCAAATCAATGAACACAAGCTGAAAGAGAAATAACGAAACAAAGCGAAGCACGCTGTACTGTATTTTTTAATTAAAAATGAAACATGTTGACACACAGCCAGTCGGACGGTCGGTCGGTCGGTTGGACGGTCGGTGAGAGCAGCCTTCGCCCACCACCCGGTGACATTTAAACCGATACATGTACACCCGCCGAGCCAACGGGGCTTGGGGTATGCTTCAGTTTCACGTGTCGCTTGTCCATGTACGTAGGCTCGAGTGTGGTACACCCCCACCCGGACACGGGCGCACGTACACACGTACAGTGCATGTGTGTCGAGCGTGTGCTGCTTTAAATGCTTGCGCTGTATGTTAATTAGCTTACAAGCCGACGAGGAGCTATCCACCATCGGTCGGAGGTGCGCTGACTAATCAACTGAACGACCGGTCGACTGACTGACTGACTGACTGACTGACTGACCAACAAACCATCTCGACCCATCCCTTAAATTCTGGCAAACACGCGCCTTGCTGACGTCATATCAAACGCACACGCTCACACGTAGAGCCAGCAGCACAAGCACCCGCATCCAAGAGCAGGAAGAAGGGAAGGCAACAAGCCAAAGTCGATAAGGGCTCTATGATGTAACACGCAAGATAAACTCACATCAAGTGTGTGTGTGTGTTTTTTTTTTTCGGGGAAAATCCAAGACTTGAGCTTTTTGTTGCTCCCTCTCAGTCTCTCTCTCTCTCTCTCCGTCTCTCTGCGTCAGTGTGTGAGTGCTTACACATCCTAACATAAAAATCCTGCTGTAGGTCATGACAATGTTGTCCTCGAGAGAGAGCAAGCACATTCCGTACGAACTGTGACAACAGCGGTAACGATGATGAAATGTGCCGAGCTCGCGGGAGGTATGAGTCACAGCGGCGAACGGTTGGCGTGGGTGGCCACTAGTAGTGTACGCGGCGTAGCAAGTCGCCAAACATGCGCAAGAACCAGCGAGAATTTACACATTCACCAGCGGTCCTAGAGAGATGTCCTTTTTTTTTGTCAGGATTCGCGAGCGCCATCGGCAAGCCAACCAACCAGGCAGCCACCACCACTCGAGCTTCGCAGCGGCAGCGATGTTGTTATTGAAATGAATTATTTTGCATTTGTCAAGCCATCAGGCGACGAGGACGAACACGCAAACGGACATGGCACGTACAAATGAGATGAATAAACAGAGCACTGGCAAGGCCAACAGAATGCGTAAGTGAAACGCATCGTGGCGAGGCGGACATTAATAACACAGCATCGCCTTTCGTCGTTTGTGAAGAGTGGTGCTGGCATGAGGTCTTTGGTTTTTCTCTGAGCCTGAGACCCGGCCGGGATCTTGTGACGAGGTGAAGCAGTTTGGCTGTTACTGTAACACTGAGTCGCAGCTCAGGGGCAGGGGCGTTCAAGAGAAGTTTCAGTTCAAGATTGGCTCGCCTGCAGAGCTGGCCTTAGAACCACTGCCTTCCATCTCAGAGGAGCCGTCACAGGCTCGACAAACTGGACAGACCAGCCTAAGGGCCAGGGAACGAGGTCTCAGTTGACGGAGTAGGCCCAAGGGCCGGCCGAGGTAGCCTCAAACGTCGAAGAAGGCTCAAGGGCCAGCCAACGAGGCCTCAGTCGTCGAAGAAGGCCCGAGAGCCAGGGAACGAGCCCTCAGTCGACGGAGTAGGCCCAAGGGCCGGCCGAAGTAGCCTCAAACGTCGAAGAAGGCCCAAAGACCAGCGAACGAGGCCTCAGTCACCAAAGAAGGCCTAAGGGCCAGGGAACGAGGTCTCAGTCGTCGAAGGAGGCAAGAAAACCAGGGAACGAGGCCGCAGTCGACGGAGTAGGCCCAAGGGCCGGCCGAGGTAGCCTCAAACGTCGCAGAAGGCCCAAGGGCCAGCCAACGAGGCCTCAATCGACGGAGTCGGCCAGGGAACGAGGCCTCAGTCGTCGAAGGAGGCAACAAAACCCGGGAACGAGACCACAGTCGACAGAGTAAGCCCACGGGCCATTCAACGATCCATCGATTCAAGCCCCCGTCCACCCTCCAGCCGAGCACTCATCTTAACGTCCGCCACCTCGAGTTGGAGTGGCACTCGATAAAGAATCCAACACCTCACCGGCAACGACCACCCCAGGCACTCGAATGAAAAATAAAATCGCACGAAATTAATCCGACGCAGCAGCCCACGCAAGTTGGCACCCTACCTCTCCACGAGTGTGGCATCATCTCCCGGCCGGAGGAAGGGAAATTTTGAAATTTCTCGGAAATTTTTCTCGGCAGTTGGAGGCGCTACCTCTTAAGCCACTTTTGGAGGATTTGTTACTGCTGGAGAGGAATTTGTTCGAACTTTAAGGCGAGAGTGCGAGTGTTTCCCTAGTCGTCCTACAGAGTGGGCAGGAGTTTGAAGACAATCATCCAGGAGATCCTTGAACTCTGCTTGAATGTTCAAGGAGGAGGAGGAGGAGAAGAGCGTTGGTGAAGGTAGCCGTCGACGCTGGCGTTGGGGTTGTTGATGGAGTTAGGGGCGCCAAGGCAGTCGCTGAAATGGTTCTCAGGGTGCTTGTCGTGGTTAGGCGTCACTGAGAAGCTTCAGATGCAACTACAGATCCAATGGCACGTCGGCTAGTGTGTACACTGATCCTTTGCAAGGGCGTCGACACGGATTGGGGCCAAGTACAGACTCGCTAAGAACTGGATGAGCGCCCTACAAGCTCTCAATACTGGAGATCTTCTTATGTCGTGTCTCGTTGAGTGGGCGATGAGCAGGAACGGTTGACCGTCCAAACAGAAGGAGGTCCTCTTCTGTCATGTCCAGTCTAGTCTCGTTGAGTGGGCGATCAGCAGGAACAGTCGACTGGGACTAAGCTCCAAACTGAAGGAGGTCCTCTTCGGTCGTGTCCTCGTTGAGCTGCTTCTCTGACTGCTGCCTTCATAATTTGCCGAGGAGACCACAAATCCGTCCGCCCTCTCGCCCAACATCGACGGACAATGCTCCAAGACGACGATGAACCCTCAAAGACCTCAACGAGCAGCCAGCTAAGCCCCCCCTCGTTCGGATGAGAATCAAAAAGTAGGGTGCACGCACTTGCCACACACAAAGTACACCACAAATTGGTCATCCCGCCATCACGTCACACTCAAGGACTCCCACCCGCAAATGAGATCAAGCATTTTTCACTGGAATCATTAGTTCAGAATCCCCAAGGGCCCATCACTGGCTCTCGATAAACAGATTACAGACACTCCTAGAAGACTGAGGTCACGAGGGTGCACAGCGCCGAGCCGAGCGCCGTCACAGACCTCATTAAATAAATTCAAAATTCAGCGAATGCCCTCCGCCGCTCATAAGTGTGCTGTTCACATTAATTGTTGTGCTCGCATTTGTACGTCAAGTCCAGTCTAGACGTTGCCTCGCCCGGTGGTGGGGGTTTTTCGCACAAATTTGTGCTGTTAATTATCAGCGAGCGTGGGGAGTTCAATAAATCCATGTCCCTGACTTCGGATCAACTGACGTCACTAGGGATCCCTACACACACCCAGAGAGAGACAGATTTTTCTTTCCCTTTTCGGCGTGGTGCAAAAGTGATGACTCAGTGGCACGTGGTCGCTGAAAGGATGTCGATGACACATCCACGACCACCCTCGCGTGCGCCCATTCATCCCCCTCTGATGTAACATAATAATTTAATTGGACTTGCAACTTAAGTACAGTCCAAACACAAAATGTGTGTAATGGTAATTAAATCGCCATCATCGAGAGGCGAGAGGCAGTGAAAGAAAACGCTGACGAGCCGTTGTGTGCTCGTCCTTGCTAGCTGGACGTTTGTTTTTCCTTTTTGGGGGTGGTCATTTATTTTTGCTGGTTGCCCTCGTCGGTCGTCCGGGTCAAGATATGATTTAAGAAGAATAAGACATGCCGCATGGCGAGTGGGGTGCCTTTGGGCATAAAGGCAGATAACAAGAAGACCCGGAATGGTAGGGAAATCGAGGGCAACCCTTGGCTGGCGGTCGTCGTCGTTTAAGGCATCGCCAACACAAAGATGTGTGTATGGATTGGGAGTCACCCACCGCCCGTGGCACCCCTGCCATGGAAAAGATGATCCATGGGTAAGAGGCTTTAAACGCACTCGGAGACGGGGAATATACATGCGCATGGACATGGTACACACCGAAAAGGCATTGAGAAAGTTTCACTGAGCGAGAGAGAGAGAGAAGGAGATGGAACCCTGAAGAGGGGAGTGGGGGAGGGTTTAGGACATTTGGGGGCAACCTTTTAAACCTACAGTCGAACTAAGGACTAAGTCCGGGGGCGCTTGGGGGGCTCTTGGTCATTCTCTGAACCCAACAGCTAAAGTTCCTGGAGAGTTGAAGGGGTTTTCCTTCAGATACCGGGGCTTTTGACGATTGTTTGAATTAAGAAGTGCTCACTGATCATTGAAGTCACTTTGAGGCAGGTTTTGAGATGGAGACAACCGCTGCGCCGAGAATCTCTCCTTCGTTCAGTTTTACATTCGTCCGTAGGAGTGATCTAATCGAACGACTGTACAAAACTATTGCACTGTATTCATGCCAGGTACTTTACAGAGTTTCGTTAAGTTTCGTTCATTTGTGATATCTAGAGTAGGCAATCGAAATGCTATCTCTGAGCGAGCTTCAGTGGTGGACATTCAGTGGTGTACATCGGCCTAAGCACTGCAGTCATCCCAGTCACTTTAAACAGTTTCGTTTAGTTTCGTTCATTTGTGATATCTAGAGTAGGCAATCGAAATGCTATCTCTGCGCGAGCTTCAGTGGTGGACATTCAGTGGTGGACATCGGCCTAAGCACTGCAGTCACCCAGTCACTTTAAACAGTTTCGTTTAGTTTCGTTCATTTGTGATATCTAGAGTAGGCAATCGAAATGCTATCTCTGCGCGAGCTTCAGTGGTGGACATTCAGTGGTGGACATCGGCCTAAGCGCTGCAGTCATCCCAGTCTTTTTAAACAGTTTCGTTTAGTTTCGTTCATTTGTGATATCTAGAGTAGGCAATCGAAATGCTATCTCTGCGCGAGCTTCAGTGGTGGACATTCAGTGGTGGACATCGGTCTAAGCACGGCAGTCATGCCAATCACTTTGCACAGTTTCGTTAAGTTTCGTTCATTTGTGATTTCTTGACACAGAAGGAAGCAATCGAACTTCTTCCACTGGTGCTTGTGATTTCTTGAGACAGAATGAAGCTGGCGTTCATCAACAGTCCGTGGTGGTCCTACCCCTCAGGGGACACAATTATGCACGGTAATCGTAATGGACACTTGCTTAAATTTCGATGAGTTACCTTCACTGGTGATTTTTTTGAGCCAGAGGGAAGCAAACGAGTTTCAAGGAGAACCAGACTGTCTTCCATTCTTCCGTGCCAGCTTAGCAATCACTCGAATACCAAGGGCTGATGCACTTCCCACAGTTTCGTTAAGTGTCGTTCAATTTTCTCTCCGTCTACTTTTCAGTTAATTTTGACACGGGGGAAGGGGGCCATTCCTTTGTTTTCCAACAAGCAAATACAAAACGCACAATTGTAACGATATTATGTACCCATCCAAGTCAACCTCCCGCGACGCCACTCCCCTCTTCATTGCATGAGAAAGGAAATTCCATCTAAACGATGCCATCGGCATTTGATTATGGCACTTAGCCACTCTCATTTCTTTTCTTACGCAAATACGACGAAGAAACGAGGCACAAAGCATGAATCCACTGGTTGACAAGGACAAAAATTAAGTGCTTTTTTTTGTTCTTGTTTGGTTAAGGTTGAGGTTACAGAGAAATATTAAGAAGTGAGTGTGTGTGTGTAGTGGATATCAACCCGGCGGCACGATACAGCTGACTTAAAAGTTTTCAGAAATCCTTGAAATAGTTGCCTTCAACATCAAGAAGATGAACTCACAAAGTCACTCTCGGGTAACACGCACACACAGTCAGCCACTGACAAATACAGGCGCACATTTCTCTCTCTCTCTCGCTCTCTCTCGCACTCTGGTAGGGCCCCGTCACGGAGTGTGTGTGAGATGGGGGATGGATGGGCAGCTGGATTGGACTGAAAACTCTGATTCGATGATGTAATTTTAGCACAACACACAGATACACGGATACAGGGATACACAGGGACACTGCTAGGGGCCGGGGGGAGATACACACATTCGCACACATTTTGGGGGGTTGCAGAAACAAGAACAAGACGAAACACCAGAGGACAAAATGGTAATGACGATACACAATAGAGTGCTTCACACACAACATTTTTTGGGTCATAAATCGTGCACACCCACACACGGAGATAGACAGAGGATATGTGTGTGGATTTACACATGAATGGCTGGATGCTGGGATAATCTGCGAGAAAATCCCATCACTGGTGTAATGATACAAGACTGTTGACGTCATACATTTCAAAGGAGCAGCAGCACCGCCAGCAGCAACGATTTCATGTTGAACAACTAAACGAGGGATGAAGAGGGATTTTTTGAATCGATATCCATGGGAATTGACCTGTATGCCGTCGACGCACGCATGTGAACAGTCAGATGCTTATCCAATCTCAATTAACCCCCAGCAACACAAGCGAGACTTGACTGTTCACCAAGCCCCGGTCATTTGGTCGTCAGCGAAGCTAAACAGTAATTATGTACATCAAACGCTCACGCTCACGCTCACGGACATTGATATGCCATTAAATTGCAAAAGCCTGATTGCCATTGCAGCTGCGGGTAATCGCACACAAAAAACACAACACACCCCCACAGGACGTGGTAATAATAGAAAACATGAAGGCGAAACTTTCGCATGGCGCGGCAGCCCACGATTAGTGTGTGTAAAATTGTTTGTAATTCTTCACGGAGGACGAGGCGGAGAGGAACGAACGTTAATTGAGCCCAGCAACCAGCCCCCCAGCCGCCGCGGAATGGCAAACATCGATTAGCCGCTCTGACCTCAATAATAACAATTAATATCTTGATTTTGCCTCTCGCATCATAAATTCATCGCGGGTCTCAAGACAGTTTCAGTCCTTTGATGTGGGCTCGCCACGGTGCTGGTGGGTCCCTGGCTAAGGACACGCACTGAATATTCAATTGAATGGCAGCGATACCATATCATCATCATCGTCGTCGTCGTCGTCCATCGTCGTGCATCGTCGTCCATTGCGGACAACAGGCACGAACGGTCGTCGTCGGCTAGTATGGCTTACGTTTAAACAATGTCCCCCCGCGCGATACCATTGAGGGCAATTTTGAAAAATGGGGGCGGTCGCAAATGACATCACAAAGCCACACGCCAACACACACACACACAGTACGAGATAGGGGTGACTGGACGGGGACAGGATTCTAAATCTAATTAGACAGGAAAACTCTCTCGTGATTTGTAGGCCAAACGATGATCTCATTTCTGATAAGTCCTCAATCGATTCGATGCGATGAAAGGAGAAACTGCGAGGAGAGAAATATTTTCGATCACGTTGTGGGTCCTTGGGTACCCGCGCCCACCCGCGCCCACCCCCCGCCCCCGGGGGTTGGTAACGTTGACAGATGGTAAATGAAAACGAAGGTGAATGAACTATCGAATGGCGAGAGCACGAAGGGTACGCGGGTGGTGTCTTGCTTCGTTGAGCTTTTCGAGAAAGAAAAAAAATCGAGGTCAACAAAAATTCATCGAATGACATCATTTTTTTTTCTTTTTCTTTTTGGTAGGCAATCGGAGGAGTTTCACAAGATTTGACATCGATTTTTGTTTTTCTTGTGTTTGGTTAGTACAGTCGAGCTAGTGATGGGAAAAATGCGGACAAAGTGGATCCGAGGAGTTCGGATTGATGAGATGGACTGAGACGGTCTGAAGCATCCTGAGACACTCGGGGAGACCCTGAGAAACTGGGAGACTCGCTGGGACAATGGGAGACACCCGGAGACACTCTGGGACGCGAAGTTCGAGACACTCTGGGACACCCTGGACACGCTGAGACTCCCGGAGACACCCTGGGGTGCCCTGAGACTCCCGGAGACACCCTGGGGTACGCTGAGACTCCCGGAGACACCCTGGGGTGCCCTGAGACACCAGGAGACACTCTGGGACGCCAAGTTCGAGACACTCTGGGACACCCTGGACACGCTGAGACTCCCGGAGACACCCTGGGGTACGCTGAGACTCCCGGAGACACCCTGGGGTGCCCTGAGACATCAGGAGGCACTCTGAGACGCCAAGTTCGAGACATTCTGGGACACCCTGGACACGCTGAGACTCCCGGAGACACCCTGGGGTGCCCTGAGACACCAGGAGACACTCTAGGACGCCATGAAACACCTTGAGAAGTTTTGAGACACTCTGGAAACACCCTGAGACAATCTGAGACTCCCGAAGACACCCTGGGACGGTCTAGGACACCTTGAGACACCAAGGGACACCCTGGGCCACCCGGAGCGCTCTTAGACACCCTGATACGTCCAGAGACACCCTGAGACACTCGGAGATTTCCTGAGACAACTTGAGATACCAGGAAACACACTAGGACACCCTGGGACACCCTGGAACACCTTGTGACACCATGAGAAATTTTGAAACACTCTAAGGCAACCTGAGACACTCTAAGACTCCCGGAGACACCCTGGGGTGCTCTGAGACACCCTGAGACACCCCGAGAAATCCTGAGACACCCTGGGACACCCTGAGACACTTCGAGAACTTTCCAGACACTCTGAGACACCCTGAGACTCTCGTAAGCGTCGTGAGACGTCAGCGCAATCGATATTCAACTCGCAACCGATGCATGAGTCCACTGTTGGGCGCCAGTCGCTCTAAGCTCACATTTGCATAAAGACTGCAGGCACCCTCTGCTCGGTTGGCTCCTCGTGGCCCCTGTCGACGTCTGAACTGAGAAAAAAGCTGAAAATGACGTGATTGCCAAAGTGTTTCCCGTCTAATTAAATGTAAAAAAAAACACAGGCCCACCAAGCCCCCACAAAAAAATAGAAAACGCATGCAAATGATTGAAATAACGTTTAGCTAAGCAAAAACTTACCCGGAAATTACTTGAAAAAACGACTCAGGGTGGGGTGTGGAGAGAGGGCCAAGCAAACACACACTCTACTCCGCGTAAGATTTTCCACAGCCAACGAAAAAAAAAATTATTTTTTATTTTGTATCGCAACAAACACGTTAACTCTCGTAAAGCAGGCTATGTACACTAATCAGCGAGAATTTGAATTTCTTTCCTCTTCCATAAATACTGACGCATACATGAATTTATTTTTTATAAATTTTTTACTTTCCAACGCTTACGACGCCTGCTATCCACCGGTCTTGGTCAAGAGTCGTTCTTTGTGTCAAAGAATTTCCCTTGCGATCAATTTTGAACCAACATTGCTTACACTTGATATTTTTGACATTTTTTTTGAATTTTTTTAAAAAAATTTAAAAAAAAAAATTTTTGTAATTTTTTGTAAATTTTTCACAGCACAGCACGGGGATTTGGTTAGTTATTGTTGGTTTTTTTTTTTTTGGGGATTTTTATGGAATTGAGAAGAAAAAAATAAAAATTATGAGAAAAGATGGAAAAAATTGGATAAAAAAGATTTTGGAAAAAATACAAAAATTTATTTTTAAAAAGACAACGACGACTACGATTGTTTGTGGTGGTTTTTTTTTTTTTTTGTTTTTTAATCGCGTAGTCCAGTTAACAATTAAAACGTACCACGAGGACGAGCACGATAACGATTGCCTCCGTGACGGTAACGGGCAGGACCGATTAGAACACCAAACTGAACCATAGACATCGACGGATACAACAACAAGCGAGAGAGAGAGAGATAGAGTGAGTGTGAGAGAGAGAGAGAGAGTCAAGGAGGAACACACAGCAACTCAGAAGAAGAAGAACAACAATAATGTTCTAATAGTAGTACTACAACTGAAATCGATTCTTTGTTTGTTCTGCTTTGTAGGCTCGTTTCTCGGCGGTTATTTTTTGACAGGGAACCAACGGGAGAACAAAAAAAACACCGTCATATACTACTCTTTGGCCTCATGTTCCGACTGAAGTGAACACACACGCGTCGAGCCCTCACATACACCGAAGCGAACTTAAATGTTAGCTTTTTTTGTGTTCCGGCTGGCGCTAGTCACTGTGCGCCTCGCCCCCTCCTCATCGCGTATCTATGGATTTTCGAGCTTACAGTCCAGCCTCTGGTGGATTTATGTAACTAGGCATTTTTCGAACGAATATATAGTCCACGAAAATCAATAGGAATTCAGGCGAATCCGACGATATGCACACTATCCACACAATCTCTTAAGCAAGGCGGCGAAAAAAAAAACACAAAAAAAAAACCAAAATTCAAAAATTCACCCAACGAATCCGGGATTTTTTTTTTTTTTTTTCAAAAAAACCGTCTTTTCTTGACCACTGTTCCCTATCGATTAACACCCCTTGCATCACTTAAGAGAGAGGGAGAGAGAATCCACACGTCTTTTTAAATTCAAAAAAAAAAAAAAACTGTTTAATTTTGGATTTTTTTTTTGGTTTAATTACTTCCGTCTCCGGTAGCCGATGGCACGAAAAAATCAAAGAAGAAACTACGAGCCGTGCTGTGGCTAGAGTTGAGGAAAATTTCCAGGAATTGACATCACCCGTGTATACATTCAATGTTGCCGATGTTGCGGGAGGCAGGCGCAATGTTCCATTTTTTTTTCTTTTTTTTGCCTCCTTTCGCTCGAAAAGGGCTGACCTGGGGGGTGTGGGTGGAATGGGGGGAGGTGGTGAAGTGTAGGGAGAAATTACAATTGAAGAAGGATAGAATAGAGCCTAAAATTTCACTCTTTTGTCTCATGTTCCGCCACCACGCTGAGTATGGCGGATGGGAGTTCAGTTTTCGGGGAATTCTGTCTCTACCCTCTGAGCTTTAACTGTTTTTTCTTGCTTGCTGGTGCTGGGGCTGCTGCCACTGCTGGTGGTGGTGGTGGTGGTGGTAATTCTTAGTCAGCAATTGGACTTTGCGGGAAAGCATCGCCGGTGCGTGTCACTGTGTGTGATAGGCGCTTTTTGGAGTGAAATCCGATAAGTCTGAAGGTGTGTGTGGAGAACTTTTAAGGGCTCGAAAGTTCCCTATGAGTGGTTTGCTCTTAATCTGCATACATTTCCCACGGTGGATGTTGTAGCTTTCGCACCAGTTGGTTTGCCAATGCGCGGCCTCAGTGGACGATGTACTGTGCAATCGAGCACCATGCAGCACCAAGCAGCCATGGTCTGCTCTCTGTGGCACAAGCACCCAGAGGAGGCCTTGGCCGCCTCACGTTTGACGTGAGACATCTGCGGATGCAACGCCGGTGGCCACCATGGGCGCCTGGTGATACCACGCAAGCTCTCTGTGGCACAAGCAGCCGGAGGAGGCCTTGGCCGCCTCACGTTTGACGTGAGACACCTGCGGATGCAACGTCGGTGGCCACTATGGCCGCCTGGTGATACCACGCAAGCTCTCTGTGGCACAAGCAGCCGGAGGAGGCCTTGGCCGCCTCACGTTTGACGTGAGACATCTGCGGCTGCAACGTCGGTGGCCACTATGGCCGCCTGGTGATACCACGCAAGCTACGACCGATGGCCACATGGAATGGTTTGCGCGTGCTCAAGGGGTCCTTTAGTACCCCTAACTATCCGGGGTAAGGACACAGCACGTCCTGTGATTGCTTCAACATCGTCCTGGAGAAGACCGTGCGCAGCTGACACGCTGAAGTCCGTGCAATTGTCAGCATACGCCGATGACACTGACGTGATTGGCAGAACTCAGCGAGCCATCAGTGAGGCCTTGACTAACATTGAGACGAAAGCGGCTAAAATGGCTCTGGCGGTGAATGAGTATGTGCTGTCCTCAAAAAAGGACACACAACATCGACATCTTGGACAGAGCGTCACAGTGGGCAGCTGTAACTTCGAGGAAGTCAAGGACTTCACTTACCTCGACTCCGGAGTAAACTGTACCGAGATCAAGCGCAGAACAACTCTTGCCAACCGCTGTTTCTTCGGGCTCAGGAGGCAATTGAGTAGTAGAGCCCTCTCTCGAAGAACCAAGTTGACTGTGAACTTACTTACTTAAGGTGGAGCTACAGTCCGGGGTGGACCTGGGCCTATGACTCCATACAACAAGTGGTGGTTAGTAAGGCATTTCTGATGGATTTCAACGCTCAATGGGTGTCAAGGTCACTTTCTCTGACAATTTTTCCTACTTTCTACCGATCGTAGCCGCGTGGTAATAGGAGCCTAGGGGTGTTTTTTCATGCTGAATCCATTGCAACAAACGGCATTTGAAACAACCGCACGGTTTAGGAGATATGGCCGATTTTCCAAAAAATATACCTTTTCGGCCACTTTTTCCTACCTTCTACTGGTCGTAGCGGCATGAACTTGGGCTCAAAAGAAGCGTCTGACCGTCGCGCATGTATTCCAAAAATACTGGAACAAAAGCAAAATCGCCGAAAAACGCTTAGTTTTCGAGATATGAGCGATTTTGTAAAATTTGTTATTTTCGGTCAGTTTCTCCCGTATTTTTGCCCACTTTCTTCTTGCCGCAGCGGGACACATATGGGCTCAAAAGAAGCGTGCTTGCGTGCTGAATCGTTTGCAAGTGAAATGAACTAAAACAAGCCAATACTTTCCGAGATATCCCCGATTTTCCAAATTTTGTGACTTCAGGTTAGACATTCCACACATTCAAGCAAATATCTCCGGCCCTACTGGGTGTACCGGCATGTATGAGTATTCAAAAGACGCGTCTTTGCGTGCTGAATAAGTAGCATTTTAAATCAACTGAAACAAGGCAACCGTTTTCGAGATATGTCCGATTTTCCAAAATAAACGACTTTAAGTCACGTTTCGGCACTCTTAAGCGGATATCTCCTGACGTACTTGTCGTAGCTTTATGCGGGTAGGCTCTAAAGACGCGTCTTTTCATGCAGAAAAAAACGGATTTTTGCCTCAGCTCTCCAGCGAATTCCTCCCCGGAGGCATGGACAATCTCGAAAGCGGATGAAGAAGTCCTTGGGAGAAAAGATCTACGTGCGATGTTGTGTTGAGGGGTTCTGGAGGAGTCACGAACTGCACAGCGACATGAGCCTATTTAGGCGTCTACGGATCCAACGCCTACGGTGGCTGGGTCATGTAGAGCGTATGGACACCACAGCTTCGGCCCGGTCGGACAACAGATGACGCCCGCGTTTAAAGTGGCGCACCCAAGTGGAGAAGGACCTCAAGCAACTTGGTGTGCGCAACTGGAGACAGCTAGCCAGAGATCACGCTAGTTGGAGAGGCATGTTGGTTGAGGCCCAGGTCCACCCAGGACTGTAGCGCCACACAAAGTAGAAGAAGAAAGCCACAGCACCAGCCAAAGGGAGGAGTAGTCTGTGGAAGTCTATTCGCGTAATGACGACTCCGAATGGTGAACTGAGGGCAGTTGCAAAAGCAGGCGCTTATCACGCGTTTGAAATGCGGGGACTCTGTCATCAGCAAGCGTGTGCCACCAGATTCTGACAGACTATCAACCAACGAGCCACTGACGGCTAGAACCGCAGAGTTTAAGGCACACGTGATAGACTTGCGCTGAGAGACCTCATCGATGACCGTAGCCAAGCGGCAGTCAAGGCCGTGGCATCAGCCATCGCATCTGGGCGGGCAGTGTATATATGGGCGTGTGTATACTTGCGTCCGAGGCAACAACCAGGCAGTCGCCAATCACACGGACATTGGGCAGTCGTTAAAAATTGCTAAGGAGACGCCCCTCCCAGTTGACTGAGCTCCTCCTCCACACTCGTGTGCACCGTGACGAAAGCCAAACCATATCCATCCTCACTTCACTCACAGCAAGCCATTCCCCATCACCAACGAGTGCCAATCGTGACGTCATCGGAGAGGAAAAACCCACTTTTCTCGTCTTTTCAAGGGATTCTTGGGAAATTTTTGATGCAGTTCACTTGGGTTGTCCTCTGCCCAAGCAGCACCATCCATTCGAGGTGGATTCGGGGTTCCAATTGGGATTTTCAGAAAATGTCACATTTCACGCGAAAAAATGCAGTAAACCGGCATCACAATTGGGTCGCATTTTTTTGCTGAAAATAAACGCGTTTCTGAAGCAGGTGGTTGGGCGGTTGGTCCGTCTTGTGAAGCGGATTGCTCGGGAACTAGACCGAGTCTGGGGATGTATGGTATATGGATGGAAAGGGAATTTCGTGTAGAAACGAAGTATGTAGGGTTTTGTAACAAAGATGCTGTCGGTGGCCGGTGGGAGGCGAAAAACCGGGTTGTCCTCCGGTGTCTCATAGAATTCTGGGAACAGGAGGGGATTCCATACCGATTGCATCGAATAATGGCCCGAACTTGTGGCAGAAGTATCTATTTGCATCAGAAAACACACGCATGAGCCAACAGACCCAATGACTCGTCTCTAAAGATCGATTTTTGGTCATCGTGTGGCCCAGGCAGGGGTTTCAGAGGACGAGCCTAGGGATGTATGGTACATCATTGGAAAGGGAATTTCGTGTAGAAACGAAGTATGAAAGGGCTTTGCAACAGAGATGCACGCGGTGGCCGGTTGGAGGTGAAAACCGAGATGTCCTCGGTTGTCCCGTGGAATTCGAAGAACAGAAGTACACCCTTAACGACTGCATGTAAGAAAGTCCGCTAATAGGTCACAAGTTCCACTCGTGTTGGTTAAAGCAACGTTTCCTAATTCCATTGCCTTGGGTACGTCTAAGGAATTTCCTAAATAATTCCAAAATAATGAACCATTGCTCTTAACCTGTGATAACTACATCAACTAATTAATTTAAGAACCACCCACAAATGAAGAGCATTCAAGCAGACGCCATGTGCCAACGATTGTCCTTTTTTCATTAGCAAGCGGTTTTTAACGACTCTGCCATGCACTGACCACTATTGGTGCACAGTCTTCAGCGAATGGACCAAAATGCCGTAAAACGTGTGAAGGGACATTGGATATCGTGCACGTCAGCACATCAGCACATCAGCACATCGTCCTCGTCAAACTGATTCCCACCGTCGTTGGTTGGTGATTATGCTAAGTGGCTGCTCTGTTGCATCCGCCCAAGGAGAGATGTAATTGGCGCATTTATGACGCGTTATTGAGGGACGTTACATTTCACAGCGCATTTAATTGCAATTGAATATTATTGAACCCAACCGCAGATCCATCCATCCTTGGCAATAAACAATTTTATGCGCAGCCAGTGCATCGGAGCTCAGTGGCTGGCAATGCCATCAGGGATATCTTGGAGTTTTACGGACTTCACCGGAGCACCCAACCAACCCGCCCGCCCTGTTCGCAAGACAACGCGGGCCAGACGTTTGTTCGTGCATCCACCAGCACGTGCATTTGAAATTCATTGCCACCACTACGTACGATGCATTTATGATCTCTGTGACTGGTGGGGTTTACGAGCTCCGGGTGGAAATGAAGTTAAATTAATCAATGGAATGCCCGCCACAGTCACAAGTCGCGATGCTAGACAACCAGGCTACCAGCGATGAGATCAGCGTTTTGTGTGTGCGACGGCGGTAGTCACGAAGCTGCTGAGTGAAATGTCATTAGGGTGGTCCTCGTCGGGGGGAGGGGGCTCATTTTCAGCGCTTTTTCTGTCTACTGCTGGATGCAATTGAAGAGGTGAAGAGGGGTGTGTGCTGAAGTTACTTGCGGAGTCTTGCCCGCGGGCGGTCACCAAACAGGCATTTGTTTGCCTCTTCTTCTTCGACAGAGGAGTCCTTGAATTTTTTCGATTTTTGCCATGTATTCTAAATGGATACTTGCCATTGACTCAAAATGAAAAAAAAGGCTTATTTTGAAGGCGAAAATATGGGAACCTCCAGTTCACTGATGTACCCACGGCTAGGCAGAGCTTAACAGGAGAACACAATGTGATGTGTAGGATGAAGGACATGCAACTATTCAAAGGCATTCTTCCATGCAGTCGTTAAGGGATCCACTTCTGTTCTCCGAATTCCACGGGACAACGGAGGACATCTCGGTTTTCACCCCCAACCGGCCTCTGACTGCATCTCTGTTACAAAACCCTTTCATACTTCGTTTCTACTTGAAATTCCCTTCCCATCCATGTGCCATGCATCCACAGACTCGTCCTATTCACCGAGATAATCGATTCACAAGATAGAGTGTCCTGCAAAGTCATGCATGGGGCACAACGTGACTAAAAATGGAAGTTTAGAGGCGATTCCTTGGAATTTTTGGCTCATATCAGTGCTTGTCTGATAGGAGCAGATATTTCTGCCAAGAGTTCGGGCCATTCTTCAGTGCAATCGGTAAGGAACCGACTTCTGTTCCCCGAATTCCATGGGACAACATAGGAGATCCTGGTTTTTGCCTCCAACCGGGCATCCAGTGCATCTTCGTTACAAGACCCTTTGACACTCCATTTCTACTCGAAATTCCCTTTCCATCCATGTACCATACATCCCTAGGCTCGTCCTAGTTGCAGAGAAAATCGATCGACAAGACAATGTGTCCTCTGAAACCCTGCCTGGGCCACACGATGACCAAAAATCGATCTTTAGAGACGATTCATTGGGTATGTTGGCTCATGCCCGTGTTTGTCTGATGGAAATAGATACTTCTGCCACAAGTTCGGGCCATTATTCGATGCAATCGGTATGGAATCCCCTCCTGTTCCCAGAATTCTATGAGACACCGGAGGACAACCCGGTTTTTCGCCTCCCACCGGCCACCGACAGCATCTTTGTTACCAAAACCCTACATACTTCGTTTCTACACGAAATTCCCTTTCCATCCATATACCATACATCCCCAGACTCGGTCTAGTTCCCGAGCAATCCGCTTCACAAGATGGACCAACCACCCAATCACCTGCTTCAGAAACGCGTTTATTTTCAGCAAAAAAATGCGACCCAATTGTGATGCCGGTTTACTGCATTTTTTCGCGTGAAATGTGACATTTTCTGAAAATCCCAATTGGAACCCAGAATCCACCTCGAATGGATGGCGCTGCGTTGGGAGAGGACAACCCAAGTGAACTGCATCAAAAATTTCCCAGGAATCCCTTGGAAAGACGAGAAAAGTGGGTTTTTCTTCTCTGATGACGTCACGATTGGCACTCGTTGGTGATGCAGAATTGTTGCTTGCTGTGAGTGAAGTGAGGATGGATATGGTTTGGCTTTCGTCACGGTGTACACGAGTGTGGAGGAGGAGCTCAGTCAACTGGAGGGGCGTCTCCTTAGCAATGCTCAGAGACTGCCCAATGTCCGTGTGATTGGCGACTGCCTGGTTGTTGCCTCGGACGCAAGTATACACACGCCCATATATACACTGCCCGCCCAAATGCGATGGCTGGAGCCACGGCCTTGACTGCCGCTTGGCTACGGTCATCGGTGAGGTCTCTCAGCGCAAGTCTATCTCGTCTCGAAGACGTGTGCCTTAACCTCTGCGGTTCTAGCCGTCTGCGGCTTGGTGGTCCAAGGTGCCGTATGCAACACTGTCTCCATTAGCTCCGCCCACATGCCACGCATCGCTGCAGCATACAGGGCGCCAAGCGGTCATTGGCTCGGCATGTGGCTGGCATATTTTGTGCTGGGCAGCTTTGCTGAAATGGGGTGGGCTCATGGGCTGAGGATCGACTGGATCAGTCAGACTGAGAGTGCAGCCCTGGAGAGCGAATATTATTGGACAAGAGCGGAAAAGAAGACTGACATTGGTGTAAAGTGCTGTGGAGTGGAAAAAATCGAGTGTATAGCATCCCCAGTGTGGTTCTGCAAGGGGTTCCGGGCTTTTCTCGGTTCTTCGGCGAGTGTTCCTCCAGCCGTTCGTGTGCCTATCGTCCCCAGTGTGGTTCTGCAAGGGGTTCCAGGCTTTTCTCGGTTCTTCCGCGAGTGTTCCTCCAGCCGTTCGTGTGCCTTTCGTCCCCAGCGCGGTTCTGCAAGGGGTTCCAGAGCGGTTCTTCCGCGAGTGTCGAGCGGTCCCTACAAGGGGGTGCCAGTGCTGTGCGCCTCGCGTGTGCACTTCGCGTCTTCCGCTGCATCTCCGGACACCCACCGATGGACAGACAAGGCAGGTGGGTCTTTTGTCCGATCCACGATCACGTCGGTTGGCGTTGGCGCACCTCTGTTCCACATCAGTGTTCAGCCAAGTGAGTGCCCCTTTGACCATCGTTCGCATTGGCCTGCGGAAAGCACTCAGCCTTTGCTTCACGGGGTCACTCTCTGGCAGCGGGAAGGACAGGGGGTCCGGGGTTCCGTTTGGTTAGCAGTCGCGGAGGACTCAATGACTCTGGAGGGGCCTCTGGAACTGGTTGGCTGGCGTGCTAGGGCGCTTCTGGGGTTCCCATTGGCTACTGGCTCCACCGAGGGGTTGTTGAAGGGTTCTCTCTTGGTCGTCATCGGTTGGGATGCGGTTTCTGGTTCACTTGATTCCGTAAGGAGTTGCGTTGTTCCTCTGCTTGCAGGCAGGCTATCCCTTGATCTTCATTCTTTCTGAGACTTTTGTGAGGCTTATCCTCCAGTCCTTTAGCCTTTTCTTGTTCGACTTTACTAGTGCCTCTCGCAGACGACTGGGTGCAGCTCTGTTGACTGCGGTGTGCGATCAGGAAGGGCGCCAATAAGGGCGCCAGGAAATAACTTCTTCTTTTGCTTTCGTCTCTTCTCAGGGATCCCAAGGAGGGAAGCCCTGTGTAGAATTCGACGTCTAAGGCATTCTCGTGCTCCTTAGAGTAGGCGTTTGTTGATGTTTGCACTTGTCGTAGTTTGTGAACGCTGTCCTTGTCCTGTGCCACGGCTCCGGGGGACTTGGCTTGGCACTCTAGCATCCCCAACAGCATCCTGGGAGAGGAAGCCATCATCGACTTGCAGTAAGCTGGAGAGGCTGCAGAGGCTGCCTCCGCTTTTGTGGCACTGCCAAGAGAGTCTCTTCTTAGCTCTTGACGTAGACAGGAGTGTTCGTCCTCTATTGCCCACATGTCGCCACAGTCCGGCGTGGACCTGTGCCTCAGTCAGCGTTCCTCTCCAACCAGCATGATCTTGGGCTGGGCGCTTGCCGATTAAGGTCTCCTTCCAGCGCTCTACTGCGTGTGCTTCAGCACGAGACGACTCCACGTCCAAGGACCAAAAACAAACAAAAAAAAGAGAATTTGCATGCAATAACTACGCCCGTGGGCTGAATGAAAAAACCATAATCCACCGGTGACGACATTTATAAAACATTTATTTAAAATCAAAACTTCGCTTAACCTTCACGGTGTTACAACATTAATAGAATAGTTTATAATTTGTCTCCCCCTTAAATAGTTCTTCTGTTTCATTGTTTTTTTCTTTTTCCCCTCCTTCCTCTTCTTCTTCGTCTTCTTCTTCTTCTTCGTCTTCTCCTTCTCCTTCTCCTACCTCTTCTACATCCCTCTGCCCTCGCACATAAATTCATATTTTGTTTTTTCCTTTTCGGTTTCTAGTTTTAAAACGAAATCGTTTATCTCAAGAAATCAACTTCAACAAAAGATGTGTACCACTACATAATGGAATAAATAAAAAAAAATATTCAAAAAAAAAAAACAAACAAAATTTGAAGAAAAAAAAAAGATTAATTAGAATTAGATAAAATTATCCACAGCCTAAATATTGAAATGTGTAATATATAAATATACTGATTCTCTTTGTTCTGCTCGACTTAAAAAAATATATAGATTCATTTTTTTCCGCTTTTTTTTCTAGTAAGAAGGAGAAACAAAAATTAAGTTTCTGTTTTTTTTTTTGTTTTTTTTTCTTACATCTAGAGAGTATAAGCTGATCCCCGAATTCATCCCAAGTTGACGGTTGTTTCTTGTTTCGCGGAGGAGCAGTGAGAGAGGGAAACTGTTCCAGTGGCTGGCGTGGTGAAGGGCTAGCACTCACCCTGGCGCGAGCTTTGCACGCAGCAAGGGGTTGGGTCTGAGATCGGTCAAGTGCGGCAGCTCACTGGCCATGGATTGAAAGTCATTCTCTCCTTGAGCATGAGTATCCATCTGCCATCTGCCTTCGATGAGCTTGGAGGTCACATCTGTTCGACGCGACGTCTGTTCGATGCTAAGTTAGAAGGGTGGCATACATCTCAAAGCCTGGTTAGAAGAACTGTCTACTCCACAAATGAAGCGATGCACAGCGGCCCTCTTGGCCTCTAAGTGGAAGTGATGGTCGATCGCCAGCAGAGTTCACTTGCGGTGGTGACGCTGCAGTTCAGAAAGGGATGCCTTTGGACTTGACGCTTGGGGAGGAATATCAGGAGCCTACGATGAGGCGAAGATCATTGAACACATGTGAGGAACACTTCAAATCTTTTCTCATTTGCGACTTGAGCAATTGTGGTGGCGGCTGAAGGGATGCTCGAATGGGAGAGTCTATGGCCTTCAGCGTGCAATGAAGCGAACCGCAGTCCGAGTTGGACATGATCCCAGCAACCACTCGTGCCAAGCCGTCAACCACCACGATCTCACCCGCTTGGCCGGGCTGTGACTGCCTCAGAGACAGTTTAAGGGGTGACTTGTGATGCCACCCGCTCGGTCTGAGGCTGAGACTGGCTCAGAGACAGTTTAAGGGGAGACTTGTGATGCCACCCGCTCGGTCTGAGGCTGAGACTGGCTCAGAGACAGTTTAAGGGGTGACTTGTGATGCCACCCGCTCGGTCTGAGGCTGAGACTGGCTCAGAGACAGTTTAAGGGGTGACTTGTGATGCCACCCGCTCGGTCTGAGGCTGAGACTGGCTCAGAGACAGTTTAAGGGGTGACTTGTGATGCCACCCGCTCGGTCTGAGGCTGAGACTGGCTCAGAGACAGTTTAAGGGGAGACTTGTGATGCCACCCGCTCGGTCTGAGGCTGAGACTGGCTCAGAGACAGTTTAAGGGGAGACTTGTGATGCCACCCGCTCGGTCTGAGGCTGAGACTGGCTCAGAGACAGTTTAAGGGGTGACTTGTGATGCCACCCGCTCGGTCTGAGGCTGAGACTGGCTCAGAGACAGTTTAAGGGGAGACTTGTGATGCCACCCGCTCGGGCTGAGGCTGAGACTGGCTCAGAGACAGTTTAAGGGGTGACTTGTGATGCCACCCGCTCGGTCTGAGGCTGAGACTGGCTCAGAGACAGTTTAAGGGGTGACTTGGGATGCCACCCGCTCGGTCTGAGGCTGAGACTGGCTCAAAGACAGTTTAAGGGGAGACTTGTGATGCCACCCGCTCGGTCTGAGGCTGAGACTGGCTCAGAGACAGTTTAAGGGGTGACTTGTGATGCCACCCGCTCGGTCTGAGGATGAGACTGGCTCAGAGACAGTTTAAGGGGAGACTTGTGATGCCACCCGCTCGGTCTGAGGCTGAGACTGGCTCAGAGACAGTTTAAGGGGAGACTTGTGATGCCACCCGCTCGGTCTGAGGCTGAGACTGGCTCAGAGACAGTTTAAGGGGTGACTTGTGATACCACCCGCTCGGTCTGAGGCTGAGATTGGCTCAGAGACAGTTTAAGGGGAGACTTGTGATGCCACCCGCTCGGTCTGAGGCTGAGACTGGCTCAGGGACAGTTTAAGGGGTGACTTGTGATACCACCCGCTCGGTCTGAGGCTGAGATTGGCTCAGAGACAGTTTAAGGGGAGACTTGTGATGCCACCCGCTCGGTCTGAGGCTGAGACTGGCTCAGAGACAGTTTAAGGGGAGACTTGTGATGCCACCCGCTAGGTCTAAGGCTGAGACTGGCTCAGAGACAGTTTAAGGGGAGACTTGTGATGCCACCCGCTCGGTCTGAGGCTGAGACTGGCTCAGAGACAGTTTAAGGGGAGACTTGTGATGCCACCCGCTCGGTCTGAGGCTGAGACTGGCTCAGAGACAGTGGAGGACCACCTGAAGCGTCTCGTAGACCAATTGGGATTGCGGGCACGCAGCCCTGAGTTGAAGACGTGAAAACTTTCGTGCAGCGTCGAGCAAGCGACACCAACTTTCGGCACAGAACTAGTTTCCTTCCTTTCTCTCGTTACTTTGCTTCTCCTAATGATTCGACTTATAGAATGAGAATCGGGATGAGAAGCATTGACAAAAATATTTCTGTTCTTCTGTCGTTTTCATCGCATTAGCTTGAAAATGACATTCATAAAAGTTTCTAATATTCTACTGTCTGTCTGTGTGTGTGTGGGTGTCTGTGTGTGTGTGTGCAAGTGTGAGTGAGTTTCAGTGTATTCAATGCGACAAGCAGCCTTGTAACATTTACAAAGTGTATCTAGTTGCACACTGCGAACAACTAATGCGCACTACGAAAGCGTCTAGGAAGCTTACATTAAATAGCCATATGCTTTTCATAGATGATGATAGATTTACACAATTCTTTTCTCCATACACAATAGGATGTGTACGAGTATATATATGATTATGAGTTTATAACTTTTGACATAGTTTCTGTTGTTTTTTTTTTTTTTCTTGTTCAAAGGTAAGTGTATATTTTAAATATGCATATATGCCCTTATATTTTATATTGTCTGACATATAATTTTGAAAGTACTTTGAAACACGCACATACATCAATAGAAGTTTAGTGTTTAAAATAGCTTGTTTCATGAGAGTTTTTTTTTTTCTTCGTTTTTAGGTTATGTATCAATGTTTAAGTCATTCTCGATTAAATCTCGCTTCACGTTCCTTGGATAGACATTCAAAAATAACATTCAAATTTTTGTTGTTTTTTTTTTGTTGTTTTTTTTTTTGTGTTGTTTTTTCTTCTCAGCTTGTTGTGTTAGTTAATTGTTTTTTTTTTAATGTTTAGTTTAAAGGTTAAGTGGTAATTTTAATGAAACATCAATGCATCGAGGATGTTTTGTTTCATCTTTGATGGGTACTCTAAAGTGGTTGTGTAGTTTTTTTTTTGGTGTTAAATTTGATTTTTTCCAAAAAAATTTACACGGTTTGTTTTGTTTTTGCTTATTATTAATGAAATGCATACATTAAGTGTTGTTGTTTTTTTTTTTTTTTCTTGTGTATAATTTTATATCGAATATATGAATATATGTAGTTATATGTAATTATTAATGAAATGCATACATAGAATATTTTTTATGTTGTTGTTTTGTTTTTTTTTTACTCTCTTTCTTTCTTCTTCTTCTGGTTATACTTTGCAGCTATTTTTTTTTTGTTTAACTACATTCTTCTTCTTTTACTTCTTCTTAGATGTTGTTTTTTGTTTTCTTTCTTCTTCATCTTCTCTTTTGTTTTTTTTTCTTTTTCTTCTTCTTCTTCTTTTCTTCCGTTTTGTTGTTTTTTTTCTTCTTCTTCTTCCTCTTGTTATACTGGATGAATATTCATAAATATATGTTTATATATGGTTTTTCTTAGTATTTTTGAATTGATTAAGAATTACGCACATTTATGAGACAATACACATACATTTAGAAATTGATTTTTGAAAGATTTTCCATTTTAAAATTTAAAATGAAGTGTTGTTGTTTTTTTTTACTTAAAAGTTGTTATTTTTTTTTCTTTAAAATTCTCTCTGTTGTTTTTTTCTTTATTCCATTTTTAGTTATTTTTTGTTTTAACTTACAATGTAGTGTGTTGGTTTTTCGAATGTTTAGTCATTTCTTAATTTAAACTGTTGTGTCTGTTGTTATTCATCAAAGTTGTTATTTTTCCCAATTAAAAATTGTGTCTGTTGTTATACATCAAAGTTGTTATTTTTTCCTTTTTTTAAATTGTGTCTGTTGTGTTTTTTGTTTTCATGTAATTTTTAGTTATCTTTCCATTTAAAATGTTGTGGTTTTTTTAAGATTTTGTTGTTGATTTTTTTTCTCATTTAAAAATCTCTCTGTTGTTGTTCTTTTTTTTTCATTTTTAGTTATTGTTTGAATTTAAGATCGTGTGTCTGTTGTTATATATCAAAGTTGTTATTTTTTCTTGTTAAAAATTGTGTCTGTTGTTTTTTTCTGATTTTAGTTATTTTACCAATTTTAAGTGTTGTGTTTGTTGTTTTTTTCATTTTTAGTTAGTTCTATGTTTACAATGTTGTTTGTTGTTTTTTTGTTTCCTCTTTAGTTATCTTCTCGATTTTAAATGTTGTGTCTGTTCCATTTTTAGTAATTTTTTTAATTCAAATTATGTCGTGTCTGTTGCTACACTTCAATGTTGTTATTTCTTGTTGTTTTTTTTTTCTTATTTAAAATTCTGTGTTGTTTTCTTTTTTCATTTTAGTTATTTCTTAATTTTAAATCGTGTGTCTTTTGTTAAACATCAAATTTGTTATTTTTTTTTTTTAAAATTCTGCCTGTTGTTGTTTTTCTTTTTTTCAATTTAAAATGTTGTGGTTTTTTTTTTTTCATTTTTAAATACATTTTGCATTTAAATCCTACACATCAAAGTTGATATACATCATATATCATAAATATTTGAATATTTAGTGTGATTATTGAGCAAATACACATCGAATCGT
Source organism: Eristalis arbustorum (assembly GCA_916610145.1). Lineage (NCBI taxonomy): Eukaryota > Metazoa > Arthropoda > Insecta > Diptera > Syrphidae > Eristalis > Eristalis arbustorum. Next base: position 3,119,635 of record OU744321.1, on the reverse strand, counting down.
GTGTGCATTTGATTTTTGCCAAGTTTTTTTCTTAAATGCTTAATTTTTTGTGTTTTTCTTTTTGAATTTGAATTCCTTCATCTGAAGGAAGACTGGACCAATAACTCTTGTTTTGTTTTTTCTTAATAATCGAACCCATTGTTGTTGTTTCCTCATCTTTCATCATTTACCCGTGTTCCGAGTGAAAATCATCAAATGTTATTTCACAGATTTCGTTTATGTGTCTCTTGTTTTTCCCTTTTTCTTATTAAAGCCCCAGAAAGATAATCAATGTCCGCGCGAGATGACAGAGTTCGGATTTACACATTCAAGCCAGGGAAACAAACCAAACAAAAAAAGCCGTCCATTTCAGACCTCTTCTCCTTGCTCAGCAACGCAAAAGGAAAAAAACCAAAATAAACCCGCCGACATGATTACCTTCCTGCGCCCGTGAGTGTTTGTTTTTGTTTTTTTTTTCTTAAGCACAGCCTTATCAACTCGGTTTGTCGTTTAAATACGTCTTACTTAACTTAGGATATTTTAGTAATCATCATTTTTTGATGCAGTGATTACCAGTTGTACTACTTATTGTCGACGACGCTGTGGCATTGCTTGTGCTGTTCACCCATGCATTCGGTGCACAACCACTGCCGTTCGTGGATGATGACGATGTATCGACGAATGCGCTCTCGCCACTCTGATGATGAGCCTTGTTGGCCGACAGTAGACTGCTGCGACGACGATACGCCGGCTGATGTCCATTCGCCGAATCGCTACCGCCGCCCGTGCCGCCACCATGCGACTTCTTGCTGTGCGATGTTTTCTTCGTGCTCCCCTGGCTACTGCATGCGGCCGCAACGCGCTTTGACTCGTTCATTATCGAAAAGTTGTTCAGCGTCGACGATGCGGCCGTCACATGGTGCTGCTTCTTCGAGGGGAACGTTTGACCTGCAAGTGCACACACATGAGCGCATTTTCGCCCACCACTTGACCACCACTCATCCAAGCAGACTTACCCGATATCAGACTCTCATTGATCAGCGAAGAGGATATGTGCTTCCCACTGCCGTTGGACGCCGTGTCGCGCTCATCGAAGTCCAGATAGACGTCCATATGGTCGATCGTGTCCGAGTCGACGAAGTCCTGATCGCGACGGTCGGTCTTCTTCCACAGATAGTAGAACTGGACCAGTTCCCGAATCGATCGTGTTCGTACCTACAGAAAAAAAAAACGTCAGTCTTACAGTCTCACACCCAGGCCACTGGAAACTCACCAAAGTTTGTCTAATCCTTCGAAAATCCTTGCCATACTTCTGTATGCCCTCTTCGAAATTGCGACACTCCTCCTCCGACCACAGACTCATGGAGCCGGTTAGCGGGACGGCATTCAGGCGCTTCCGTCGCAGCGCCTCCTTGAAGTTGTATCCGCACTGGACCAACAGATGCAGGGCCTAAAACAAAACACACACACATGCCACATTGAATGGAGGACGATCGTCGCAATCTTGCCGTGTGTTCATTGCGTTCTAACCTGCTCGTCGTCCTTGATTAGACTACTGCCCAGTCCCTGATCGGACTCGGATGTGACGGACGCCGAGGATGACGGTATTTCCTCCTCCACCGGGGACGTGCTCAGTGTTGACTTTATCTCGCGCACCCGAATCAGATAGTCTTCGACTTCCTGTTCGCTCACCTGCGAGGGCTCCCATATCAGTTTGTCCTCGTTCTCGTACGGCAGCACGTCACCGTACTTGGAGAGGCCCAGCGGAATGGTCGCCTGGTAGGCGGACCCCACCATAATCGTCTTCTTGATGTAGTCCGAATCGTCGTCGTCGTCTTCGTCGTCTGTTTGCTCTGGAAACGGATTGTGTGAGACGATGAGTGCATCTTGTTTCTGGCGACTTACCATCGTCTAGTTTTTGCTGAAGGCCTGCGAATTTCTCCGGGTACAATTCCAGCAGATGCGACCGCTTGCTGAAGTCAGCAGCTCCGTTGGTCTGGACGTCGGCATCGGCTTCCGTCTCTTCCTCCAGTTCGTCCTCATCCTCGTCGACATCATCGTCGTCGGCCAGTTGGTCGTCGCGTCCCTCACAGGCACCATTGTACTCCTCGGCGGGGTCGACGTCGGCCACTTCGGTCTTCATCAGCTCCACCTCGTCGTCACTCTCCTCGATGACGATTATTTCATCGTCGATCACCGTGCTCATCGGTATGCTGGTGCTGGCCGGCGCCTGGTGCTTCTTCGAGTGCTTCCGCGAGCGATTCTTTTTCATCGATTTCCGTCGACTCTGCTTGCGCTGGTGGTAGTCCTCGGCCACGTGCTTGTACTGAGCGATCAGCAGCTCAATGGGCATCTCGCTCTCCCTCTGCAGGGTGGCAATCTCGTCAGCCGGGTCCTGGGCCTCAAGTTCGGCCAGAGCCTCCTCCTCGGTGAGAGTTTGTTCGTCGTCGAAGTCGTTGACCATCATGTCGATGGACGGCTCGAATGTGGTGTCGCCCGTCGTCTGCGATGTGGACGACGACGCCGGCGACGACGGCTGCTGCTGCTGCTGCTGCTGCTGACAGTCCTGCAGGTATGAATCGAAGAGCGTGGCCGACGCCAGGAGTGTGCTGCTCATGTTGTGTTGCGTGCGCTTCCGGTTCGTCGTGGTCGTCGTCGTGGTAGACGGCTGGTTCTCGTCTGGCGATCTGGTGGCATCCATTTCGAACGGAACTCGTGCTGCCCGGAAGTGCTGGACGCTAGCTAAGCGGCGTTGAACCGGAAGCCGCTCGAAGGTACACGATGATCTGCTCTTCCGTCAAATCGAAGCGAAGATTGAGGCTTGTCAGCATACACTCGAAGGAGACGGGATCTCAATCAGATATGCATGGCGTGCTCGTTAGTCAGCTTGCGGCGGAATACTCGAATGGTGCTCGTGAGGGAGACGGCCGGCGTGGCATTGAAGCGATACTGCGTGTGTACATGCGAAAAGCGCCTTTAATTGCTGGTGGTTCTCTAATCATTAAAGCATGCTTCTCTGGTGTGTTTTCTAATTTCCTGGTGTGCTATGGTATGTGCTGTGAAATCTCATTTGATGAAGTCCAATCGGGAACACTCTCTTCCACTTCCTCTGCCTCTCTCAGCTAGATGTTACAGCTGCAGCGTGTAAAACAATTCACTGTTTACCGCCCCGCTTTCTTCGCCTTCTTGACTTTTTCTTTTTGGGCTTCTGACTGACTGTCGGACTCGGCGCAGTCTCTCTCTTTGTAGGTTCGCTTGGCTCTGTCGTTATCTATTTTGTTGACAACGTTGTTTGGTTTTTTTTAATTTTTTTTTTGTATTTTTTTTTTGTGGTGGAAAAATGAAACGAAAGAAAAAAGAAAACAGAGAAAAAAAACATAACAAAAGTTGAACGATTAATAATTCCGCAATTAACTGAGGAGAGTATATGAAGGCGATACCTCCGTCCAATCTTCCTTCAGGTAATCCTAATTTTCGCTTGACGGGGGTGGATATGATCTGTTAATCTTTATTATTCGCGACCATGTCTTCATCAGTTTTTTTAGTTCAGTAGCATGAAAGGAAATTTATATGGAATTTTGAAACACTTCTGATACTCTAAATGACGTTCACGTTGTCATGACTATTTTTTTTACTTTAATCTCGGTCAATTCAAATCAAAAAAGAAAAAAAAAATGCAAATGGGGTTGTAAACAGGTCAAAATCCCTACAAAATCGCAGGCAAAGTTAATAAGCCAATTGCGTGGGAAAAAAACAAACCAAAACGATGACAAAAGCCTAAACTGACGTCGTGAAGAATTGTGTTTATCTGAACGATCGACGGTACGCCTTCATTGCTCTCATCATTTACAAGCGAAAAAAGGGAAAAAAAAAACAACAAACACACGAAAGGAAGAAGAATGAAAACAAAACAAACGTGTCGCACATCACAGCGTGTGGATTATGTTGTGTATCTTATTGTGATCAACAGATCTAGCCCCCGTCAAAGGACATACGAAGAAAGGAAAAAACAAAACAAAACAACAACGACAACACACTAGACACGGTTTAGATGTTCGCTTGAACATTTTTCTTACGCTCATTTTGCTGTAAACAAAGGGTTATAATATTTTCTGTCCGTTGCTCCAATGGCACACCTCATAGATCGTCAACTTATGCGACACACTACATAGATCAGGTCACAGAAACGAACCAAAAATCAAACACAAATGAATGCACTAAAATTAAAGGGGGCGGGTGGGGATAAGGTGATCGTGATTGTACACACATCATGCAGATCGAAAAAAAAAAAAATAATAAATTGTACTTGACTGCAATCCGGGGTCCTTTCCTAACCTCCTTTACATCACCTCAGATCGGAGAGGATGCCGCTTAACGGTCTAGACTTACAACAACTTTATGCGTACTCAAAAAAAAAAAACAAAAAATGCACAAAAAAAAAAAAAGCTGGACACTTTGAAAACACAGAAAGAGAGTCTTGGACAATCGACGAGGAAGAAGAAGCAAATTGACCACGTTCATCTTATTTTCTCTTCCCGTCACATTTACTCCACCCGCACGCATTCACTCCTGCAGACACCCACCCTGTCGGGTGCCTTGGGCTACTTATCACAACATCGAACATCGAATGGATCACAAGGATGTGTTGTTAATTTTGTTAAGGAAAACCAAAGGAAAATAAATAAAGCGCACATGCAGCTACACAACAATGGACATTATAAAGGCGAACAATAACAATAACAGTGATAAGGAGAAGAAATAGATTTGATATTTGTGATTGGTAAAATGTTTACTTTTGAACATTCCACGATCGGCTGGTGGGGGTGAAGGAGCGGAGAAGAATCGACGATTCTTCTCGTTGTCCTCAGTGAGAAGCTGCTCGACCTCAGCCATAGCAACGCGATAATCTGTCATGTGTGGGGCATTTAAGGTGTCATCGTTAGAAGTTGTTGAATCGGTTGGTTCTGATTTAATTGGTACTTTTTCAATCGGTTTAATGGTATTCTCCAAGGCGGCCTTTGATGTGGATGGACGTGACATGCGCATGGTGAGGGGCATCGGCATCGGTAATGGCATCGGTATTGTTGTCGGCTTGTGAATTGGCATCGGCATTGGCAATGGCATCGGTACAGTTAATCCGCCAGATGATGTTGATGGGCCCGGCTGACCGAAGGCTGGCTGATCAGATGATGATGTAACAGAGCCGTCAACGGGTACACCGATAGCTTCGTTAGTATCGTCGGGAATGTTGATGTAGTGGCGACCAGTTGATGTGGTGGCGATTGCGGCGCCAGCAGCAGCACCACCAGTACCGGAACCAGAAGCTGATCCGGAACCGGAACTGGATGATGAACCGGAACCGGAACCGGAACCACCAGCCGCCACTGTACAGGATCGCAATCCGAGACGAGCACCACGCTTGATCTCCCTAGCATTGATCCTGGCCTCCTCCTCATCATCAGAATCAACAATCACGACGATATTATCGGAATCCTCATCCTCGGTTGAGTACAAAGTGATCGGTCCATCTCTGTTCGGCTCCTTAACCTCGGGCACAATCTCGAACCTAACAATGGCCGGATCGAATTCCTCGTCATCGCCGAAGTCACCATCGCAGCCGCTCAAGAGACGATCGATGATCGCATCGGTCTCAGCGCGTGACAACTGAATGTGCTCCCCTGGATTTGGTGGCGGTTCATTGTCGTCGTCTATTTCGATTTCGAACGGTGTCGGCGGACGATATGGAGGCGTCTCCAATGTGGGCGGATGCTTGCTGGCATTCTGATTCGGATCAGCGTTCTCCACCTCACGCGGTTCATGGTACTTGATCGACCATGAGTCCAAGTCAGAGATGTACGACACATCGTTTGACGACACGGCACGCGATATCGACTGAGACTGAGACTGAGACTGAGACTGAGATTGAGACCGAGCGGGTGACCTGTCCTCCAGGTCACTTGTCGGTGCCGCCTCGGCTTCGGATGAATCGAGCGGTGTTAACGGTCTTCGGAATCTTTTATCATCATTATCAATATCCCCTGAAACGGAAAGTTTGCTGTTTTTTTTTTTGCTTTTCTCTTGATCTTGTGTGGCAACACCACACTGTTGACTGGGTATAAGAAACTCAAAAAAAAACCAAAAAAAAAAATAAAAGGATACAAAATTTCGACTTAGTGTCCGAATTCGGAGTGCCCCCCTTTTGAACTCAAAACACAAGAGACAAAACAAACACGGTTGCCGCGGGGGGAGATAGCACAGCGTCCCCGACCGAGAATCAAATGAAAAGTCTCCCGCAAGAGATAACAAAAGAAACGGAACAAGAAACAGAACAAAAATAAACGAAAAAAGGAGAGAGAAGGATTATGATTGAAATTAATGCTACTCACGTATATCATCAGATGTTGTGGTTGATGATGGTAGTTCGTAAGTGATATTTGGACGCTTAGAACTCATACTGCTAGTCTGTATCTATAGAATGTAGGTAGGTTGTTTTTGGTTGGCTTTATTTCAATTATTTTCTGAAAAGGCAACAAAAAAGAAACCAAACACAAAACACAAACAAAAACAACGAAAAAACCAGGTACACAAAGGTGTTCGACTTTTGGGACACGCGCAGATCCTCTGCTTTCCACGCACACGCACTCGCACACCACACAGAGACAGAGGAGAACAAAAAAGAAACTCCATTCAATTCGTGGGAAAAAGGGACGAGGGCAGATGCACAAAATCTAAGGCGCAACAGACCCTAAATACCAGCACACACACACGCGCGCAGCCAACAGGGACACCACACTCAGTCGGCACACAAAACAAGTTCCGTCGTTTGTTTGGAATTTGTTAAGATTACGAAACGAGAACGGAAAAAAAAAAAACGCCTGCAAATTCGCGGCAGGCGCGCATGGTGGTCGCTCGTCGTCCTCCGCGACGACAGGGAAGGACAAAAATCGATGCGAACTCATGACGTGTGGGAGTCTAGAGAATTTTCTCTACTCCAGCGTATACACACAGAGCGACAGAGAGGAGCGCACACCTCTGCTCTTGCCCTTTCCCAACAGCACATACATTTTGCACGTCTACCAGCGACTCCACGACTCCACGACTCCACGACTCCATGATGTGTGTTCGATGAAGAAGAAGAAGACAAAAAAAAAACACCCAGAACCAGACTCTCTACCTACCACCCCACTGTCGAGGCACCTATGTCCTTTCGCCTGAATTGAAACGCAATTCTCTACATCAGTTTTCTAATCTGTTCGCATTTGTCCTCCTCTCCGAACATCGGCCTGCTTCAAATTAAAATAGCTTCGAATTTCTTTCAAGCACGGACAGCAAGCAAAAAAAAAAACCAAAAAAAGGGGGGAAAATATGCACAACAACGCGCTCACTGGATGAAAACTTACCCCACTTTGGAGTTGGCTGAGTAAGAGATTTTCTCGGTGCGTCCTTTGATCAGGCTGCAAGTTGCGGATGGCGTGTGATTTTTATTTTTTTTCGCTGCCACCAGTGAACCGAACCGCCGGCGGTTAATTCCCAATCGAGGTCGAGTGGACACAAATTGTTGTTTCGCACATATGCCCCCTCTCAGAGCGATTCACCATTTTTTTTTTTTCTTGTTCACATATATGTAAGGTTTTTTTTTTCGAAAATTTAATTCAAAATCCGACGAAAAAAATAATTCCAACTCGACGAATGCTTGCGTTTAATTAAAGAACTTGGAATTTAATCAATTATTCGCGCGACTGACGTGTGTTTTTTTCCCTCACGATGGAGGCGAAAAAAAAAAATGAACAGAAAAACAAGAAAAAAAAATGTTTTTTAACTGTACACTAGTACGTCCATTGGCAGCTAGAGAAAAAAGTAGACTCTAAGCGACACGACGAAAAAACCGCTCCGATTGGTATCACTCGTGAGAGGGAAATGAGACAAGCAGACGTGCGCTTCCAACGCCCCAGCTAGACGAGTGAACGGGCAAACGACCGAACGTGTGAGCGACCGAGAGGCGACGAGGTATAGCGGACTCATGTGACGGCCCGACGTGGGGAAGGCGATTGTGGTGAATTGTGCGCCGCTGCGTTTTGCATCGAAAAATCGAAGAGGGGAACGCTGCCGAGGAGGTGGACTGCATCGATTGATGTGGGTGGCTGGGGGGGACCTGTGGATTGCGAACATTTTGGGGTGGTTTCTGAAAAAGTCGAATTTTCTCCTCATTTTCCGTCGTTAAATTTTCGCTGGGGTATGGCCGTGGGGGAGGTCACTTATGTATCCGCAAGCACCCACCACCCACAAGGGAAAAAATCGAAAAGTACATATAGAGAAGGAAAGCAGTTTTCTTTTTCACAATCGCAGAAACCACTGCACGAAAACTCAGAGGGGACCGCTTAAAGCATCCCCCGGAAGGAAATTCATCCCAAAAAACCCAAGAAAACCAAAAAAACCAAAAAAAAAAGTACAAATTGTCTACGAAAACGTCTTACCTGGATTAACTGATGTGATTAATGGTTAATTGATTATCGACGAAACACAGGCACTCTGCAACTGCAACAGCCACCGCACTGCAACACCGTTGTACTGCAGAGGCTTTTCCTGATGCGGATTATTTTTCTTTTCACAGATACACACAGAATTTTGTTCAATTTGCAGGTCCTTGGCGGAGGAGACACGACCCATCACTTGCAGTTGTTCGCTGATAATGGAGAGCATTTGATGCCGCGGTGTCCCTAAATACAGAAAATATTTGTTGAATGTTGAATAGGGGGGGTGTTTTTTTTTTTTTTGTTTTTCTGTTTTTTTTGGGGGTGCATGGGAAATTCACCACACAAACAAGGCGAGATGCATGTATGCCTCTGTGCAAATTTGCGAAATGACGGCATGATTGCGGCAGAATGAGACAGAGCGAATGGCCGATTCGTTCCAGTGGTTGATGCATTGGCTATGGAATGTGCGCGGTTTTGCCGCGGATAAATCGTTATTTAACTGCCAGTCGGCAGTGGCAGTGGCGCCGATTGGTGGACATTCCAGGGCACTTGGCCGCAGGGGGTTGAATGAATGCGACGAGAGATAAGAAAAATATTTGCCTTTTTTCGGCTCAACAGTTGGCTGCCGAGGAAATTGTTGCAGCGCTCAACAATGTATTTCAAGGCTAAGGTTAGGCGGCGTGGCGGGTTGGAATTATACGCGCAAAATTGTGTGTCAACGTGGGAAAGGGTGCTGAGATGTGTGTCGTGCCGGGTGGGAATGAAGGGCATTTACTCCGGCTGGGTGGGATGTGAAAATGAGGGGGATGTTGCCTCAAGGGACAGAGCACGTCTTGCTTTGGCTGGGTTGGCATGGGCGGGTGGTGGTGGCCCTTCTGTTGCACAGTGGCTTTCTGCACAAGGAAGGCGTGAACTGTGGATGGGGGCTGCCGGGAGCGGTTAAGGCGCGAAATTGTACACGACTACAGGATGAGCAGATCGATTTAAGGACAAGGAAGGCGCGAAACGACTTTTCGAGCACGTCCTGTGCACAGATGTGCGCGTCTACAGCAGGGATGGGGCGAAAAATTGGTTGGGGGACTTAGAAGGAAGTCATTTCGTTGCTGTTGGCGGGAAGGGAAGTCAATGGGTTCGTAACAGTGACTTCGTTGAGTTTCATTTTGCACGCAGATGTAGGCACACCTTCCTTGAGGTCTTAGGAACGTCCGCTTCGTTGAATTTCGTTGAATCTTGTCCAGGCAGAGAAATGCAACACTTTCCTTGAGATCTTAACAGTGACCACTTCGATGAGTTTCCCTAAGTTTCCTTTAGACACAGAGACATCCTAGCAATGTCATCTTCGTTCAGGTTCGTTAAATTTCCTTTAGACACAGAAATGCCACACTTTGCCTGATATCTTAGCAATGAGCACTTCGTTGAGTTTCGTGGAATTTCCTTAAAGCACACAAACACATTCCTTGAGATCCATTACAGAGACCATTACGTTGAGTCTCGTAGAATTTCATTAACTTTGCTGACGTAAATGAACCATGCCGCAATTTCGTAAAATCTCTTACATTGCTGACTTCTTAAGTGAGCGCTAAGCAATCACGGAAGCAAGAGCGGAAATGACACACTGAAGCCATCGAAGTTTCGTTCAATTTTCCCTTCTTAAGAGAGGGCTACGCAATCAAAGAAGTATGCGCGGAAATGCCACACCGAAGCCAAGGAAGCTCATGCCGAAGTTTCGTTAAATTTCGTTCACTCAAGCCTCCTTAAGTGAGCGCTAAGGAAGGAAGGAAGTACGCGGGGAAATGCCACACCGAAGCCAAGAAAGCTTATGCCGAAGTTTCGTTAAATTTCAATCAAGAAAGTACGCGAAGAAATGCCACAACGAAGCCAAGGAAGCTCATGCCGAAGTTTCGTTAAATTTCGTTCACTCAAGTCTCCTTATGTGAGCGCTAAGGAAGGAAGGAAGTACGCGAGGAAATGCCTCACCGAAGCCATTGAAGCTTCGTTAAATTTCGTTCACTTAAGCCTCCTTAAGTGAGCGCTAAGGAATGAAGGAAGTACGCGAAGAAATGCCACAACGAAGCCAAGGAAGCTTCGTTAAATTTCGTTCACTTAAGCCTCCTTAAGTGAGCGCTAAGGAATGAAGGAAGTACGCGGGGAAATGCCACACCGAAGCCAACGAAGCTCATGCCGAAGTTTCGTTAAATGTCGTTCAATTTTGCCACCTTGCGTCGAGGCAAAACAAATCACTCTCCGCTTAGGGCAAACGAATGAAATGAAACGAATGATCGTCACACAGAGGCGGACGTCCCACGCACGCGAGACACCTAGCCCAGGTCGCTCCGCACGGACTTTGAAACAAAGTCCATCGAACGATAGCCAATCGCCGAGTGAATCCAGAACATTCCGGGCGCCAATAAATCGACGATCGTTGCCGGGTGACTCAGTGAAAAAGCAAACCAGTCTCTGTCCCATCGGAGAGGCGGAACGATTGCATATCTTATCTCGATGCTTGTATCTACGGTACGAGTGTGCTCGTCCGAATGCCAAACTCGATCGTAAACGACACACTTAACCGTCCGATAAGCAACGCAAGCGCGTTTCTTACAAGTGCCAGCTGCCACTTCATTTGCTTAAAGCACCAACGGCCAAACTGTTCTAATTAGCCTTATCAACAGACGACACCCTCACCAAACGGAAAAAAATATAAATAATTTATCTTGAAAGCAAAGCAAAAGAAAAAAAAACCATTGAACCAGTCGAAAGGTCAGTAGAAAACTGAAATTCTGTCCCACTGAGACAACCCTCAAGGCACGCAACACGCGTGTGTTTTTATGAAGCCCCAACGACGAAGGTAAACTTTGAGTTATTCCCTGGACATGGTCAAGAGCCGCGCCGCCTTATCGCGATTGGCAATCACTTCGTTCTGGTTTTATGTCTGCCCTAAGGTGGGTGCCAAGTCATTCGTTGATTGCATGACACATTGCTGGACTTTGAGACCGCTCTCGGAGACAGTGTACATTATCAGCCAGGCAGCGAAGGCTTTTGTAAATAAGAAGATATACCCACCAACAGCCTAGATCATTGTCTTCATCAGCAGCATACGTGATATGAGACCGATCGATTGAGGTCGCCGATAGATAGCAGTGACTGCTGCGATAGTTGTCGTCATCGAAGACGATTGGCTGTACTTTGATCCGACGTCAGACATCGACGCCGCATCGTTGAGTCAGTCGTCGTTGCGCGCCCAAAGATCCACGAACCTAAACCATGCCCTACCCTATGATCTCTCGCCGATCGAAGATTGAACGATTGACGAATTCCGATTGCCGGCAGAGACCAGTGAGACCATAGACCACCCCCTCACTGGGGAGAAATACACTCAAACACTCGACGCTTATCAGTTACACGCACACACACTGTCCTGCTGTCCGTGTCCAAGACGATCGCTTCGCATGCTCACTGCCTGTGACAATGTGCGCCACTGTGCGGCTGTGTCTGTGCCAGATGAAAGCCCCGGCTGGCAGACATCAAAACCAAAACAGAATGCCAATGATGATTGTGTGGAATTGCCCATACTATGCCAAAGTTAAGACTGCTCGTTTCCAATTGAAGAAGTTAATCCGTGCTAGTCGTCTACGCTGTGAGGTAGTGGAACTGATACCATTTGTGATTGGTGGTGATTTTTTTTTTGTTCCAGAAAATAGTAGCATTTCAAAAGAAAAACAAATAAATAAATAAAAACAAAAAAAGGAACGAATTCGTGAAGTGTTTGGATATCGCAATCGAAACGGACGCTGGAATTCATGTGCTTCAACAAAACGTACGTATTTTTGTTTTTTATTTTTTGCCATTTTTTCGTTCGATTTTCGAAATTGAACGTATTCACGTGTACCTACGTATGAGAAGAAATTGCAGAGAGCGCGTGAAAACCTTTAATTCTTTGAATTTAAATTGCATGTCTTTTCCATCCCCATCGGGGTTTCATTTCATCCCCCACCCCCACCCCCTCACCGCCCGCTCCACAATCATCCGCTCAATGTCACGGCCTGTGGTCCTTAACCCGCCACGCGCCGGACATTTAAAACGGTCAAAATATTTACAATTTACAATTGAAATCAGTTGCCCGTGTGTATTCGAAAAAAACAACAAAAAAAAAAAAAAAGGAACCGAATGTCACCAAAGTTCATCAGCTGCTTAATCAACAAATTCAAAGATGAATTACACACGTATGCATACGAAAAAACAAAACCGTTGATAACGACTTAAGACGGAAAAAAAAAAAACTTTCCATCCTCCCACACAATTGTTTTTTTTTTTTTCTGGTTGGCTATCTTGTTTCTAAGACGTGTCTAGACAGAGGAGGGCTTATTTTAGAATTAACTGCTAGAGGTTTTGCATGCAGTCAGTCGGTCCTTGCCTCACTTGCGGATGTGAATTCGTAACGAGGTCAGGTTATTTTCAATCGAACGCCCAACCCCATGTCCGCAGCATTGACTTTAAATATCGACGAGACTATTTTAATTGATTGGTTGCGGCGTGCACATCGCACGCACGTTTTTGAATGTCAAGGTGGCGCTGCATATGATGGGGAATGGGATGTGCGCCGTTGGCTTGGGTGGGTGAATGTCCCTTGGTATGGCTTTAAGACGATCGTGTTCGGCATGATCGGCCGTTAAATGTTCTTCCATTGAAGAAAAAAGAGATTGTGAAGATCGGCCGAGGATCGGAGGTGGTGTCTATTCTCGTGTGGATCGACCGGGGACCGGGGATCGTGTCCATTCTCTGGTGGATCGGTAGAGGATCGCTGATCGTGTCCATTTCCTGGTGGATCGGTAGAGGATCGCTGATCGTGTCCATTCTCTGGTGGATCGGTAGAGGATCGCCAATCCTGTCCATTCTCTGTTGGATCGGTAGAGGATCACTGATCGTGTCCATTTCCTGGTGGATCGGTAGAGGATCGCTGATCGTGTCCATTTCCTGGTGGATCGGTAGAGGATCGCTGATCGTGTCCATTCTCTGGTGGATCGGTAGAGGATCGCTGATCGTGTCCATTCTCAGGTGGATCGGTTGAGGATCGCCAATCCTGTCCATTCTCTGCTGGATCGGTAGAGGATCGCTGATCGTGTCCATTTCCTGGTGGATCGGTAGAGGATCGCTGATCGTGTCCATTCTCTGGTGGATCGGTAGAGGATCGCTGATCGTGTCCATTCTCAGGTGGATCGGTTGAGGATCGCCAATCCTGTCCATTCTCTGCTGGATCGGTAGAGGATCGCTGATCGTGTCCATTTCCTGGTGGATCGGTAGAGGATCGCTGATCGTGTCCATTCTCTGGCGGATCGGTAGAGGATCGCTGATCGTGTCCATTCTCAGGTGGATCGGTTGAGGATCGCCAATCCTGTCCATTCTCTGCTGGATCGGTAGAGGATCGCTGATCGTGTCCATTCTCTGGTGGATCGGTAGAGGATCGCCAATCGTGTCCATTTCCTGGTGGATCGGTAGAGGATCGCTGATCGTGTCCATTTCCTGGTGGATCGGTAGAGGATCGCTGATCGTGTCCATTTTCTGGTGGATCGGTAGAGGATCGCCAATCCTGTCCATTCTCTGCTGGATCGGTAGAGGATCGCTGATCGTGTCCATTCTCTGGTGGATCGGTCGAGGATCGCTGATCGTGTCCATACCCTGGTGGTCTGTTAAGACGTCACATCGGTAGAGGAACGGGGTTCGTGGTCTGTTGAGATCCAGGCCATCTAGTAGGCCTTCTGGCGTCAGCCATACATATCCCTAAAGGCTCTGCAATGATCGGACCTGTCCGATGAGCCTGGCCTTTCTTGAAAGCCTACAATTTGCAATGCAAATTCGCGTTGTGTTCAAGGTGAAGGAGAATGTAAAGAAGAGACCTCTGGTGTGGCAGTCTTTCCTATTTCGTGCTGCCATCTCTTGTGCGGCAGTCCTACTTATTTCAAGCTGGCACCTCTGGTGTGGCAGTCCTTACTTCGAGCTGGCTCCTCTTGTGCGGCAGATCGTCTTAAGAAGCTTGTCCCGCCAGAAATCGTGAAATGGATTACTGGACGATCGGTGAATGAGACGTGCGCGGCATCGATTGCTTTCACATGACATGCACATCACCTCTATACTCGCCCTATTGCCAAACCCGAAGACGTGGCTCCCTGGGACCAATTAAGAAGGTCGTCTGGTGTGAACGGGAAATTGGACAAAAATGCCAGCGAGTGCGAATTCTTAGAACCAACGTCCCCACCATCGTTGCCATCACCTCCAAGCACGCATAACCACTGCACACCCCAGCGTCCGCCAGTCAGTCGAGTCAGCACCCCAAGGTCACCACTGCTGCAACTGAACACTCGCGCATAGAACCCACTTGCCAGCGCCAAAATAAGCAACAGATCCCGCATCTATTTTTACCCAGCAGTGCATCCGAAGCGTACGAATTCTATGAATGACTTCGATCTACTCGCTCAGTGGCGCCACATACGCTGATCACGGCCCGTAACTACCGACAAATGATCACAAAATCGATCGCTTATACGATTACGCAAAGTATTTCAACAGATCCTACGGCGGATCTGCGATCGCTGCGATCGCTGCGCATCGCCAGTTCATCGATAAGATTAATTGCCCCCTAATTAAGCAGCCAAGCGCAGGCAGGCATATCAATTATGATGAGAGTGTAGTTTTCGAATGCAGCGGAGCCGAGGATCGTCAATGCGTAATAGTGGAACACATTTTTTTAGAGGTTATCGCTTCGGGTACATCTGCCATTCGTAGCGCGGCCAAATAATCTTTTGCATCTTCTCATGCTGAATGGATGGTACGATGAACTTTTGCATAACTCATTGACGCACATATCTGCCCGCGAACAGATTGACGCATGACGGCCGATCGTGACAGCGATCATGGGTTTTAGCGGGTTTACAGCAAGAAGAGTTTGGACCTTGATCGGAGACAAGAACCCAATTAGCGTTCCGATTTGCGTCAGCAATCCGAGAAAAAAAAAAACCAAACAAACCTTTCACTCACGGCCACGGACGGGGGCCGGTCTATAAATAGATCTTCGCCCAAACTCCAAAACCAAGCCAGCCTCGAGTGGCCGGTCTCGAGTTTCAAGTCGCTCGGGCAATTCCTCCCTCCGGGCGCACGGAATTCTCAGCCGATTTACATCACTCGCCCAGAACATGTCATGCAAAAATGTCTACATAATTAATAACATGTGCATACATTAATGCTGGCCGCCGGCGGCTGCCATTGAATGCCGGAGGTTGGCGCTGCACCGTCTTCGGCTGCTGCCGCGTTTGGCAAAAATCGCATTATTGACTCAGCACAATGTAGCCGACAAGAGGAACACCAAAAAGAAAAGTGGAAAAACCCACACGATACATAGTTTTTTTGGACGCACGATCCGATCGACACCGATCGACAATGGGGCAGCGGCAGGCGGTGCTGGTGGCGCTGATTGTGTTGGGGTGTCAGTGATGTGTTGGTGGTCAGCTAGTTACCTTAGGCTGATGCAATTTGCGGTCACAATTTCTGTCTTGTCTACTAAGGGAAGGGAAATCTCAGAGGGAACCAAAGCACAGCGTACACACAACGAACACACGGCAATTTTGCCACGGACCCATTCGAACACACCGCTCAGAAGCATTCAAATAAGAAATGAGGTACTTTGATGCGAACAAGCATTTCACACTTGTCGCGTGTTGAGCTTAGATCACTGCTCGTTCCCTCGTACGATCACTTGTACGTATGCACGTATATACACCGATTATCGCTGGTTGGGTTAAGGATTATTCAAACGCGCGCGCGAAAATCTGTGTAAGTTTTTGTTTTTTTTTTCGCTGAAAAATCCCACTCAATCAGTTTCTAGTGACAGATAAGAACAGTTTGTGTATTTAATTCTAAGTGAACGAGGAATTTTCATCATTCACTTAATCGGGACGAATCTGGCGTCGTTCGCATCGTTGTACACGTGAACGTGAAACAAGTGTTCGGCTGCTGCTGCTCGCGAGGAGGGTTCACATGCAGGATCATCGGATCGGGGTGAAGACACTACGTACGGACGTACATACGGATCATTCATAATTAATCTCTTATCGGTGGGTTCCTTTATTTTTTATTCATTTTTTTTTTTTGTTTTTTTTTTTTGGACGAATGTTATCTGTGACCGGTTGCGTTAGTGCTCTGGTGCTAGTGGAAAGTTCAAAATAAAATAAATCACACATAGTGTCGCTCCGTCGGGCGGTGTGTGTGTGTGTGTGTTTGATTGGGGGGTCAGATCGAATGACCACTCGAGGGAAGAGAACTCGTGATCGATTTTGGCAAGGCATCTGATCATATAAGTGATTAGCATCGTGGTTCTTTTTAGAAGTGTTTTGAGGAAAAAAGGATTATCTGCTCTTCTTCAAACTTTGGACGGAAATAATGTGGTTTTTTTTTTCAATTAATCGGTCGAGGATCGGTGATCGTGTCCATTCCCAGGTGGTCTATTAAGACGCCACGTCGATCGAGGATCGGTGATCGTGTCCATTCTCTGGTGGTCTATTAAGACGCCACGTTGGTCGAGGATCAGTGATCGTGTCCATTTTCTGGTGGTCTGTAAGGACGCTACATCAGTCGAGGATCGGTGATCATGTCCCTTCCCTGGTGGTCTATTAAGACGCCACGTCGATCGAGGATCGGTGATCGTGTCCATTCTCTGGTGGTCTATTAAGACGCCACGTTGGTCGAGGATCAGTGATCGTGTCCATTTTCTGGTGGTCTGTAAGGACGCTAGATCAGTCGAGGATCGGCGATCGTGTCCATTCTCTGGTGGTCTATTAAGACGCCATGTCGATCGAGGATCGGTGATCGTGTCCATTCTCTGGTGGTCTATTAAGACGCCACGTTGGTCGAGGATCAGTGATCGTGTCCATTTTCTGGTGGTCTGTAAGGACGCTACATCAGTCGAGGATCGGTGATCATGTCCCTTCCCTGGTGGTCTATTAAGACGCCACGTCGATCGAGGATCGGTGATCGTGTCCATTCTCTGGTGGTCTATTAAGACGCCACGTCGATCGAGGATCGGTGATCGTGTCCATTCTCTGGTGGTCTATTAAGACGCCACGTCGGTCGAGGATCGGCGATCGTGTCCATTCCCAGGTGGTCTGTACGGACGCTACACCAGTCGAGGATCGGTGATCGTGTCCATCCTCTGGTTGCTTGAATATTCTATCCGAAGCTGTCCACGTCGTCAAACTTCTCGCCCAATTTCTTTCTTATTCGATCTGCGCTCCCATTCAAAAGTGCTTTCAGTAAAAATTGTCTACAAGACGCCATGGACTTTCCATTTTTGACCATCATTTCTTCCACTTTCTTATTGTTTAACTTCAACAATGGTCAATGTGTTCTGGCAGCCCAATAACCCATGGTTTCACTCCGAATCTGCCGTCAAAATTTGGTTCACGTTCTTTTGCGCATATCGTGAATTTTAAATACCCTTCTGCGGTCGAAATCTTATGTCCTGCCTTCGTACACAGTCCATGCACTGCAGCAGCTGATGGATTGCATCAGAATTTCTGATGAAAAGTGGCGTCGAAATTTCAAATTTCATCCTCTGATCATTTCTTCCTTCTTTTCTGGTCACAATAAGCGTCAGAATGAAGGTGACACCACAAAGTTTGTTGAATTCCTGATCAAAAATGGCGTCTAAATTCAAACACCCACTCGCCGTTCTATTTCTCTCTTTTTCCAACGACGAGCCCATTTTTTGCCACATTTGTGTCATCATTAAGGTCACATCCCAAATTTTCAATTTTTGATGAAAATTGCATGGTCTCTCCTGGACTAGTTTCTGATCAAGACGTCCCCTGTTGAAGATCGCATTTCTGGTCTGCTAAAATTTTGCGCCATAATTAAGGTGACACCACAAATTTTCGACCATTTTTCTTTTTGAATTTTACGGAAAAATGTGGTCAAACTTTCGCGGGATTGTCTGGAACTAGTTTCTCGTCAAAAGTCTCCACAGACGATCCCATGTCATTCCACATTCAACGTCATTATTAAGGTCACACCACAATCTTGGTTGGATTTTCGAATTTTCGATCAAAAATGGCGTCAAAAATGCGTAGTATTCGCTTGGACAAGCTTTTGTGGAGAAAGAGCTGCCTTTTTCCAGATCACCTAGTATTTTGCTCCAGTCCAACAGAGCGTCACACTTTCCATCAGTGCCCAGCTAGAGGCACTCGCAACACCGCTCCGATCTTGCATCACCCTTCACGTTCACCCTCCCACCGCGCCTCACACAATCAACCAATCATTGGTCACTAAGAAGTTGCTAATCTATTTTTGATCCCTTCCAGATGCTTCGTTGAACGAGAAACCAGCAAATTGAATCCAAATCCCGCTCATTCAGCGAAAAAAGACAAAAACCAAAAACCCCCCTACGACCCAAAGCAACGTATGCTTTAAAGTGCAACAGACGACAGTCGTTTAAAAGCATAGAGTAGTGCGTGTTGTTCTATGCCCTTAAACACTCCACGGACACCAGTTGGTATTTCAATGCTCCCCAAAAGATAGTACACCCTGTTCTGTTCAAATTCAATATCGAATAAGCCACAAAAAAAAAAGAGAGAAAAACAAACCCAAAAAAGGATCAAGTCTCTAGTCTCAGTCCATATCAAGTGAAGTGTCAAGTGAAAACCGAAGAGAAGACCAAAACAAACAAACAAAAAATGGCCAAGTATTTTGTCACCTTTGTCCTGCTCACATGCGTCGTCCTGGAGAGCCTCAGCATACACAATCGAATGTTCGCCAAGTCGGAGGTGTCCCACCATCCGCACCACCACCTGCGGCACCAGAAGCACGCGTCCATAGAGACCAGTGATCACAACGCGCATCACTATCGCCAGAAGGACGAGCTGAAGCATCATGCCAGCAAACACCATTCATCGCACAGCCATCCGCAGGAGAACGACGACGACGACGAGCCGTCCGAGGAGGACGACGACCAGCCACGTCAGCCTCAGAGTGAGGCATTCAACAGCTCGAGCCTAGACTGGGACCTCTCGGAGAGGAACTACTCACCGAACCTGTGGCACATCCTCCGCAAGGAGATGAGCAAGAGCAAGCCATTCCCATCGACGTCCAGTGAGGACGACGTCGGCATGCTGCGCGACGACGACTTCAGGAGCTTCAGTCAATTCGAAAACGCCCTCGAATACAATCACGACGTCGTGCCGAGCAGTCACAAGCACCACAAGAGCGTCCAGCCGCCTCCGCCGTCGATAAAGTGCCCCAAGTGCGAGTCGAACAGCCAAAACGTGCGCGTCAGCGAGGAGCAACTCACCCGGCTGCGCATCGAATTCGTGAAGAAGCAAATCCTCGAGAAGCTCCGCCTGAAGGACAAGCCAAACGTCTCCGCCCTCGGCATGCCCAAGCCCATCTACGAGGAGACCATCCAGCAGGACGGCAGCACCAGCTCCAAGGACCTCGACGACTACTACGCAAGGACCAGCAAGAAGTTCATCTTCCTCGAGCGAGGTGAGTCAGAACGGCCGATAGCCTGTCTCCGTGGCAAAATTCCTCTTCGTGACCTCAAAAGTACACGCCGCTGATTCATTTGATAATGGACCCCTCCCTCTGCGTCTGACTGTGTGTGTGTGTGCTCCGCAGAGGTTAAGAGCGCGGCTCTCAGTCCTTGTGGCTGTGCTGGCGCGCTGTAAGGCCCCACAGCCCGCATAGAATGCGGAGAATTTTTTGTTTGTTTTTGATTTTTTTTTTGCGCTGCGCATATCTTATCAAAGTTTTGAACTTTCGCCGAAAGCGTGCTGAACCCCTTTGGTCAAATGTTTCCCAGATAACACTTGTGATTCTATATTTCATGATGGGTGGTGGTGGTGGTGGGTTGTTGATTTTTTTTTTCGGTTTTTTTTTGTTTTTGCGGATTGAATCTGGTTTTAACTAATTGGAGGTAGGCGAACGTGGTCGACTGGGTGGCGAAGATCTTACGTCAAGGAGTTCAAGGGCAAGGATCGGAGGGCGTGCTGTTGTTGTGGACGTTCATTTGCAGATCATGCTTTCCTTTCTGCAAGGAGACTCGTGGCAGACAGTGATCTTGTAGCTTTCTCAAACA
Source organism: Eristalis arbustorum (assembly GCA_916610145.1). Lineage (NCBI taxonomy): Eukaryota > Metazoa > Arthropoda > Insecta > Diptera > Syrphidae > Eristalis > Eristalis arbustorum. The sequence continues at coordinate 3,099,067 of OU744321.1, read as the reverse complement.
AGTCCCGGGTCTGAAGACAGATCGCGCTTGCGTCAAATGGAGGGTAGATCTTCTTCTCTCAAATGTAGGATCACGCTTCAGGTCTCGATCAGTTTGCCTCGAATGGAGCATCACTCGTCCCTTCCTTGCGCCAGATCGCGATCAGTTTGCCTCAAGTAGAGGATCACGCGTCAGATCTCGCTCAGTTTGCCTCAAATGGAGGATGACTCGTCCCTTCCTTGCGCGAGATCTCGATCAGTTTGCCTTGAATGGAGGATCACGCGTCAGTTCGCGATCCGTTCGCCTCGAATGGAGGATCACTCGTCCCTTCCTTGCGCCAGATCTCGACCAGTTTGCCTCAAATAGAGGGTCACGCGTCAGATCTCGATCAGTTTGCCTCAAATGGAGGATCACTCGTCCCTTCCTTGCGCCAGATCTCGATCAGTTTGCCTCAAATGGAGGATCACGCGTTAGTTCTCGATCAGTTTGCCTCAAATGGAGGATCAATCGTCCCTTCCGTGCGCCTGATCTCGATCAGTTGGCCTCAAATGGAGGATCACTCGTCCCTTCCTTGCGCCAGATCTCGATCAGTTTGCCTCAAATGGAGGATCACGCATCATTTCTCGATCAGTTGGCCTCAAATGGAGGATCACTCGTCCCTTCCTTGCGCCTGATCTCGATCAGTTTGCCTCAAATGGAGGATCACTCGTCCCTTCCTTGCGCCAGATCTCGATCAGTTGGCCTCAAATGGAGGATCACGCGTCAGTTCTCGATCCGTTCGCCTCGAATGGAGGATCACTCGTCCCTTCCTTGCGCCAGATCTCGATCAGTTTGCCTCAAATGGAGGACCACGCGTCAGTTCGCAAGCCGTTCCCCACAAATGGAGGATCACTCGTCCCTTCCTTGCGCCAGATCGCGATCAGTTTGCCTCAAATGGAGGATCACGCGTCATTTCTCGATCAGTTGGTCTCGAATGGAGGATCACTCGTCCCTTCCTTGCGCCAGATCTCGATCAGTTTGACTCAAATGGAGGATCACGCGTCATTTCTCGATCAGTTTGCCTCAAATGGAGGACCACGCGTCAGTTCGCAAGCCGTTCCCCACAAATGGAGGATCACTCGTCCCTTCCTTGCGCCAGATCGCGATCAGTTTGCCTCAAATGGAGGATCACGCGTCATTTCTCGATCAGTTGGTCTCGAATGGAGGATCAGTCGTCCCTTCCTTGCGCCAGATCTCGAACAGTTGCTTCAAGTAGAGGACCACTCGTCCCTTCCTCGCCTAGGACTACATCTCTGCCACCCCCTAGCAGCCTACAAATATCCAACCTTTCTCATCTCAATTTCCTTCCCTCTCTTCTCTCTTCTTCCTCAGAAAAGCGCGAATGCCATCACCTGAGCCAGCCATCGATCTGCTTCTCGTTCAAGATCGACGATCTCGACACGGAGAGCATCGACGTGAGCACTGCCGTCCTGTGGATCTTCAAGCGCCGCAACCGCCGCGATCGCCTGCTCAACCACACGATCGTCGTGTCCGAGGTGGAGCAGGGAGGCGACACCTCCAAATACCTCCCCAAAGTGAAGCCAATGGCGATCCAATCGGTCGACGTACAAGGTGAATATCTGTTCATTTTCCACTTCACGTCTATCACCGATCTCTCGTGCACCCGATTTCATCATCATTTCATTTTTTCCCATTAATTAAGTACAAAACAGAGGTAATGAAAAAAAATGTGAAATAAATCACAAAACAAAAAAGTCGTATATAATTATCATAGAACTGTACTCAAAGTCCGGGAGTTGTTTTGGACTTTTGTCGACAAGTCGAATGACCCCGAGACACTCATTACTCGTGCCTCGGTGTACGGCGTGTACACGCCAGCGCGGCGAAATGAACACAAAGTAGAATCGCCAACTGAAATCGAGAGTACGAGAGATTAACATTTTCCCCCATCCACCCACAATAGTCCACCGCAACGAGACGCCAGAATGTGAACTGATTGTGTGCCTGTGTGCGCATGTGTGTGTGTGTGCGTTTTTTTTTTTCGTTCACAGAGGGCTGGGTCAAAATCGACATTGAGTGGCCGATAAAGCGCTGGTTCGGCAACCACGACCTCAGCCACTTGATACACATATCCTGTCAGTCGTGCGAGGTGGACTCCACGGACAGCATCATATCCACGGAGAAGGACTATCGGCCGTTCATCATGATCGACATGCAGAATCGGCGCCGGCCATCCCGACAGAAGCGCAGCGTCAACTGTACGGACGGCGTCACCGAGTGCTGCCGCGAGAGGCTGTACATATCGTTCGACGACATCGGCTGGGGCGACTGGATCATCCAGCCGAAGGGCTACGACGCATACTTCTGCCGGGGCTCGTGTGCGACGGCGGCGAGCTTAACGATGAGCTCAACGTTTCATTCGTCCTTGCTGAGGGTAAGTAGCACTCCCAATCTCATGCTCGGGCTCGGGCTCGGGCTCACGCTCACGCTCAAGCTCAAGCTCACGCTCACGCTCACGCTCACGCTCACGCTCACACACTGATCTGTCTCTGACTCAGCACTGGAATCCTCGCGAGTGCGCGACGTAATCACCGAACGCCCCTCGATCAAGCTCCGTGTCACGGTCCGTGTTACAATGCGAGAGCGATTGTCAATGATGATGATGATCTTCGCGATCTTCGCCGCGGCTGTTGTCGTCGTCGTCGTCGTCGTCGAGTATTTAGGTCGCCCCGCCGCGCCGGGGTGCTCCAATGCTGGAGCCCTGTCTGCTGGCGACTCTTTGCTCTTCTCTCATTCCGAATACGAGATGCGAACGGTGATACGCAGTAATCGGCTAATTCAGCGACAACGACAGCGACGACGACCCCAAAACCGCACGACAGATACCAGCGAGTGCGGGTGAGGGTTCCTTTATCTCCGCTCCGTCTGTGAGTGAGTGTGTGTGCGAGGGAGAGCGAGATCACGTGAATTGATCGTGAACTCATTTAGTGATTAAATTTATTTTTTGATTTTTTTTTTTTTGGTTCATCTCCTCCAGCGGGTGAAGTCGCATCGGGAGAGCACCGGGAAGAAACCGCTCGAATTGATACCCTGCTGCACGGCGAATCAGTACTCCTCCCTGAAGATCTTCTACCGGGAGAGCAACAGTTCGGCGACGCTCAAGAACCTTACCAACATGATCGCCGAGTCCTGCGGCTGTGTGTGAGTGTGCGTGTCCCCCAATGCAGCACATCTAGTTCATAAGATAACTTATAAAACAAAAAAACGAGAGAAAAAAAAAACAAAAAAATTACACAAGAAAACACCAGAAATGAGACGACGTTTGAAAATAAAGCCTTTCTTCATATTTAGTGATAAGTTATGTCCTTCCCCCCGCCCTTCACATTGTATAGACACACACCCCCCACACACCCCCACACCCCCACACACCCCCACACACCCCCACACACCCCCCCACATTCATTCGCATTCGCATTCGCATTCACGCACGTACGCACGCCACAACCAATCTGAATCTGTATTATGTTAATGTTCTTCTTTTTCTTTTGTTTGTTTAATTTCGTATATTTCTTGTAAAACATTTTGTTGAGTGATGACAATCCAAAGCAAGGCACGGTTGAAAAGCACACACAATCAAAAACTAGGCTTAAGGAGAGATATTTAAACCTTAAATTGTATCAAAATTTAGCGCTTAACTTAGATTGAGGATAGCTGTAGCTAATAATACAAAAAAAAAAAAAAAAACTAATTCAAGTCTGTGTGTGTTCTTTTTTCGGTTCACGGCTGTGGATTGAATTTTTGAAAGGGCCAGGGACTAGCTTCTCAGCAACCAACTCGTAGGGGACCACAGTTTGCTGCCGACTCCGAACGGCTGAGTTTGGGAAGCATTCTCTAGACAGAAGTGCTCTCCTTGAGCAGTGTCGGTGACTCGGAAGCGGTGGGACCGTGACAATCGGCGCACGTACCCACAACACCGCGGACCTACAGTTTGATGCCGACTCCGAGCGGCTGAGTTTGGGAAGCACTCTCTAGACAGAAGTACTCTCCTTGAGCGGTGTCGGTGCCTCGAAGGAGGTGGGACCGTGACAATCGACGCACGTACCCACAACACCGCGGGCCTACAGTTTGATGCCGACTCCGAGCGGCTGAGTTTGGGAAGCATTCTCTAGACAGAAGTACTCTCCTTGAGCGAAAGAGGTGGGACCGTGACAATCGGCGCACGTACCCACAACACCGCGGACCTACAGTTTGATGCCGACTCCGAGCGGCTGAGTTTGGGAAGCACTCTCTAGACAGAAGTACTCTCCTTGAGCGGTGTCGGTGCCTCGAAGGAGGTGGGACCGTGACAATCGACGCACGTACCCACAACACCGCGGGCCTACAGTTTGATGCCGACTCCGTGCGGCTGAGTTTGGGAAGCATTCTCTAGACAGAAGTACTCTCCTTGAGCGGTGTCGGTGGCTCGAAAGAGGTGGGACCGTGAAAATCGACAACACCACGGGCCACCACCCTAGGACTATAGACATCCATTCTGATTCCTCTAGCACTCCACTAGCGCAGCACACAGTGATGGAAACGAAGAGTCTTCTTCCAAACCGTCGTTAACTGACAAGCTCATGGCTCGTGTTGTGCGAGTTATTGTCCCTCGCACGAGTGGAAGGGACCTACAAGTTGGATGCCCACTCCGAACGGCTAAGTTTGGGAAGCTTTTTCTAGACGGAAGTCCCCTTTTTGAGCATCGTGAGTGACTCGAAAGAGGAGGCGCCGTGAAAACGATTTTTGGTCTTGCCAGGGATCGAACCTACACACGAAGGCTCAAGTGCTTTGACGACGCCACGTTCCCCCACATCGGAGCATGCACATAGTTCTTGCCCCTCAGACCAGGAATCGAAGCTGTGACATGGAGCGTTGGCGTCGACGCACATACCAACGGGCCACGCAACGAATGTGGCCTCTCGTTTGGTTATGAGTTTGTTTGAGTTTGGCATGTGTTGGCCGACATCGAGTTGTGTCTTTGAGCCATGACAAGGCCTCTTTAAACGCTCGCGGAGCTTGAGATCGTGGGAATAGACAACCGCACGCTCAAAGTGTTCGAAAACGTGCCCGGAAATGATGTATTTTAAAAAATCGGTCATGTCTCTAGAACGGTTCCGCCTCGCTGCCGTGGAGTCTGCACGCAAATCATTCAAACCACCCGTCCTTGCCAGACTTAGTGTCCTTCCTTTAAGATATCCATCATCCCGGGCATCGTCTCATTTTCGCATTATCCCTCCGATTCCCTTCCAATTTGTGATGCTTCCCTTCCGCCCCCCTCCCCATACCCAACCCCCCCCCCCCCTCCCCATACCCACCCCCCCCCCCCCGGTACCCTCATTCCATTCTTTTCAATCCAATTGACGGATTATCTCGAAACGCCGAATTTTTGAGTTCTCTGGTGTCGCATCCACGATTCCGTCGAATTCAATCAACTGCCCGTCGGATTTCATTCAAATCTCGACGGTTTCACGTTGAATTTGAGAACTGTGACGTCATTGGTGCGTGTCCTTGCTAAATGCACAATTAGATGCGTTTTATTTTTGAAAATAATTCAAATTATCCTCTCCGGCTACTGTGTGCTACCAGGCTACCAGAATGGAATCGAAAGAGTGTGTGGCCGCAGAGGGGACCTGTGAGGGCAGCCAGTGAGGAGCGTGGGGAAGGAGGACGAGTGAAAGGAATTCCGGGAGATTTGTAATGCAGTTGGATGGCAAGTGCGAGTGCAGCGTGGCATCTTCACTAAAGGGAACCCGGGAGAGCACAGCACGGGCACATCTCTGGATCCTCCGCCACCGGCACTAGCTCATCAGGAGCTCAACCAGGGGAGTGCTGGGTCTGGTCTGGGTCTGGCAAGCGGTAGCTCCGCATTCAAGGCACATCCAGGAAGTCGTGCCACGTCCACCAGGCCAACCGTTGAATTCATCGTTTCCTGGGACTGCTTACGACGTCTGTAAGCGCACCGCTGTCCGTAGGCAAACTCGTCACGCCTTTACACTGAACGAGAGGAGACCATGGTGCCGTCACACTCGGCGTTCCACACACGTCGTAGGAGAGGGAGACTCCCCGGCACTTGGTAGAGCCAAACGAGCGCTTGAACTCACTCCAGGACTCCCCGGCACTTGCTAGAGCCAGAAATGAACTCACTCCAGGAGATCTCTGCGAAGGATAGTCTGGACTTGTCCCAGAGAAGGTCAAGGATGTGCGCGAAGCATCCCGCACTGAAGAGGGTCTTGTCCAGACGAGGCGTCACTAATCTGTCACTAATCTGGGATCGTCTGGAATCTGGAATCTGGGACTCTGATGTTCGTCCCCCTGTTCGACTGGACCACTGGTCGGAGTGAGCTAAAGAATCAGAAAGATGGCTCTAGACAGCATGGAGATGGCCAAGGATCCTTCATTTGCCGAATGAGACTGGTTCCCGTCGAGAACTCCAAGAACTCAGCGCAGTTTCCCTTCGGTTCCGGGAAACGAAAGTGCTGACGAACTAGCTAAGCCCGGCGCTCGATAAATTTACCAAGATTCGTCTGCAGCCTGGTGGACTAGACTGGCTATTGGTGGGGCGAGGCATCCGATTTCCTCGTCGTGTGTCCGCCCAGCTGTGGACATTGATATAGCCTGCTCATGCTAATCAATAGTGGACTGTGCTTGGGATTACTCTGTGCTTGGTGGACCGACCAGCTCTGTGGAGCGACTCATTCCCAGATCCCAGATTGGTGGCACTTCTTGTCTATGCACGGCAAGTTTGCCTACATTTGGCCACGTCTGGACAAGACCCTCTACAGCCCGGGAGGCTTCACGCACATCCTTGACCACATCTGGGACAAGTCTAGACTATCCTTCGCAGAGATCTCCTCGAGTGAGTTCATTTCTGGCTCTAGCAAGTGCCGAGGAGTCCTGGAGTGAGTTCAAGCGCTCGTTTGGCTCTAGCAAGTGCCGGGGAGTTAGTACTAAGGGATCCCTCCCCTGTGACGTGTGTGCGATGTGTACTCTGTGGGACACCTAGTTTGGCGGCAGCACGAGCTCGAGCTATTGTCCATCGTCACGTCGACAGGGATTCGTCGAGTTTAAGGCACCCAAGCAGTCACAGCTCCCTGGCCCGCCAGCACATCCCCCGTCGCAAGCGTCACAGAAACCCACATCCCCCCTCCTTTTGGAGGACTGTTGCCGCCCCTTGCGGCCAGTCTATAAGTCAACCAATCCCCACGGCCATCTACAGTCAAAGTAGACGGTCCGTCCACCGCTCCCGTCGAATCGCCGTTCAGCTCATTCATATTTTAAACTGCCCCCTGGAAAGTGAACTCACCACGGCCACGGCCAGACTGGAAAGTGTGTTCGATCAAAAAACAATGAAAAACAGCCCAACTCCTGAGAGCTGACCGTGGTGAGTTATTCACCGAGAGCGACCGAGTCCTGTGTGGGCGGCGTGCGAGTGTATGGGTTGAGTGCAGTTTTTTTTTCCAATTCGACGGCGTAATGGATTGCCACGAAAACTATTCACAAATGGGGACTCCTGCTGAAAGGCCTACGATCCGGTCGCCGTTTTCTCGCATTTCCTGGTGGATTTTGCGAGGATTTTCGCGGATTTTCGCGGATTTTCCGTGCACTTTGCAGCCCCTTTTGTCCGTGTGTTGGTAGGCATCGACAAAGGAGCAATCGGTGAGCATTGGACGAGAGCGCGAGAGAGACCATGCGCAGAATAGTTTTTCACATAGTTTTGTGGGGAAACAGGAGCAAAAATTGATTGAAAATCGGCGTGGGTATAGAGAAATTCTGCATGTACCCGATGAGAAGTGGTGCATTTGATTGATGGGAGGGCGGGGGGAGGGAGGCGTGGGTGCACTGTGGGGGTGGGATGAAGTCAGCCTGAAAATCCCCGGGAACCTGATGCTATTTTAAGATCAATGCAAGGGGGTTTGCAAATCTTACAAATGGGAATCCGGGAATGTGGCGATTTCTCCCTAGGGAGGATGTCCCTTAATCCTTGTGGCCTGCATTCGCCGAGGCCGGTGCAACGAGGAGCTGCGATGAGAGGAAGGTGGTGGAGGAAGGATGTGAGTGAGGGAAGTGGGTGCTCTTGGGGAGCACAAGGACGGTGAGGCGACTAGGGGGTCCAGGCCTAGAAATGCGTAAACAAGGGATGTGGGAAGTCTAAAGGCCACTAGCACGCGGCCACCTCTTCAGGAGAGAGGGAGTAAAGGTGCCTAAGGACGCATGAGACAAAGGAAATCTTATGAGACGCATAAGGTCACCCCCACCTCCTCAGTCAGGTGCTTAAGTAAGCCTAAGACAAAGGAAACCCGATGAAACGCAAAAGGCCACCCCCACCTCCTCTCCTGTCACAAGAGGGGGCCGTCAAGGTGCTTAGATAAGCCTAAGACAAAGGAAACCCGATGAAACGCAAAAAGGCCACCCCCACCTCCTGAGACGCATAAGCACACTTGGCACGCTCCCACCTCCTACGTAAGCACAACAAAAGGTAGTCAAGACGTCTAAGTAAGCCTGAGACAAAGGAAATCTGATGCGACGCCTAACGACGGCCCCCACCTCCTGCGTCAGCACAAATGGAGGGAGTCCAGGCGCCCAGGCAGGCACGGGAGACCGAAATAGGACGTCCCCACCTCCTGCGTCAGCATAACCTGCGCCCAGGCAGGTCTGAGACAAAGGAAATCTGTCAACAACTGAGACGGGACGCCCCCACCTCCTTCGGCAGCAGAAGATGCGTAAACACACTCAGCTGACCCCAGCCCCCTCCTCACGAGGCCAAGGCAAAGGAGGCCAGTAGGCCTAGGACGAGAAAAACGTGCAAACAACTAAAATGCGACGCACAAGCAAGCCCCCGCCTCTTTCGTAAGCCCACCACGTTCCCAGTCACATGCTCCGCCACGAAGTGACCTTTCCGGCGAGTTGCGACGCATATTCCTGAGCACCCTCATCAAAGTCGCCCACGGTGTCTGCAGAAGACAGTAACAAGCCTATCTGAAGGATCTGAAGCCATCACATCCCCACCCGCCCACAAGGAAGAAAATCAATCAAACCCGAGAAAAATCAATCGACAGCCATCCATCGCCGCACAAGGAGCGGTGTGTATCCCTGCGATGACGTGCGCTTCTCATGCGAACGCACAAGGGCAACAAAAAACCATTCAACAGTCGTTTTTTCGCAGACACCCTTTTTGTACGTTTTTCCATTCTCCGCACATCCAGCTGTCTCCCTCGCACGGTCGGCAATGCAGTGCGCAGGAGTCAACTGTCACATCTGACAAGTAATTGAATTATTTGCCCCCTGCAACCAATTGAAAACGAAATCAACTAAAATCGTGAGTTTCGCCTTTTTTTGTTCGTTTTCTTGTGCCGTGATTATTTTTTCCCTTAACCGAGTGCACCATGTGGCCACGCACCCGCCGGGCACTGAGCCTCGACAACGTGTAAAATCAAGGGAGAAAAAAGACAAGTGCGAAAAAAAACAACCGAAAATCTGTGGAAAAACATTGCCCAACTGTCAGTTTGCGGCGAGAACGCCCTGTGCGACGAGAGATAACAAATACCCGCCACCCAATTTGTTAACCTTTTCCCAATCACACGTCTGAGTATCTGCGAAGTGAATGTGCATTCAAGTGTCGTCTCTGTGTTCGAAGTGAAGAAAAAGCAAAAAAAAAACAGATTCTCGTGTACCTCCAGAGCGCCCTTCCCGAATCCGAAACAGCCGCAATCCAAAGGCACGTCCATTTCATTGATTTTCACGGCAGAAAAAGAAAACTCGTCGGCTGCCCATTTGTCCCGTGTTTAAACTGGCATTTGAGTTTGCCCGAGTCGATGGGAAGTGGAAGTGCAAACGAACACCCGACGGATTGACGTCATGACTTGCCTGTGATCCATCATCGCTCGGTTGAGTGCTCTTACACGGCGAGTGCGAGCGACTCCAATTAGATAAGATATTTATTGTTTTTTTCTGGCTTGTATTATCTCTGATTGAACTGATATCGTCCACTAGTCATAGGGTTTCGATCAAGTGGGCTGCAACGGAAATTGATTAGATTCGCCATCACCATGTCCGGCCGTGGGTGAGCGGCGCTCAACATCGGCATCACAGCTCTCCCCAAATTGATTAGCGTCTTAAAACACTCCAATTGCCATTTCCACGCATATATTGGACCACGTTTCGTGACGACGTACACCGCAACAACGACTGCTACGTGTCAGCACATCATTAACACGGCATTGCTTGTGTTGTCACTTAACCAATTCAATTAAGATCAAACACTGCCTGAGTGGCCGCCTTTGTTCTCCGGAAATCAGAAAACGCGATGGCAACGATCGGAACACCAAACTGATAAGAGCTATTAGAAAGTACACCGAAATTTAACAAAAAAATAAAAAAAACCTTGCGGAATTTTTCGTTCGTTCTTGGAGCCGGTTTTGGTTTCAGTTTGGGTGGGTTTTGGTTGTGTTTTTTTTGTTTTTTTGCCAATAGGAGGAACCGGTTGACAGATTTCATTGCATTCGTCGTGCGTCGTCTTCGGTGGTTTCTTCACGCTCAAAGTTTTGCATTTTCTGTTACGAAACGACCGACGAGTCGTGTGCTCGGTATCCCATCTCTCTCTCTCTCCGGATTGATGCAACACAACGCACAAGCGACGCATTAGCATACAGAGGAGAAAAAACCAAACCAGAAGTGCAAAATACACAACCCAGCCTAGGCACACTCTGTCTGTTCACTTGATTGGCGTAAAAACGGGTCGACATCAAGAAGGTGTGCACGCTCTCAGTCGCGTCAAGTTGACCTTAATATCGCATGCGTACAAAAAAACTAGTAGTCATCACTCTAGTCAGAGTCCACTCTCACTTTTCGATCGAAAAATCCCCTCGATTCGAATGTCTCGTCGATGTTCCAGCGTCACTGCGAGTCGTGTGCGCATTTTTAAACAAAAGACCAGACCCGTCGAACGGCGCGCTGAGTAATTAGCATGTAAACCTGATCGATTGCTGGTCACTTTGTTTTGCCCATGTGGCGCTTGTTCTTAATGCATGCTCGACTGGCTCTCTGACGGAAGGGACCTCACCCAAGACCTGATGAAGGAACAAGAAGTCACTGGCATTGAGGGTGGCTTGTGGTGGTGGGGGTGGTGCTTAATTGAAACGAGCATTTTGGGCGGTTGGCATAGCTAACTGTAACGACAGCGAATCAAAGTACGTCACAAACAAGACAAAAACTCGATTCGACAGGCGAGAGATCGTCGCTGAGACCACTGAGACCGCCGAGACTGCCTCTGTGTGTACGTTCGATCGAAAACCAAACCACAGACAACCTGTGCTAAAAAAGAATACAAAACAAAAGCAGAAAAAAAAAAACGAAAAAAAAATATCTCGTCTACCGTGATCATGGTTAGTTTCGAACGCAGATACACAGAAAAGCAAAAACAAAAAGAAAAAATGTATCCCACGTACTCCATATTTTATCCATCGCACTTTTATAACTGAAACTCATTGTGATTTCAGCAGTGGAGTCGTGTGGTTCGTTTTCCTCGTTTCGATTAAGGCTGTTCGCTGTTCGCCGTTAGCTGTTAGCTGTAATTCTATTTGTTTTTATTGCGCTTCTGTTTCTTTTTGTGATTCCTTGATTAAACTTCGTTTTTTTTTCCCGTGTTTACTTAAAGTTTTTTGGTTTTTTTTTTTTTGCTTCGTTATACAACGTCGCTAAGACTATCGTTTATCAGTTACAGCAGAAAACATTTGGAAACGGAAACCGCAAGCAAAACGAAGGTAAATGGCTGTTTCCTGTTTTAGAATCTATTCTTTGCTAAACGAGATTTATTTTTTCAAAAAAAGAAAACGCAATCAAATTTGAAGTTGACAAAGATTGGACGTGGCAAAGATGTGGTTGTAATGATTCTGATGGCGGCCCATTAAGAGCCGATTTGTATCGGTTGAGTGTACATTTTGTGCACATGGGCTTCTTATTTTTATCGTTTCTTGTTATGTTTATGTTCTTTTTATGTTTTGTTTATTTCATACCTATATTCTGTTTATCTGAGATGCGTGGCTGTGTGTGTGGAGTGTGGGGGGTGATGGTGGTGAAGGGATCTTTAGATTCGACTTCAGATTGCCTGGCAGTCTGGCATGTGTGTGCGAGGTTTTTGAAGGCAATCTGGATGCACAGTCCAGTCTCTCTCTCTCTCCGGAGATCGTGAGACGTCACGGTTCGCCTTGTCGTTTGCGACATTATTGCAGCGCGACGAGGGGCAACCGTGAGACGTGACATTAGCCTTACTGTTGCGACATTGTTGCGACAGCGTTAAGGCAGAGATTGAAAAGTGAGACGTGCCAGGCCTGGTATGGCGTCAGATTTATCTCGGCCGTTGTTGCATCCTGCAGTTCATCGATCGTGGCATTTAAAGGACAATGGTTCGTCAAGTGATCGTCGATAAATGCCATGACGGTGCATTCCTTAAGTGATCTTCGACGGGATCGTTGATTCGTCATTCAGGCTGTCGCGGTGGCTTTCGAGCTGCAAATCCTTCGTTTTTTTTCCTTCAATGACTTCGCGGGGAGGGCCTCTTCGGCGGGATCGCTGATTCGTCATTCAGGCTGTCGCGGTGGCAGTGCTTCATCCTTTGACGGGTCTCGCTGCCGAGATGATCGCGGTGGTTTCGTTGCTTCATTGCTTCGTCATCGGGACCGTCGTGGTGGCTTCTGTCAATTGCTACGCGATGGCTTTCAAGCTGCAAATCCGTCGTTTTTTTCCTTCAATGACTTCGCGGGAGGGGCCTCTTCGGCGCGATCGTTGATTCGTCATTCAGGCTGTCGCGGTGGCTTTCCTTTGGCTTGCATAATGAAGAGCTGGAACCATTTTTGTGTCTTCAACGTGTCGCCTTGGCTTGCGGTAAGTAGATGCCCTGGGTCGACTCCTACGCGTTGAATTTCACATTTCGGAGCTCCGAGTCCTTCTTAATTATTTTTTGAATGACTTTCAAGTCGAGTGATCGTCAACGAGTCCTCTGATTCGTTACGTCGAATGGTACACGTTGGCTTTAAGGCTTCGACACTCTAGCCAGCTCGTCGCGGTGGCTTCGTCAAGCGATCTTGAATGGGCCCCTCGACTGGACTCCTACGTGTCTACTTTCGCAATTCGGAGCTCCAAGTCCTTTAAGTGTGCCTTTCGTCAAGCCTGATCTTCGACGGGTCTCACGACACTCTTCCGAGCTTGTCGCGGTGGCTTCATCAAGCGATCTTGGATGGGCGCCACGATTCGTCCCCGAGATGATCGCGCTGATTTCTGCCGACTTCTTAATTTGAGGCTCCACATCCTTCCGAGTTTTCTTTGACCTCGCTGATGTTTGATTGTGCCATCGTTAGTCTCTTTTAAACAATTTCGTCAAGTGATCTTCGATGGATGCCATGACGATGGCTTCGTCAAGTGATCTTCGACCCCTGCCTCGTCACCGAGGTTTTCGCTGTGGCTTGAGTCGAATATTGTGCTTCGCCTGCTTTTCTAGAACTTCGTCCAGTAATCTTCTACGGGTGCCATGACGCTCTATCGAGATGGTGACGATAGCTTCGTGATCTTCGACATGATCCGCTGATTCTTTCCCGAGGTTTCTTGCCAAGGGTAGATGGCTTGCTTCCATTCCCTTGAGTGGACTTTCTCAATTTTTTTAAATGACTTCGACTGGGGCTTCAGAGATGGCCGACGGGGCTGCATGAGAAAATGGCTCCCGTCGACTCCTTTCTAAATTCAAACCTCCACGCTCTGCTTCTGGGCTGGACAACGTTTCTTCTTGAATTTCTGGAGCCAATGCAGACGCCCGACACAAGCAGAGTTGCCGTTGAAGCTCGACAAAGGTGCAGCTTGGACGGTAGGTGCCACACGTGGACCTTAGCTGAAGGCTTGGCATTAAAGTCGAAACCCTCGCGGTGCTTTGTGTGATTTTAAGTCGCTTCCTGTGTTCCTTCTAGACGCCTAAAGTGTTCCTTCACGACGCTTCGTGTTTTCCTTCACGACGCTTCGTGAGTTCCTTCACGACGCTTCGTGAGTTCCTTCACGACGCTTCGTGAGTTCCTTCACGACGCTTCGTGAGTTCCTTCACGACGCTTCGTGAGTTCCTTCACGACGCTTCGTGAGTTCCTTCACGACGCTTCATGAGTTCCTTCGACGCTTCGTGTGTTCCTTCACGACGCTTCGTGAGTTCCTTCACGACGCTTCGTGAGTTCCTTCACGACGCTTCGTGAGTTCCTTCAAGACGCTCCGTGAGTTCTTTCACGACGCTTCGTGAGTTCCTTCACGACGCTTCGTGTGTTCCTTCACGACGCTTCGTGTGTTCCTTCACGACGCTTCGTGTGTTCCTTCACGACGCTTCGTGTGTTCCTTCACCACGCTTCGTGTGTTCCTTCACGACGCTTCCGTATGTTCCTTCACCACGCTTCGTGTGTTCCTTCACGACGCTTCCTGTGTTCCTTCTAGACGCTTCGTGTGTTCCTTCAAGTCGCTTTTTGCTTCTCTCCAAGATGATGTGTGGTTTATTTCGAGACCATTTGAGTGTCATTTGACGCCGGTCGCGATCAGTCCGCCTCACCCTGCGGGTTGAACGCTCTCCCCCACAGAACAGCCTTCACGTTCCATCAGCCCCAAGACGCCCGTTGCGGTCTCTGTATCAAATACCCGCCACATCAAGAACACGAAACACGATCCGTTTCTCACGGTGCGGCAGCCCATGCGAATCCGAATCGCCTCGTTCTCATTTGCCTACAAATTGCCTAATGCCCTGTCTGTCTGCCTATCTGCCTGTCTGCCCGCCTGCCTAGCCGTACATCAAGTGCTACGTGGGAATAATTTTGATCCTCCCACCTGCCGGTGTGGTCTCTGTCCTTTTCCCGATCAAATGCACCTTTTTCGAAGGTCGTTGCCCAGGCTTCTGCGGCTCCGGCTCATGAGTCATTCTGGAATCCTCCTGAACTCCTCGCTGTGAATGCAAATGATCTTTGAACAGTTTGTGTTTGTTTGGTGTTTCTTTACAGATTTTCACAATTCCCTTAGGACAGCCAACAGAGAGTGAGTAAGCCAGCAAGCCAGCAAGCCAGCGAGCGCAGCAACAACAAGAACAGCAGCAACAATGTGTGGTAAGTTTCTAAATCTTCTAATAATCACCCGATAATTCGTGCGTCGCATACAAATCGACGAATCGACGAGAAGTGTAACACGGCGTGAAAGTTTTGTTCTGTGTACACAATTGCCACTCGATTTTAATAACTCATAACCGGGCATGAGTGCGTCGACGGTGGAAGGTGGAGTGTCGACGGCGGAAGGTGGAGTGTCGACGGCGGAAGGTGGAGTGTCGACGGTGGCCGGTGGACGGCGGAGATATCTTCCGCATTCGTTTTGCGTATTCCAGCGAGATTTTCTTTGAATTAAAGATAAGTGCACACGAAGTTATGTATGTGCCGAGGTGGCGATGACGACGGCGACGGCGGTGGCGATGGCGGTGACGGTGGCAACGGATGACAATGACGGTGCGGCCAAGCACACAATAGTGACACGTTACTTAACCGCTTATGTACTCAAGTGCGCTGGCCAAGTGGTGCGTTGGTCGACTGGTCTGGAGGTTGCTGTTGTGCTTCGAACGGCGGCTCTGATTACATAGACGGTCGGCATGTACACATGGTTGGCCGCACTATCGAATGCAAGACTCGTACGTTCCGTCGTGGAGTTTAATGTCACTGGAATTTTATTTGATTCTTCTTCTTGGTTTGTGCCTCCTCGGTCAAAGCGCGGTGTGCCGTCAGATGTGCGTTTCGTTTTTCTTTTCGTTAAATGTCATCCTTTCGCCCAAAGCAGAGAGAGAGAGACTGTGTGCTCGATGTTTAGACATACGTGCCGTGATGAAACCGCTCAATCGGGGGCAGACGTCCTTTCACCGCCAACAAGACCTCCACCACCGCCACCAGCGAATAGGTGTCAATTCGTTTAGTATGTAAAGTGTAAGACAAGGCGAGAAAAGAAACAACAACAACGACAAAGAAAAAAACCACGATTATTATTAGCATTGTAAGCAGCAGCAGCAGCAGCAGCAGCAGCAGCGGTAGCAGTAGCAACAGCAACAGTCAGCAGCGCCAGCAGCCACCTCGAACAACGCGACAAGATACCGGACCACAACTATGCAGAAAACCAGATATTAAGTAACGCTCTTTGTGGCACCCTTTCCTCCTCCCGCATCCCCACCCCCCAACACACAGCCCGTCACGCTTCACGATTGGGCAAGGTGTGGATAAACTGGATTTTGTCTTTCCCATTCGTCTTGGCTGGCGTATCACAATCGACTCATAAATGAAAGTGAATTTCGATCGTCGTCGATGGAGTAAAGCGTGTGGGTGGTGGTGTTACATATTTTAACCGGTAACCAGTCCTTTTGAATTGCGACACCGTTAGATTACGTTGCGCCACATCATCATCGGCAGCATTCAGCGAGATAGAGAGAGACGAAGCTGCATGCAGACCGTTTTACTTTTTTTGTGTCATTTAATTGATGATTGTCACAAGATAAGACAGGGGGGGGGATGATAAATTAATGAATGCTGTACCCTGTGCCTTGCGCACACACACACTCGCAGAGAAATGCGAGTGGTCAGTCGAGTCGATTGATATTCAATCGGTTTCCAAAGAGATGTTTTATGCAATCGCGCCGCGGCGCGCATGTCGTCATCACATCGGCATCTAACTGCTTTTTTTCCTCCTTCTCGCACAAGACAGGTTCTGTAATCAGCATCTGCTTATATTCAGCCGCGAGTTAAATGTCAAATGTGACATTTTGTGTGTGTTTTTTTTTTGTTGGAGAGATCGTGTTTTTGTTTTTGTTTTCTTCGTTTGTCTTGTGATGTCGTCGAACGTTTGACCTTTCGCCGAAGGGAAAGATCGCGCATCGATAATGTCAAGGTTAGACCAGAGCGGCATCTCACTCATCGGCGTGTCTCTTTGCAGGAATCTTCGCATATCTGAACTACCTGACGCCGAAGTCACGGCATGAGGTGCTCGAGTTGCTGGTGAACGGCCTGAAGCGGCTGGAATACCGTGGCTATGACTCGACAGGCGTTGCAATTGACTCGTACGATGGCAAGGACATCGTCATGGTCAAGCGTAGCGGCAAAGTGAAAGTCCTCGAGGATGCCATCGCGGAGAGTAAGTGTCGCGCGTGCTGTCTCTCACCAGGCATCACATATCATTTGTGTCTCTCTCTCTCTCTCTCTCGTCTCAGAATTTAGTGGTCCAAATTTCGATGAGCCCGTCCTGACGCACGTCGGTATCGCTCACACGCGCTGGGCCACGCACGGTGTACCCTCGGAGACGAACTCGCATCCGCAGCGATCGGACGAGACAAACTCGTTCGTTGTTGTGCACAACGGTATTATTACAAATTACAAAGATGTCAAGACATTCCTGGAGAAGCGCGGCTACGTCTTCGAGTCGGAGACCGACACCGAGATCATGGCCAAGCTGATCCATCATCTGTGGAAGCAGCATCCGACCTATTCGTTCCGGGAGCTGGTCGAGCAGGTCATTCAACAATTGGTGAGTTTTTTTTTTTTTATTTATTCCCATCCTCTGGCTCTGGCTCTGGCTGTGGCTGTGGCTCGGGCTCTGGCTCTGGCTCTGGCTCTGGCTCTGGCTCTGGCTCTGGCTCTGGCTCTGGCTCTGGCTCTGGCTCTGGCTCTGGCTCTGGCTCTGGCTCTGGCTCTGGCTCTGGCTCTGGCTCTGGCTCTGGCTCTGGCTCTGGCTCTGGCTCTGGCTCTGGCTCTGGCTCTGGCTCTGACTCTGGCTCTGGCTCTGGCTCTGGCTCTGGCTCTGGCTCTGGCTCTGGCTCTGGCTCTGGTTCTGCCTCTGGCTCTGCCTCTGGCTCTGGCTCTGGCTCTGGCTCTGGCTCGGGCTCGGGCTCTGGCTCTGGCTCTGGCTCTGGTTCTGGCTCTGGCTCTGGCTCTGGCTCTGGCTCTGGCTCTGGCTCTGGCTCTGGTTCTGGCTCTGGCTCTGGCTCTGGCTGTGGCTCTGGCTCTGGCTCTGGCTCTGGCTCTGGCTCTGGCTCTGGCTGCTGGCTCTGGCTCTGGCTCTGGCTCTGGCTCTGGCTCTGGCTCTGGCTCTGGCTCTGGCTCTGGCTGCTGGCTCTGGCTGTGGCTGTGGCTCTGGCTCTGGCTGCTGGCTCTGGCTGCTGGCTCTGGCTCTGGCTCTGGCTCTGGCTCTGGCTCTGGCTCTGGCTCTGGCTCTGGCTCTGGCTCTGGCTCTGGCTCTGGCTCTGGCTCTGGCTCTGGCTCTGGCTCTGGCTCTGGCTCGGGCTCTGGCTCTGGCTCTAGCTCTGGCTCTGGCTCTGGCTCTGGCTCTGGCTCTGGCTCTGGCTCTGGCTCTGGCTCTGGCTCTGGCTCTGGCTCTGGCTCTGGCTCTGGCTCTGGCTCTGGCTCTGGCTCTGGCTCTGGCTCTGGCTCTGGCTCTGGCTCTGGCTCTGGCTCTGGCTCTGGCTCTGGCTCTGGCTCTGGCTCTGGCTCTGGCTCTGGCTCTGGCTCTGGCTCTGGCTCTGGCTCTGGCTCTGGCTCTGGCTCTGGCTCTGGCTCTGGCTCTGGCTCTGGCGCTGGCTCTGGCTCTGGCTCTGGCTCTGGCTCTGGCTCTGGCTCTGGCTCTGGCTCTGGCTCTGGCTCTGGCTCTGGCTCTGGCTCTGGCTCTGGCTCTGGCTCTGGCTCTGGCTCTGGCTCTGGCTCTGGCTCTGGCTCTGGCTCTGGCTCTGGCTCTGGCTCTGGCTCTGGCTCTGGCTCTGGCGCTGGCTCTGCCTCTGGCTCTGGCTCTGGCTCTGGCTCTGGCTCTGGCTCTGGCTCGGGCTCTGGCTCTGGCTCTGGCTCTGGCTCTGGCTCTGGCTCTGGCTCTGGCTCTGGCGCTGGCTCTGCCTCTGGCTCTGGCTCTGGCTCTGGCTCTAGCTCTGGCTCTGGCTCTGGCCCTGGCTGTGGCTCGGGCTCTGGCTCGTTGTTTGCCCATTTGTTCATCATTTCCCCTCCGTTTGCTTGTGGTTTCTTTCGCAGGAAGGTGCATTTGCGTTGACATTCAAATCGAAGCATTTCCCCGGCGAGTGTGTCGCATCGCGTCGTGGCTCCCCACTGCTGGTTGGCATCAAGACAAAGACCCGCCTGGCTACCGATCACATTCCAATCTTATACGGAAAAGGTAAGTCAACGCGGTGTTGCCGCTGACTATTGGCTCTGACTAGTGATGGTGAAACAATGTGAATATACATATAGGGTAGCGAGAGACAATCGACACTGGGTTGCGATTCAGTCTGCTGCGGTGGAGCGTAGGGAATGTTGGCTGGACACTGTTCGGCGATTGAGAGCGTTCACGTGAAGTTGTTGCACGGGGCCACTGGGGGCGGGCAGAGGTGTGAGCCGATGCACGCCCGCCACGACGGCGAGAACATCGAGGTTTGACGGTGGGTATGAGGGAGAGGCTTGACGAGAAAATGACTGGCTTTACAAAAGGGCGTGCACTCGTGGCATTTAGCGAGTGGAAGTATGCAATTACCGTGCATTCTGCGATCAATTGGGACTGGCTTGTGTGACCGCAAGCAGTGCTCGTCGAAAGGGAAGAGACTGAGGACGCAGTGGAGACGTGGCAAGGCTTCGTGGACATCAGAGGCCGGGACTGAATTCATCGTGTTCCAAAGGGAGTGCAGGTCCTAAGAGAACGTTGCGTCTGTCTACTCTATCGATAGTGGTGTGGGGTAGACTGAAGTCCTTGTGGATGCACCTTCCATTGAACCTCCCCCAAGCGCAGGACAGAATCATGATCGAAAGGAGTTCATTGCATCTGCCCTGTCTAGGGCATCCATTAGTAAGCATTGCCGACGTCTTGTCTTGTCTCTACTTGCAAGGTCTTCGGCCTAAGCAGCCAAGCGCAGTTGACTCCTTGTCTGGTCCTTGTCGAAGGCCTTCGGCCTTAACAGAGTTCCGAGTCTGAACTCTACTTGCCTTGTGTTCCTTGACGGTCAGAGATTTGCCTGTGTTTTCGTGTCGGATTTTTGGTCTCCTTCTGGAACCCGCCATTTGAAGGCCTTCTCTGCGAACAAAGAGACATGCCTGTGCCACCCTGTCTTTCATCTCCCGTCACTCCAATTGACCGTGACATTCAGAGCAAAGGCCTGGAGGTCTTTATTTGTTAAGCGATCGTAAGTGGTGACTCGTGGCGTCGACCTCAACGCTCTTGGACCTGCGTGTCTACATTCGATCCATGTTACGTCAAACTACCCTTCGAGCTCCTAGAGCTCTTTCGAGTCACTCAAGAGTCTCCTTGTCTAGATCAAGCTTCTCAAACTTGCTGCCCTTCAGAATTGACATCAAACTGTGGGTCCCCGCCACAACCACTCGTGGTTGCTGTAGCGCCACTCCCACATCATTACCGTCCTCCCTCTTCCATTGCATCAGCCAACAAGCCTCCCCAGCGGTCACACCCCTCCATCGACTGCATCCACCAGTGGTTCCATGCAACAGAAGTTCCCGTGAAATTCCGCGCCCCCGCAGGTCTTCGCAGAGAACAAAAACCCGCCGCAGACAAGCGAAAACCCTCACACCGCGGGTGTTTTGTCGAACGATCGCCTTCATGTCTCCATCCTCAGTGTGTTCAGTGATTGCTAACCAAACAAACAAAAACACACACCAACTACATTCATCCATCAGTGCATGGTGCTTAACCTACCCTGCACCTCTGTTTGTTTCAGTGTTCTCGTTTCGCAACAGTGTCCCCCCCTTTTGTGTGCGAATGGCGAGTTTTGTGCACCCCTCCTCCGCTCTCTTGAACCCTTCTGTC
The DNA here is from genome assembly GCA_916610145.1 of Eristalis arbustorum. Taxonomy (NCBI): domain Eukaryota; kingdom Metazoa; phylum Arthropoda; class Insecta; order Diptera; family Syrphidae; genus Eristalis; species Eristalis arbustorum. Next base: position 3,078,232 of record OU744321.1, on the reverse strand, counting down.
AATGGGTAGGCCTGGCCAGACATTTTCCATTTTAGCAGACAACTTTAACAGACTCCCTGACTTGTGCTTAGAGGACCACGAGCGAAGACGAAGGAGGCGCGACGATGTCCTGAACGATCACGAGATGCTCCTAGGGCTACAAGCAGAAAACGATCGAGTCCGTCAAGCACAATTCTCCTCCTCTTTGGCCAGTGGTGGAGCAAAATGGTGCCAGGCACGGGTGGACAGAGTTCGTTCCACTCTTCGTTGCTTAAGGCACGGTGTACACACATTTGATTTTCGGAGCACTTGCATCGAACTCGTGGCGGCGCGGCAGCTTTAAACTGCCTCATGTGTGCACCGGGCCTTAGTCGGTCAGCGACGTCGATGAAATGAGTCCAGCCATCGACAGCCACAAGACAAGACTAGATACCAGAGGCTCAACATGAAATCGTGAATAAGACAGGACAAAGTAGTCGCTCACAATTGGCACAGCTGTGGACAATGCTCAAGTCTTCGAGAACAATGACGGTCTCCTCGGAAGGTGTGACCCTCTGGAGAGAGCCCTTAAACTTTGCATCAGATTGTGTGAAATCCCGTGAAACAGTTTGCCTCGAGTTCGTCCGTCGCAGTCGATCCGCGGCCTATTCAGTCCAGCCTTACATCCTTCGCTGGCTAAGGAGCGTCATTCACTCGCATTTCATCCCCCTTGGCTGCGATTTACTAGGGTTTTCGTCTGCTGGGATTTCTCGATGAGACACTTGGTCACTTCGGACAATTTTAGCCGTCCAGTTGAAGTGGCGTCGATGCAAGGGTTGGACTCGGTCGATTCGAACCAAGAAACTTTCTTAACGCCTTGGAGTGCAATAGAAACGCTTATGAATGGCAGTACTGCTTCCATTGACACTCCCTAGTGTCCGGAAAGTGCTTCATCGAACCATTATGTGGACACTGCCTACTGTCCAGGAAGTGCTTCATCGAACCATTATGTGGACACTGCCTACTGTCCAGGAAGTGCTTCATCGAACCATTATGTGGACACTGCCTACTGTCCAGAAAGTCCTTCGCCGAACCATTATGTGGACACTGCCTACTGTCCAGGAAGTGCTTTATCGAACCATTATGTGGACACTGCCTACTGTCCAGGAAGTGCCACCAACTGGCTTCCCTATGATGCCTACTAATGACCCCTGGACACCTGATTTCGTGTCCTCGCATGGGTATTAATCGATCCCGAGAGCTTCGAGTGCCTCCGGCGACACCTTAGCTCATCTTCCAGCTGCCACGGCGGTCCTATTAGGCTTGCTTGTGTCATGTGCACAGAGTAAAGGACAAAATGCGAAGAAATCTGCATATCTGCCGCCCAACACAGTCCAAAATAAGAAGAAAAGGAAAACTCCCATTATTTGATGATGAATTGCAGCAGTTTTCGTGCAAAATGCACCAAGGTCCAGCCAGGTCTAGTGCTGCGAAGCACCCCCTGACAGAAGGGTTGAATCCTCCGAGTGTGCGTGTGTGTGTGGTTGTTTCTTGACGTTTTCCCCTGACGAATGGTCACCTCTCTCTCCTCACGTTGTACTCCAAATGTTCTGTGTTCTTAAGTGTTTCCACTTGTTATTCAACCTCTATCCCCTCTTATGTTCCTTTATTTATTTATTTATATTTATTTTTTATATTTACAATTTTTCTCTTTTTTTCCATTTTGTACTTTCTATGTTTTTTTGTGGGTGGCTGTGTGTTATGTTCTAATTCTTCTTCTCCCTTCTATGTACGTGTTGTATGTGTACACATATAAATATCTTCCTACTGTGTGTGTATAAAACAAAAAATGTCTACATTCCTCCCCGTGTTGTGACCTCTTCTCTATCTACTACCAAAACAAAAACCACTGCTCCTACTACTGCTTGCAAACAAACCTACTCTACGAATCAATAACAAAACTCAAAGATGATAAACAACAGAGTGATCTAAAAGGTAGCTAAAACAACAACTACTCTATCTATCTCTCTCTCTCTCTCTTTAAGTCTAAAACAAAAACAAAAAAGATTTAAAATTCAATCGAACCAAGCTAACACAACTAACACTTCTGGAAGCAATGATTCTTGGCGATGCTTTGTCTGCTAACCCGGTTAACTACATTCTCTCCTTCTTCTTCTGGGTGTTGGGAGCCGCGCTTCTAAAGCTAGTGAGACGGACGGACGTACTTCGAGCTTGCACGCGTTACGGTGACGCGGTGACGGATCAGTTGTCTTTAGCGTTCGGTATTCTCTTCGTTTCTTTCTTTCACAGCCCGGTGGAGAAGTTCGTTGTTTCGACGCGCGTTCCAGCAGCGGTGCGCATCACTTTGACTCGCGTGTCCCTTTCCATTGCTCGCGTATGAATTGAGCCCGGTCCTAGGTCCTGCGTCGCGCTGGACGGTTAAGGAGGAAGCACGGTAACTGGGGAAAAAGCTGAGGAGGATTTCTGAAAAAAAAAGCGCGCTCTGCCGGCTCGAACGGCAAGGGAGTACAGGACATGAGTGACTCACGTACGATGACGGTGCGGCAATTCGAGCTCAGTGAAACTCCCTCCGCGGTGGCACAGCGTAAAGACAACACATGTGTTCACTGCGAGACGCAGAGGCGGTGGCACAGCACGCAAGTGTTCACTGTGAGACGCTAAGCCTGTTAAGTCGGGTTAGGGCGACGCATGTGCTTACTTCCATACGCAGAGGCGGTGCCGTAGCGTTAAACCAACGCATGTGCTCACTGAGAGACGCAAACGCGGTAAAATAACGCGTCTGTGCACGGGGCATCCACGTCAGCTTCTGACGTCAAGCCGGGTCCCAGCTTTAGCTCCACGTCGGCTTCTGGCGTCAAGCCAGGTCCCAGCCTTAGCTCCACGTCGGCTTCTGGCGTCAAGCCAGGTCCCAGCCTTAGCTCCACGTCGGCTTCTGGCATCAAGCCAGGTCCCAGCTGCAGTTCCACGTCGGCTTCTAAAGTCAAGCCAGGTCCCAGCTGCAGTTCCACGTCGGCTTCTGACGTCGAGCCAGGTCCCAGCTGCAGTTCCACGTCGGTTTCTGACGTCGAGCCAGGTCCCAGCTGCAGTTCCACGTTGGCTTCTGACGTCAAGCCAGGTCCCAGCTGCAGTTGCACGTCGGCTTCTAAAGCCAAGCCAGGTCCCAGCTTTAGCTCCACGTCGGCTTCTGACGTCAAGCCAGGTCCCAGCTGCAGTTCCACGTTGGCTTCTGGCGTCAAGCCAGGCCCCAGCTGCAGTTCCACGTCGGCTTCTAAAGTCAAGCCAGGTCCCAGCTGCAGTTCCACGTCGGCTTCTGGCGTCAAGCCAGGTCCCAGCTGCAGTTCCACGTCGGCTTCTGGCGTCAAGCCAGGTCCCAGCTGCAGTTCCACGTCGGCTTCTGACGTCGAGCCAGGTCCCAGCTGCAGTTCCACGTCGGCTTCTGGCGTCAAGCCAGGTCCCAGCTGCAGTTCCACGTCGGCTTCTGGCGTCAAGCCAGGTCCCAGCTGCAGTTCCACGTCGGCTTCTGACGTCGAGCCAGGTCCCAGCTGCAGTTCCACGTTGGCTTCGAACTGTTAGCGTTCCTTCGTCTCATAAAGTTCCGCCGAACCCCGCACCGTGGAGTCATGAATCTAGACGGTCATCGGCTTTTGTGAATACTCATGACAGGCATACCGTCTCAAGGCCTCACTCAACCGACGCATTTGCTTTGGGGACCTCCCCTGTGCCGACATCTCCCTCAGACGTCTGTCTCTATTCCTGACTGCTCGTGGCCGGTGACAGTCAACACTTTGTCTAGAGCGGAGACCATGCAGAAAACTTCAATGTCATGCACCCAGCCTTGCTCGCCACTGCATAAAGTGACGTGCGGCCCGATAAAGTGGACCACGTGCGTGCGCGAGTGTTTCTCCCAAGAAGCATGGACCATCATTCGTGGATGCTGACATGTTCGCCTCGTCATCGGTCGCTTCGCGCGTCCGTTGGAATCACCATGCAACTCTGCCCTTCTGCAACAGCTAGCGGTTGCACTGCGCGTTCCGGGTGGCAGATCTCCCGTCTCAATCGACGTACAGCAACCAGCCTGCGGTGCTTGCAGTGAATCGTCGCCGACGTCCCATGGTTCGGTTCTTCTTGTCCGTGACTGCGTGTGAGTCGTCACATTGCTCAACGCAACGCCTGTGATCCAGAACTGCTGCGTATCTCAGTAAATGTACTTGTTGTCACGCACCCCTTGTGGCACACGTGATCCCGCGTTGCTCAGAAAGTCGCCCCTATTCTCTTGGGCGCGTCACCCACAAGTGTGCCTACAACAGGAGGACAACTTTGTCAGAGTGACGCATATTCTTGGGTGACACGACTTGGAGAATTGGGGTGAATGTGTGAACCTATTGTCGTCGCGTTGCGAAACGGCCTGTTGTCTAGAAGTCGCTGCGGTTATAGCTCCTCTCGGTGATTGCATCGAATCGTCGCGTCTCTCGGGGCTCTCGGCCACCATCTTCCCCGTCGCATCGCGCGCTTCGCGACCAACCAACCGCCTTAAGCTTCCCCGACGACCTTTGCATGCCTAACCCTTGTTTCTAGAACGTTTCTTTTTTTTTACATTTTTGCTACTAAACCCTTTTTTTCTGTTCTAAATTTCCTACAAAATGTTGCAATTTATTTATTTTTTGTTTTTATTTAGAAAACCAATTTTTTTTTTGACTTTTGTGAATTCCCCTTTTCTTATATTTTATTTTTGTTTTTTTGTTTACTTTTATTTTTCCTTTTACCCCGAAAAAAAAAATACAAAAAAAATACGTAAACCCATCAAAAAATAACCAAAAACCAAAAAAAAAAAAAAAACCCCAATAGACACCGATGCCGCCAGCACTCAAGGTAAACATTTTATTACTCTTATATGAAAAAAAACAAACCAAAAAAAAACACCAAAAAAATCAACAAGAAATGAAATAATTTTCCCCACTCACTACATGGTTACGGGATAGAGATACAAAAACGAACAAAAAAAAAACTCAATCTCTCGGTGCTCTCACTCATGGTTTCTCCCTTCTACAACTGGATTGTGAAGCGCGCTGTAAATAATACTCGCTCTCTGACACACACATTGGGTAACACACACGCATTAAATATACGAATTAACTACGGACACTCTGGTTGCGGAGTATGTGTATTTGTTTGGGGTGGAAAATGCGAGAGCGAATCTCCTTGTGGTGGGTCTCAATTTGATACTAACAACATACGTTTTTCCCGTTTTTTTTTTAGAATCTTTTCTTTTTCGTACAATTGGCGGTGGATTTCTTGAAGATTGGTCTTGTGATTGAATTTGGGGATGATTTTTCGTCCGTTTTTTTGGCTGATTTATCTGCAACGTGGGTGGTCTTCCATTGACGCTGGCGGTGACCTTTGTGTCGTGCTGCCGTCAAGCCTCACCAGTGGTGGTTGGCACGGGTGTCACTGGCAGCAAGCAACCACTGACTCCATTTCTGTGGCTCCTGCTTGGTCTGGGTCCGCCTGCTGGCGACCCTCTTCATCTTCACAACGTTTATTTTTCGAAGTTCTCACTCGAACTCACGCGGCTGCACAGTGCATGCAGCTCGTCTACTTTCAATCTGTTGTTCGAAGACCCTGTTGCCCATGGTCTCCATCCATCTGATCCGTGGACTTCCGCGGCTGCATAGTCCATACAGCGCGTGTCGCGTTTCTTCTGAAGTCGGCCTGGAGAGTGAGCTGTGTTGTCCTTGTCCTGCTCGCATTGGCTTGTCCTCCACTGACTGGAGGCCGTCTACACCTCCAGCGACTTCAGGAGAAGCAGACGGCCTCTTCGGCCTCTAGTCAGTGAGCTCGTCTAGACTTTCAGCGACTTCAGGAGAAGCAGCCGGCCTCTACGGCCTCTAGTCAGGGAGCTCGCCTGGACCTTCAGCGACTTCAGGGGAAGCAGCCGGCCTCTTCGGCCTCTAGTCAGTGAGCTCGTCTAGGCCTTCAGCGACTTCAGGAGAAGCAGCCGGCCTCTTCGGCCTCTAGTCAGTGAGCTCGTCTAGACCTTCAGGAGAAGCAGACGGCCTCTACGGCCTCTAGTCAGTGAGCTAGTCTAGACCTTCAGCGACTTCAGGAGAAGCAGACGGCCTCTTCGGCTTCTAATCAGTGAGCTCGCCTGGACCTTCAGCGACTTCAGGGGAAGCAGCCGGCCTCTTCGGCCTCTAGTCAGTGAGCTCGTCTAGACCTTCAGCGACTTCAGGAGAAGCAGACGGCCTCTTCGGCCTCTAGTCAGTGAGCTCGTCTAGGCCTTCAGAGAATTCAGGAGAAGCAGATGGCCTCTACGGCCCCTAGTCAGTGAGCTTGGCTAGACCTTCAGAGAATTCAGGAGAAGGAGACCTCTTCGGTCGCAGACCTTCAGCGTCGGCCGCTTCGGCGTCTAGTCCGTGGACCGTTGCCATGGCCATGGACTTGTGGACTTCTACAGAAACTTAGCCCAGAACCTTCAAACGATGCAGACGATGTTTCACCTTGACGTGGACGCCCCTCTCTAAGCAAATCACAGGCGGAGTGCTTAGCCTTCAGGAGCTGACTCAGCCCGTTCTCTGGACAAAGCCGCCATCTTCTCGAACAGCTGCTCAAGCCCGTACTCACAGCCAGGACGAAATGGACCTCCCGTCGCCTGGCGACAACCCTCCCTCGAATTCCATCACACGATCGATGAAAATCACATCTCATGTCTGCACACTCGTGCGCCTGGCTGCACCGCGCCTCCCTAGTTGGTAAGGGTGTCCTTCACCCACTTCTCCTCCTCCCGTAGTGCTTTCCATCAGACCATACCCATGCAATCCTGTAGGACTCCTCTATCACGGTGAAGGTCAATCCCCCAACCCCCCTTTGAATGGTTAAGTTATCATTTTTTTGTATATTCTCTTTGTTGGGGTTTTTGTTTTAGTTCCTCTCTCTGGTGTCGGTGATTGGTGCAGACAAACACACACATACATATGTATCTATTCAATAACTTGTTAAACCATTTTTTTCTCTCTCAAAAAACCAAAAAAAAAAATAATTTCCGTTTAAACAAAATTATTTATTGATATTTATTTATTATACTACATTCGCCTGTGCTACGTTACCTGCATTATCAACTTCATGCTGTACTGCGAAACGCCTACATTTAATTACACGCACACACACAAAAAATAAAAAAAAAAAACTTAAACACATGGTTCTCTATCGACAAATGCCAAAAAAAAAACCAAAAAAAAAACCAAAAAAATGAACAAATATATATAAATATATATATGTATCCAACAAAAAAAAAATCGATCAACATCAACTGACTTTTGTCCCGTGTCCTCGAATCGGACACACATTGTAAATACCAAAAAAAAAAAATCAAAAACACAAAAATGCATAAACATACGCGATATATATATATATTCATATAAACAATACATAAAAAAAAAAAAAAAAAAAAAACAACAAATTAAAACAAAAGAACATCGTCCACATGGTACCGCACGTGAAATGCCAGTTCTTCCACGTTCGGAGAGTACATCAGAATTCATGCCACTGGAGGACAAAGAAGTCGAGTATTTCTTTGCATCGGACGCGTCTGCTGTGATTGAGCACACCAATCGTGTCATCTACTTGGAGGTACGTATCTTTGGCACTGAACGGATTTCTTTTAAATCGCAGCTCATGCTCATGGGACGTACGGTTTGGTATTCTCTCTTGGGCTTTCCCTCTGTCTTCGTCGTTTCTTCGGTGCATGACGCCATCTTGCTCCCTGGACACCACTGGTGACTCGTTTAGTTCCCGTGAATACGAGCCCTTGACCGTGCTCATGGGACGCACGGTTTGGTATTCTCTCTTGGGCTTTCCCTCTGTCTTCGTCGTTTCTTCGGTGCATGACGCCATCTTGCTCCCTGGACACCACTGGTGACTCGTTTAGTTCCCGTGAATACGAGCCCTTGACCGTGCTCATGGGACGCACGGTTTGGTATTCTCTCTTGGGCTGTCCCTCTGTCTTCGTCGTTTCTTCTGTGCATGACGCCATCTTGCTCCCTGGACACCACTGGTGACTCGTTTAGTTCCCGTGAATACGAGCCCTTGGCCTGTGCCTGTCCCCATCATTGGAACCATGGACCCACGCGGCTGAACTCCCGGTGTGCCTCGTCCACACCGTGTTCCGTTTCTTTGTGTCGCAATGTTGCTCATCCCCAATCATCAGCGCTTGCGTCCGTTTCTTTGTGTCGCAATGTTGCTCATCCCCAATCATCAGCGCTTGCGTCTGCCCTGAAACAGGAGTCTCTGTCCGTTGCTCCGAAGGCTCCTTCAACGGGGGACATGTTGCCTCTGCTGTATGGCCCCGGGTTGCTTGTCTAATCCTCAGCGAGGGCCTGTTCTCTTGTCCGTCTGACTCGCATGTGCTGCAGTACATGGTCAGTACGTCATCATCGCCATCAATGCACACCACGTCCGTTGAGATTGTCCTTCTTTGATTGGTGGACCTGGGCCTCAGCCAACATGCCTCTCCAGCCAGTTGCGCACACCACGTTGGTTGAGGTCCTTTTCCACTTGTGTGCGCCATCTAGTGCGAGGACGTCCTCTGTTGCTCTGCGCCAATGGCTCGGTGTCGCAGACTCTTCGGGCCGGAGCTGTGGTGTCCATTCGCTCTACATGACCTAGCCATAGCAAGCGTTGGATCCGCAGACGGTGCATGCCGCTGTACAGCCCGTACAGTTTCTGGATGAACCTCCAGACGCCCTCAACTCGAACAGGATCGTACGCAGAACTCTTCTCTCAAAACAACCAAGAGCTTCTTCATCCGCTGTCAATAGCGTCCATGTCTCCGCGCCATAGAGCAGGACTTGAGATTGTCCTAGTCTCCTCTAAATGTGGAACACAAGCTTCCCTCTGCTGATTGGCCATGGCCAGCCTCCTCCTCCTTCATCACATTTCCTGCCCATTCAGCTACCCACTGAGCATCATTCCACACTCCCAAGCCATCTCCTGTGCCAGTTCAGGCACCGGAAATCCAACCGCTCGCTCCATTCACTCACTTCGTGCACTTCCCTTGATCAAGACTGATGATTAAAGCGTCTTTCTCTCTTCCACCCAGGACGACGACGTTGCCGCCGTCAAGGATGGCGCCCTCAGCATCCATCGGCTCAAGAAGTGCGTCGACGATTCGCACGCCCGTGAGATAACCACCCTCAAGATGGAAATCCAACAGATCATGAAGGGCAACTACGACTACTTCATGCAGAAGGAGATCTTCGAGCAGCCCGAATCGGTGATCAACACGATGCGTGGCCGCATGAACTTCGTCAACGGCACCATTGTCCTGGGCGGCATCAAAGATTACATTCCGGAAATCAAGCGCTGCCGTCGCCTGATGCTCATCGGCTGTGGCACATCCTATCACAGTGCGGTCGCAACGCGTCAGCTGCTGGAGGAGCTGACCGAACTGCCGGTCATGGTTGAACTGGCTTCCGACTTCCTCGATCGTAACACTCCGATTTTCCGCGATGACGTTTGCTTCTTCATCTCGCAGTCCGGTGAGACGGCCGACACCCTGATGGCACTGCGGTACTGCAAGCAGCGTGGCGCACTTATCGTCGGCATCACCAACACCGTGGGCAGTTCGATTTGTCGCGAGTCGCACTGCGGCGTGCACATCAATGCGGGCCCCGAGATCGGTGTCGCCTCCACCAAGGCGTACACCTCGCAGTTCATTTCGCTGGTCATGTTCGGCCTGGTCATGAGCGAGGACAGGATCTCGCTGCAGCAGAGGCGCAAGGAAATCATCGAGGGCCTCTCAAAGCTGGACACACAGATCCGCGAGGTGCTCAAGCTGGACTCCAAGGTGCAGGAGCTGGCGAAGGACTTGTACCAGCACAAATCGCTGCTGATCATGGGCAGGGGATACAATTTCGCCACCTGCTTGGAGGGCGCTTTGGTAAGTCCGCTCTATCTCTCTGATCTGTTCTCATTTTGCCATCTCCCCGTTGCAGAAAGTGAAGGAGCTGACCTACATGCACAGCGAGGGCATTATGGCCGGTGAACTGAAGCACGGACCCCTTGCGCTCGTCGACGATTCCATGCCCGTCCTGATGATTGTCCTGCGCGACCCTGTCTACATCAAGTGCATGAACGCCCTGCAACAGGTCACATCGCGCAAAGGCCGTCCGATCCTCATCTGCGAGGAAGGCGACGAGGACACCAAATCGTACTCATCGCGAAGCCTGGAAATCCCCCGGACCGTCGACTGCCTGCAGGGCGTCCTCACTGTCATTCCCATGCAGCTGCTGTCCTACCACATAGCCGTGCTCCGCGGCTGCGACGTCGATTGCCCGAGGAACTTAGCGAAGTCCGTTACAGTGGAGTAGGCCGACCGCGGCTCGTCCTGACGAAGGTTTATTTTTATTTTATGTATAATTATGTGTTTTCTTTTTTGTTTTTTTTTTTTATAACTCGTACGTAATTAGTTCTCACAGTTCGTTGTTTACTGAATTTCCTCCCCTTCAGGCTGTCTGTACTGTTGTATTTTGTTTCCGCTCTTTTCCTTTTATGTGAGTTTATTGTTCTTTTTCTTTGTTCTGCAATCAACGACAACGTCGACGACGGCTGCATTGCATCGTTTGTGTGTGAAGAGGCAAGGACAGCAATATTTACCTTTACCTACCATACATTTTTTTACCACAAAATAAACGTTTTATTGTAAAAATATAAGCAAATCTGGGGTGGTTTTCTTTTTGGGGGAGTTGGGGGGTGCCAAAGGGTGCAACAGGCTATGGGGCCTTGGAGGGAGGCGCAGAAGGACTGTCCACAGAGGCACACGCAGAGGGAGTGCAGGACGCACAGAAGTCGAGCGAGACGAACGGGGAAGATAGACTGGAACGTAAGTCTAAAGAGAACCACCGGAAGGTCCGTGGCGTGGAAAAGGGATTAAGACTGCTTGGGTTTTGGGCTCAAAAGTTGCAAGTCGCCGGTAGCCCTAATAGGGTCGAATCAGCTCTCCAACGAATTCCCATCAGCCAGCGAATGAAAATATCACTCAATCGCTCAATTCTAACAGCAGCGTCCGGTGTCAAGGTCACTTTCTCTGACAATTTTTCCTACTTTCTACCGATCGTAGCCGCGTGGAAATGGGTGCCTAGTAGTGTTTTTTCATGCTGAATCCATTGCAACAAACGGCATATGGCCGATTTTCCAAAAAATATACCTTTTCGGCCACTTTTTCCTACCTTCTACTGGTCGTAGCGGCATGAAATTGGGCTCAAAAGAAGCGTCTGACCGTCGCCCATGTATTCCAAAAATACTGGAACAAAAGCAAAATCGCCGAAAAACGCTTAGTTTTCGAGATATGAGCGATTTTGTAAAATTTGTTAGTTTTTGTCACTTTCTCCCGTATTTTTGCCTACTTTCTTCTTGCCGCAGCGGGACACATATGGGCTCAAAAGAAGCGTGCTTGCGTGCTGAATCGTTTGCAAGTGAAATGAACTAAAACAAGCCAATACTTTCCGAGATATCCCCGATTTTCCAAATTTTGTGACTTCAGGTTACACATTCCACACATTCAAGCAAATATCTCCGGACCTACTGGGTGTACCGGCGTGTATGAGCACTCAAACGACGCGTATTTACGTGCTGAATAATTAGCATTTGAAATCAACTGAATCAAGGCAACCGTTTTCGAGATATGTCCGATTTTCCAAAATAGACGACTTTAAGTCACGTTTCGGCACTCTTAAGCGGATATCTCCTGACCTACTTGTCGTACCGGCAAAATGGATAGCTCAAAAGACGCGTCTTTTCATGCGGAAAAAAACGGATTTTTGACTCAGCTCTCCAACGAATTCCTCCCCCAAAATCCAAGCAGTGGTTAGTAAGGCATTTCTGATGGATTTCAACGCCCATCTTCCAACTGCCACAGCGGCCCAACTGGGGCTACCGGCGACTTGTGGAGATTTTTCTGCATGTCCTGGTGAGTGTATTAATCGATCCTGAGAGTTTGGGGTGCATCCGGCAACTTTGAGATTTTGACCCCAAAATCCAAGCAGTGGTTAGTAAGGCATTTCTGATGGATTTCAACGCCCATCTTCCAACTGCCACAGTGGCCCAACTGGGGCTACCGGCGACTTGTGGACATTTTTCTGCATGTCCTGGTGAGTGTATTAATCGATCCTGAGAGTTTGAGGTGCATCCGGCAACTTTGAGATTTTGACCCCAAAATCCAAGCAGTGGTTAGTAAGGCATTTCTGATGGATTTCAACGCCCATCTTCCAACTGCCACAGTGGCCCAACTGGGGCTACCGGCGACTTGTGGACATTTTTCTGCATGTCCTGGTGAGTGTATTAATCGATCCTGAGAGTTTGGGGTGCATCCGGCAACTTTGAGATTTTGACCCCAAAATCCAAGCAGTGGTTAGTAAGGCATTTCTGATGGATTTCAACGCCCATCTTCCAACTGCCACAGTGGCCCAACTGGGGCTACCGGCGACTTGTGGACATTTTTCTGCATGTCCTGGTGAGTGTATTAATCGATCCTGAGAGTTTGGGGTGCATCCGGCAACTTTGAGATTTTGACCCCAAAATCCAAGCAGTGGTTAGTAAGGCATTTCTGATGGATTTCAACGCCCATCTTCCAACTGCCACAGTGGCCCAACTGGGGCTACCGGCGACTTGTGGACATTTTTCTGCATGTCCTGGTGAGTGTATTAATCGATCCTGAGAGTTTGAGGTGCATCCGGCAACTTTGAGATTTTGACCCCAAAATCCAAGCAGTGGTTAGTAAGGCATTTCTGATGGATTTCAACGCCCATCTTCCAACTGCCACAGTGGCCCAACTGGGGCTACCGGCGACTTGTGGACATTTTTCTGCATGTGCTGGTGAGTGTATTAATCGATCCTGAGAGTTTGGGGTGCATCCGGCAACTTTGAGATTTTGACCCCAAAATCCAAGCAGTGGTTAGTAAGGCATTTCTGATGGATTTCAACGCCCATCTTCCAACTGCCACAGCGGCCCAACTGGGGCTACCGGCGACTTGTGGACATTTTTCTGCATGTAATGGTGAGTGTATTAATCGATCCTGAGAGTTTGGGGTGCATCCGGCAACTTTGAGATTTTGACCCCAAAATCCAAGCAGTGGTTAGTAAGGCATTTCTGATGGATTTCAACGCCCATCTTCCAACTGCCACAGTGGCCCAACTGGGGCTACCGGCGACTTGTGGACATTTTTCTGCATGTCCTGGTGAGTGTATTAATCGATCCTGAGAGTTTGGGGTGCATCCGGCAACTTTGAGATTTTGACCCCAAAATCCAAGCAGTGGTTAGTAAGGCATTTCTGATGGATTTCAACGCCCATCTTCCAACTGCCACAGTGGCCCAACTGGGGCTACCGGCGACTTGCGCACATTTTTCTGCATGTCCTGGTGAGTGTATTAATCGATCCTGAGAGTTTGGGGTGCATCCGGCAACTTTGAGATTTTGACCCCAAAATCCAAGCAGTGGTTAGTAAGGCATTTCTGATGGATTTCAACGCCCATCTTCAAACTGCCACAGCGGCCCTATTAGGGCTACCCGCGACTTGTGGACATTTTTCTGCATGTCCTGGAGTGTGTATTAATCGATCCTGAGAGTTTGGGGTGCATCCGGCAACTTTGAGATTTTGACGCCAAAATCCAAGCAGTGGTTAGTAAGGCATTTCTGATGGATTTCAACGCCCATCTTCCAACTGCCACAGCGGCCCAACTGGGGCTACCTGCGACTTGTGGACATTTTTCTGCATGTCCTGGTGAGTGTATTAATCGATCCTGAGAGTTTGGGGTGCATCCGGCAACTTTGAGATTTTGACCCCAAAATCCAAGCAGTGGTTAGTAAGGCATTTCTGATGGATTTCAACGCCCATCTTCCAACTGCCACAGCGGCCCTGTTAGGGCTACCGGCGACTTGCGGACATTTTTCTGCATGTCCTGGAGTGTGTATTAATCGATCCTGAGAGTTTGGGGTGCATCCGGCAACTTTGAGATTTTGACCCCAAAATCCAAGCAGTGGTTAGTAAGGCATTTCTGATGGATTTCAACGCTCAATGGATGTCAAGGTCACTTTCTCTGACAATTTTCCCCACTTTCTACCGATCGTAGCCGCGTGGTATTGGGTGCCTAGAAGTGTTTTTTCATGCTGAATCCATTGCAACAAACGGCATTTGAAACAACCGCACGGTTTAGGAGATATGGCCGATTTTCCAAAAAATATACCTTTTCGGCCACTTTTTCCTACCTTCTACTGGTCGTAGCGGCATGAAATTGGGCTCAAAAGAAGCGTCTGACCGTCGCGCATGTATTCCAAAAATACTGGAACAAAAGCAAAATCGCCGAAAAACGCTTAGTTTTCGAGATATGAGCGATTTTGTAAAATTTGTTATTTTTTGTCACTTTCTCCCGTATTTTTCCCTACTCTCTTCTTACCGCAGCGGGACATATATGGGCTCAAAAGAAGCGTGCTTGCATGCTGAATCGTTTGCAAGTGAAATGAACTAAAACAAGCCAATACTTTCCGAGATATCCCCGATTTTCCAAATTTTGTGACTTCAGGTTACACATTCCACACATTCAAGCAAATATCTCCGGCCCTACTGGGTGTAACGGCATGTATGAGTATTCAAAAGACGCGTATTTGCGTGCTGAATAAGTAGCATTTGAAATCAACTGAATCAAGGCAACCGTTTTCGAGATATGTCCGATTTTCCAAAATAGACGACTTTAAGTCACGTTTCGGCACTCTTAAGCGGATATCTCCTGACCTACTTGTCGTACCGGCAAAATGGATAGCTCAAAAGACGCGTCTTTTCATGCGGAAAAAAACGGATTTTTGACTCAGCTCTCCAACGAATTCCTCCCCCAAAATCCAAGCAGTGGTTAGTAAGGCATTTCTGATGGATTTCAACGCCCATCTTCCAACTGCCACAGTGGCCCAACTGGGGCTACCGGCGACTTGCGCACATTTTTCTGCATGTCCTGGTGAGTGTATTAATCGATCCTGAGAGTTTGGGGTGCATCCGGCAACTTTGAGATTTTGACCCCAAAATCCAAGCAGTGGTTAGTAAGGCATTTCTGATGGATTTCAACGCTCAATGGATGTCAAGGTCACTTTCTCTGACAATTTTCCCTACTTTCTACCGATCGTAGCCGCGTGGTATTGGGTGCCTAGAGGTGTTTTTTCATGCTGAATCCATTGCAACAAACGGCATTTGAAACAACCGCACGGTTTAGGAGATATGGCCGATTTTCCAAAAAATATACCTTTTCGGCCACTTTTTCCTACCTTCTACTGGTCGTAGCGGCATGAAATTGGGCTCAAAAGAAGCGTCTGACCGTCGCGCATGTATTCCAAAAATACTGGAACAAAAGCAAAATCGCCGAAAAACGCTTAGTTTTCGAGATATGAGCGATTTTGTAAAATTTGTTAGTTTTTGTCACTTTCTCCCGTATTTTTGCCTACTTTCTTCTTACCGCAGCGGGACATATATGGGCTCAAAAGAAGCGTGCTTGCATGCTGAATCGTTTGCAAGTGAAATGAACTAAAACAAGCCAATACTTTCCGAGATATCCCCGATTTTCCAAATTTTGTGACTTCAGGTTACACATTCCACACACTCAAGCAAATATCTCCGGCCCTACTGGGTGTACCGGCTTGTATGAGTACTCAAAAGACGCGTATTTGCGTGCTGAATAATTAGCATTTGAAATCAACTGAATCAAGGCAACCGTTTTCGAGATATGTCCGATTTTCCAAAATAAACGACTTTAAGTCACGTTTCGGCACTCTTAAGCGGATATCTCCTGACCTACTTGTCGTACCGGCAAAATGGATAGCTCAAAAGACGCGTCTTTTCATGCGGAAAAAAACGGATTTTTGACTCAGCTCTCCAACGAATTCCTCCCCCAAAATCCAAGCAGTGGATAGTTAGGCATTTCTGATGGATTTCAACGCCCATCTTCAAACTGCCACAGCGGCCCTATTAGGGCTACCCGCGACTTGTGGACATTTTTCTGCATGTCCTGGAGTGTGTATTAATCGATCCTGAGAGTTTGGGGTGCATCCGGCAACTTTGAGATTTTGACGCCAAAATCCAAGCAGTGGTTAGTAAGGCATTTCTGATGGATTTCAACGCCCATCTTCCAACTGCCACAGCGGCCCAACTGGGGCTACCTGCGACTTGTGGACATTTTTCTGCATGTCCTGGTGAGTGTATTAATCGATCCTGAGAGTTTGGGGTGCATCCGGCAACTTTGAGATTTTGACCCCAAAATCCAAGCAGTGGTTAGTAAGGCATTTCTGATGGATTTCAACGCCCATCTTCCAACTGCCACAGCGGCCCTGTTAGGGCTACCGGCGACTTGCGGACATTTTTCTGCATGTCCTGGAGTGTGTATTAATCGATCCTGAGAGTTTGGGGTGCATCCGGCAACTTTGAGATTTTGACCCCAAAATCCAAGCAGTGGTTAGTAAGGCATTTCTGATGGATTTCAACGCTCAATGGATGTCAAGGTCACTTTCTCTGACAATTTTCCCCACTTTCTACCGATCGTAGCCGCGTGGTATTGGGTGCCTAGAAGTGTTTTTTCATGCTGAATCCATTGCAACAAACGGCATTTGAAACAACCGCACGGTTTAGGAGATATGGCCGATTTTCCAAAAAATATACCTTTTCGGCCACTTTTTCCTACCTTCTACTGGTCGTAGCGGCATGAAATTGGGCTCAAAAGAAGCGTCTGACCGTCGCGCATGTATTCCAAAAATACTGGAACAAAAGCAAAATCGCCGAAAAACGCTTAGTTTTCGAGATATGAGCGATTTTGTAAAATTTGTTATTTTTTGTCACTTTCTCCCGTATTTTTCCCTACTCTCTTCTTACCGCAGCGGGACATATATGGGCTCAAAAGAAGCGTGCTTGCATGCTGAATCGTTTGCAAGTGAAATGAACTAAAACAAGCCAATACTTTCCGAGATATCCCCGATTTTCCAAATTTTGTGACTTCAGGTTACACATTCCACACATTCAAGCAAATATCTCCGGCCCTACTGGGTGTAACGGCATGTATGAGTATTCAAAAGACGCGTATTTGCGTGCTGAATAAGTAGCATTTGAAATCAACTGAATCAAGGCAACCGTTTTCGAGATATGTCCGATTTTCCAAAATAGACGACTTTAAGTCACGTTTCGGCACTCTTAAGCGGATATCTCCGGACCTACTTGTCGTACCGGCAAAATGGATAGCCCAAAAGACGCGTCTTTTCATGCGGAAAAAAACGGATTTTTGACTCAGCTCTCCAACGAATTCCTCCCCAAAATCCAAGCAGTGGTTAGTAAGGCCTTTCTGATGGATTTCAACGCCCATCTTCCAACTGCCACAGCGGCCCTATTAGAGCTACCCGCGACTTGTGGACATTTTTCTGCATGTCCTGGAGTGTCTATTAATCGATCCTGAGAGTTTGGGGTGCATCCGGCAACTTTGAGATTTTGACCCCAAAATCCAAGCAGTGGTTAGTAAGGCATTTCTGATGGATTTCAACGCCCATCTTCCAGCTGCCACGGCGGCCCTATTAGGGCTACCGGCGACTTGTGGACATTTTTCTGCATGTCCTGGAGTGTGTATTAACCGATCCTGAGAGTTTGGGGTGCATCCGGCAACTTTGAGATTTTGACCCCAAAATCCAAGCAGTGGTTAGTAAGGCATTTCTGATGGATTTCAACGCCCATCTTCCAACTGCCACAGCGGCCCTATTAGGGCTACCCGCGACTTATGGACATTTTTCTGCATGTCCTGGAGTGTGTATTAATCGATCCTGAGAGTTTGGGGTGCATCCGGCAACTTTGAGATTTTGACCCCAAAATCCAAGCAGTGGTTAGTAAGGCATTTCTGATGGATTTCAACGCCCATCTTCCAACTGCCACAGCGGCCCTATTAGGGCTACCGGCGACTTGCGCACATTTTTCTGCATGTCCTGGAGTGTCTATTAATTGATCCTGAGAGTTTGGGGTGCATACGGCAACTTTGAGATTTTGACCCCAAAATCCAAGCAGTGGTTAGTAAGGCATTTCTGATGGATTTCAACGCCCATCTTCCAACTTCCACAGCGGCCCTATTAGGGCTACCGGCGACTTGCGCACATTTTTCTGCATGTCCTGGAGTGTCTATTAATTGATCCTGAGAGTTTGGGGTGCATACGGCAACTTTGAGATTTTGACTTCAAAATCCAAGCAGTGGTTAGTAAGGCATTTCTGATGGATTTCAACGCCCATCTTCCAACTGCCACAGCGGCCCTGTTAGGGCTACCGGCGACTTGCGGACATTTTTCTGCATGTCCTGGTGAGTGTATTAATCGATCCTGAGAGTTTGGGGTGCATCCGGCAACTTTGAGATTTTGACCCCAAAATCCAAGCAGTGGTTAGTAAGGCATTTCTGATGGATTTCAACGCCCATCTTCCAACTGCCACAGCGGCCCTATTAGGGCTACCCGCGACTTATGGACATTTTTCTGCATGTCCTGGAGTGTGTATTAATCGATCCTGAGAGTTTGGGGTGCATCCGGCAACTTTGAGATTTTGACCCCAAAATCCAAGCAGTGGTTAGTAAGGCATTTCTGATGGATTTCAACGCCCATCTTCCAACTGCCACAGCGGCCCTATTAGGGCTACCCGCGACTTATGGACATTTTTCTGCATGTCCTGGAGTGTGTATTAATCGATCCTGAGAGTTTGGGGTGCATCCGGCAACTTTGAGATTTTGACTTAGTAAGGCATTTCTGATGGATTTCAACGCCCATCTTCCAACTGCCACAGCGGCCCTATTAGGGCTACCCGCGACTTATGGACATTTTTCTGCATGTCCTGGAGTGTGTATTAATCGATCCTGAGAGTTTGGGGTGCATCCGGCAACTTTGAGATTTTGACCCCAAAATCCAAGCAGTGGTTAGTAAAGCATTTCTGATGGATTTCAACGCCCATCTTCCAACTGCCACAGCGGCCCTATTAGGGCTACCGGCGACTTGCGCACATTTTTCTGCATGTCCTGGAGTGTCTATTAATCGATCCTGAGAGTTTGGGGTGCATCCGGCAACTTTGAGATTTTGACCCCAAAATGCAAGCAGTGGTTAGTAAGGCATTTCTGATGGATTTCAACGCCCCTCTTCCAACTGCCACAGCGGCCCTATTAGGGCGACCCGCGACTTGCGCACATTTTTCTGCATGTCCTGGAGTGTGTATTAATCGATCCTGAGAGTTTGGGGTGCATCCGGCAACTTTGAGATTTTGACCCCAAAATCCAAGCAGTGGTTAGTAAAGCATTTCTGATGGATTTCAACGCCCATCTTCCAACTGCCACAGCGGCCCTATTAGGGCTACCGGCGACTTGCGCACATTTTTCTGCATGTCCTGGAGTGTCTATTAATCGATCCTGAGAGTTTGGGGTGCATCCGGCAACTTTGAGATTTTGACCCCAAAATGCAAGCAGTGGTTAGTAAGGCATTTCTGATGGATTTCAACGCCCATCTTCCAACTGCCACAGCGGCCCAACTGGGGCTACCGGCGACTTGTGGACATTTTTCTGCATGTCCTGGTGAGTGTATTAATCGATCCTGAGAGTTTGGGGTGCATCCGGCAACTTTGAGATTTTGACCCCAAAATCCAAGCAGTGGTTAGTAAGGCATTTCTGATGGATTTCAACGCCCATCTTCCAACTGCCACAGTGGCCCAACTGGGGCTACCGGCGACTTGTGGACATTTTTCTGCATGTCCTGGTGAGTGTATTAACCGATCCTGAGAGTTTGGGGTGCATCCGGCAACTTTGAGATTTTGACCCCAAAATCCAAGCAGTGGTTAGTAAGGCATTTCTGATGGATTTCAACGCTCAATGGATGTCAAGGTCACTTTCTCTGACAATTTTCCCTACTTTCTACCGATCGTAGCCGCGTGGTATTGGGTGCCTAGAAGTGTTTTTTCATGCTGAATCCATTGCAACAAACGGCATTTGAAACAACCGCACGGTTTAGGAGATATGGCCGATTTTCCAAAAAATATACCTTTTCGGCCACTTTTTCCTACCTTCTACTGGTCATAGCGGCATGAAATTGGGCTCAAAAGAAGCGTCTGACCGTCGCGCATGTATTCCAAAAATACTGGAATAAAAGCAAAATCGCCGAAAAACGCTTAGTTTTCGAGATATGAGCGATTTTGTAAAATTTGTTATTTTTTGTCACTTTCTCCCGTATTTTTTCCTACTTTCTTCTTGCCGCAGCGGGACACATATGGGCTCAAAAGAAGCGTGCTTGCATGCTGAATCGTTTGCAAGCGAAATGAACTAAAACAAGCCAATACTTTCCGAGATATCCCCGATTTTCCAAATTTTGTGACTTCAGGTTACACATTCCACACATTCAAGCAAATATCTCCGGCCCTACATGGTGTACCGGCATGTATGAGTATTCAAAAGACGCGTATTTGCGTGCTGAATAATTAGCATTTGAAATCAACTGAATCAAGGCAACCGTTTTCGAGATATGTCCGATTTTCCAAAATAGACGACTTTAAGTCACGTTTCGGCACTCTTAAGCGGATATCTCCTGACCTACTTGTCGTACCGGCAAAATGGATAGCCCAAAAGACGCGTCTTTTCATGCGGAAAAAAACGGATTTTTGACTCAGCTCTCCAACGAATTCCTCCCCCAAAATCCAAGCAGTGGTTAGTAAGGCATTTCTGATGGATTTCAACGCCCCGCTTCCAACTGCCACAGCGGCCCTATTAGGGCTACCCGCGACTTGTGGACATTTTTCTGCATGTCCTGGTGAGTGTATTAACCGATCCTGAGAGTTTGGGGTGCATCCGGCAACTTTGAGATTTTGACCCCAAAATCCAAGCAGTGGTTAGTAAGGCATTTCTGATGGATTTCAACGCTCAATGGATGTCAAGGTCACTTTCTCTGACAATTTTCCCTACTTTCTACCGATCGTAGCCGCGTGGTATTGGGTGCCTAGAAGTGTTTTTTCATGCTGAATCCATTGCAACAAACGGCATTTGAAACAACCGCACGGTTTAGGAGATATGGCCGATTTTCCAAAAAATATACCTTTTCGGCCACTTTTTCCTACCTTCTACTGGTCGTAGCGGCATGAAATTGGGCTCAAAAGAAGCGCCTGACCGTCGCCCATGTATTCCAAAAATACTGGAACAAAAGCAAAATCGCCGAAGAACGCTTAGTTTTCGAGATATGAGCGATTTTGTAAAATTTGTTATTTTTTGTCACTTTCTCCCGTATTTTTGCCTACTTTCTTCTTACCGCAGCGGGACATATATGGGCTCAAAAGAAGCGTAATTGCATGCTGAATCGTTTGCAAGTGAAATGAACTAAAACAAGCCAATACTTTCCGAGATATCCCCGATTTTCCAAATTTTGTGACTTCAGGTTACACATTCCACACATTCAAGCAAATATCTCCGGCCCTACTGGGTGTACCGGCGTGTATGAGTATTCAAAAGACGCGTATTTGCGTGCTGAATAAGTAGCATTTGAAATCAACTGAATCAAGGCAACCGTTTTCGAGATATGTCCGATTTTCCAAAATAGACGACTTTAAGTCACGTTTCGGCACTCTTAAGCGGATATCTCCTGACCTACTTGTCGTACCGGCAAAATGGATAGCTCAAAAGACGCGTCTTTTCATGCGGAAATGAATTGAATTTTTGACTCAGCTCTCCAACGAATTCCTCAGCCAAAATCCAAGCAGTTGTTAGTAAGGCATTTCTGATGGATTTCAACGCCCGCTTCCAACTGCCACAGCGGCCCTATTAGGGCTACCCGCGACTTGTGGACATTTTTCTGCATGTCCTGGTGAGTGTATTAACCGATCCTGAGAGTTTGGGGTGCATCCGGCAACTTTGAGATTTTGACCCCAAAATCCAAGCAGTGGTTAGTAAGGCATTTCTGATGGATTTCAACGCCCATCTTCCAACTGCCACAGTGGCCCTATTAGGGCTACCGGCGACTTGCGGACATTTTTCTGCATGTCCTGGTGAGTGTATTAACCGATCCTGAGAGTTTGGGGTGCATCCGGCAACTTTGAGATGTTGAACCCAAAATCCAAGCAGTGGTTAGTAAGGCATTTCTGATGGATTTCAACGCCCATCTTCCAACTGCCACAGCGGCCCTATTAGGGCTACTGGCGACTTGCGGACATTTTTCTGCATGTCCTGGGGTGTGTATTTACCGATCCTGAGAGTTTGGAGTGCATCCGGCAACTTTGAGATTTTGACCCCAAAATCCAAGCAGTGGTTAGTAAGGCATTTCTGATGGATTTCAACGCCCATCTTCCAACTGCCACAGCGGCCCTATTAGGGCTACTGGCGACTTGCGGACATTTTTCTGCATGTCCTGGGGTGTGTATTTACCGATCCTGAGAGTTTGGAGTGCATCCGGCAACTTTGAGATTTTGACCCCAAAATCCTAGCAGTGGTTAGTAAGGCATTTCTGATGGATTTCAACGCCCATCTTCCAACTGCCACAGCGGCCCTATTAGGGCTACCGTCGACTTGCGCACATTTTTCTGCATGTTCCGGAGTGTCTATTATCGATCCTGAGAGTTTGGGGTGCATCCGGCAACTTTGAGATTTTGACCCCAAAATCCAAGCAGTGGTTAGTAAGGCATTTCTGATGGATTTCAACGCCCATCTTCCAACTGCCACAGCGGCCCTATTAGGGCGACCCGCGACTTGCGCACATTTTTCTGCATGTCCTGGTGAGTGTATTAATCGATCCTGAGAGTTTGGAGTGCATCCGGCAACTTTGAGATTTTGACCCCAAAATCCAAGCAGTGGTTAGTAAGGCATTTCTGATGGATTTCAACGCCCATCTTCCAACTGCCACAGCGGCCCTATTAGGGCTACTGGCGACTTGCGGACATTTTTCTGCATGTCCTGGGGTGTGTATTTACCGATCCTGAGAGTTTGGAGTGCATCCGGCAACTTTGAGATTTTGACCCCAAAATCCTAGCAGTGGTTAGTAAGGCATTTCTGATGGATTTCAACGCCCATCTTCCAACTGCCACAGCGGCCCTATTAGGGCTACCGTCGACTTGCGCACATTTTTCTGCATGTTCCGGAGTGTCTATTATCGATCCTGAGAGTTTGGGGTGCATCCGGCAACTTTGAGATTTTGACCCCAAAATCCAAGCAGTGGTTAGTAAGGCATTTCTGATGGATTTCAACGCCCCTCTTCCAACTGCCACAGCGGCCCTATTAGGGCTACCCGCGACTTGTGGACATTTTTCTGCATGTCCTGAAGTGTGTATTAACCGATCCTGAGAGTTTGGGGTGCATCCGGCAACTTTGAGATTTCGACCCCAAAATCCAAGCAGTGGTTAGTAAGGCATTTCTGATGGATTTCAACGCCCATCTTCCAAGTGACACAGCGGCCCTATTAGGGCTACCGGCGACTTGCGGACATTTTTCTGCATGTCCTGGGGTGTGTATTTACCGATCCTGAGAGTTTGGGGTGCATCCGGCAACTTTGAGATTTTGACCCCAAAATCCAAGCAGTGGTTAGTAAGGCATTTCTGATGGATTTCAACGCCCATCTTCCAACTGCCACAGTGGCCCAACTGGGGCTACCCGCGACTTGTGGACATTTTTCTGCATGTCCTGAAGTGTGTATTAACCGATCCTGAGAGTTTGGGGTGCATCCGGCAACTTTGAGATTTTGACCCCAAAATCCAAGCAGTGGTTAGTAAGGCATTTCTGATGGATTTCAACGCTCAATGGATGTCAAGGTCACTTTCTCTGACAATTTTCCCTACTTTCTACCGATCGTAGCCGCGTGGTATTGGGTGCCTAGAAGTGTTTTTTCATGCTGAATCCATTGCAACAAACGGCATTTGAAACAACCGCACGGTTTAGGAGATATGGCCGATTTTCCAAAAAATATACCTTTTCGGCCACTTTTTCCTACCTTCTACTGGTCGTAGCGGCATGAAATTGGGCTCAAAAGAAGCGCCTGACCGTCGCCCATGTATTCCAAAAATACTGGAACAAAAGCAAAATCGCCGAAGAACGCTTAGTTTTCGAGATATGAGCGATTTTGTAAAATTTGTTATTTTTTGTCACTTTCTCCCGTATTTTTGCCTACTTTCTTCTTACCGCAGCGGGACATATATGGGCTCAAAAGAAGCGTAATTGCATGCTGAATCGTTTGCAAGTGAAATGAACTAAAACAAGCCAATACTTTCCGAGATATCCCCGATTTTCCAAATTTTGTGACTTCAGGTTACACATTCCACACATTCAAGCAAATATCTCCGGCCCTACTGGGTGTACCGGCATCTATGAGTATTCAAAAGACGCGTATTTGCGTGCTGAATAATTAGCATTTGAAATCAACTGAATCAAGGCAACCGTTTTCGAGATATGTCCGATTTTCCAAAATAGACGACTTTAAGTCACGTTTCGGCACTCTTAAGCGGATATCTCCTGACCTACTTGTCGTACCGGCAAAATGGATAGCTCAAAAGACGCGTCTTTTCATGCGGAAAAAAACGGATTTTTGACTCAGCTCTCCAACGAATTCCTCCCCCAAAATCCAAGCAGTGGTTAGTAAGGCATTTCTGATGGATTTCAACGCCCCTCTTCCAACTGCCACAGCGGCCCTATTAGGGCTACCCGCGACTTATGGACATTTTTCTGCATGTCCTGGAGTGTGTGTTAATCGATCCTGAGAGTTTGGGGTGCATCCGGCAACTTTGAGATTTTGACCCCAAAATCCAAGCAGTGGTTAGTAAGGCATTTCTGATGGATTTCAACGCTCAATGGATGTCAAGGTCACTTTCTCTGACAATTTTCCCTACTTTCTACCGATCGTAGCCGCGTGGTATTGGGTGCCTAGAAGTGTTTTTTCATGCTGAATCCATTGCAACAAACGGCATTTGAAACAACCGCACGGTTTAGGAGATATGGCCGATTTTCCAAAAAATATACCTTTTCGGCCACTTTTTCCTACCTTCTACTGGTCGTAGCGGCATGAAATTGGGCTCAAAAGAAGCGCCTGACCGTCGCCCATGTATTCCAAAAATACTGGAACAAAAGCAAAATCGCCGAAGAACGCTTAGTTTTCGAGATATGAGCGATTTTGTAAAATTTGTTATTTTTTGTCACTTTCTCCCGTATTTTTGCCTACTTTCTTCTTACCGCAGCGGGACATATATGGGCTCAAAAGAAGCGTAATTGCATGCTGAATCGTTTGCAAGTGAAATGAACTAAAACAAGCCAATACTTTCCGAGATATCCCCGATTTTCCAAATTTTGTGACTTCAGGTTACACATTCCACACATTCAAGCAAATATCTCCGGCCCTACTGGGTGTACCGGCATCTATGAGTATTCAAAAGACGCGTATTTGCGTGCTGAATAATTAGCATTTGAAATCAACTGAATCAAGGCAACCGTTTTCGAGATATGTCCGATTTTCCAAAATAGACGACTTTAAGTCACGTTTCGGCACTCTTAAGCGGATATCTCCTGACCTACTTGTCGTACCGGCAAAATGGATAGCTCAAAAGACGCGTCTTTTCATGCGGAAAAAAACGGATTTTTGACTCAGCTCTCCAACGAATTCCTCCCCCAAAATCCAAGCAGTGGTTAGTAAGGCATTTCTGATGGATTTCAACGCCCCTCTTCCAACTGCCACAGCGGCCCTATTAGGGCTACCCGCGACTTATGGACATTTTTCTGCATGTCCTGGAGTGTGTGTTAATCGATCCTGAGAGTTTGGGGTGCATCCGGCAACTTTGAGATTTTGACCCCAAAATCCAAGCAGTGGTTAGTAAGGCATTTCTGATGGATTTCAACGCTCAATGGATGTCAAGGTCACTTTCTCTGACAATTTTCCCTACTTTCTACCGATCGTAGCCGCGTGGTATTGGGTGCCTAGAAGTGTTTTTTCATGCTGAATCCATTGCAACAAACGGCATTTGAAACAACCGCACGGTTTAGGAGATATGGCCGATTTTCCAAAAAATATACCTTTTCGGCCACTTTTTCCTACCTTCTACTGGTCGTAGCGGCATGAAATTGGGCTCAAAAGAAGCGCCTGACCGTCGCCCATGTATTCCAAAAATACTGGAACAAAAGCAAAATCGCCGAAGAACGCTTAGTTTTCGAGATATGAGCGATTTTGTAAAATTTGTTATTTTTTGTCACTTTCTCCCGTATTTTTGCCTACTTTCCTCTTGCCGCAGCGGGACACATATGGAGCGTGCTTGCGTGCTGAATCGTTTGCAAGTGAAATGAACTAAAACAAGCCAATACTTTCCGAGATATCCCCGATTTTCCAAATTTTGTGACTTCAGGTTACACATTCCACACATTCAAGCAAATATCTCCGGCCCTACTGGGTGTAACGGCATGTATGAGTATTCAAAAGACGCGTATTTGCGTGCTGAATAAGTAGCATTTGAAATCAACTGAATCAAGGCAACCGTTTTCGAGATATGTCCGATTTTCCAAAATAGACGACTTTAAGTCACGTTTCGGCACTCTTAAGCGGATATCTCCTGACCTACTTGTCGTACCGGCAAAATGGATAGCCCAAAAGACGCGTCTTTTCATGCGGAAAAAAACGGATTTTTGACTCAGCTCTCCAACGAATTCCTCCCCCAAAATCCAAGCAGTGGTTAGTAAGGCATTTCTGATGGATTTCAACGCTCAATGGATGTCAAGGTCACTTTCCCTGACAATTTTCCCTACTTTCTACCGATCGTAGCCGCGTGGTAATGCGAGCCTAGGAGTGTTTTGTAAATGTACACTTGGGGCTCTGCTGATACTTACCGGATATGATCCTGACAAGGACCGATTGTGTGTGGAAGTTTGACTTTTATTTTGTTGCAGGCCTCAGCACCTGCCGAGCCGAGCACATGTGGTTCTGCTGGCTCGGACAGGCGTGCCTGCGTTTAATGTTCCAAAGCTTTCATGGGGACATCCCTGAGTCACTCCCCCGACGTGGTTGGATGCGGTAAAGTGCCTCCTGACAGATGAGCACCACTCAGAGACACCCGCCGACGCGGTTGAAGGCGCGACAAAGTTCACAGCCACCACCTGTAGGTCTGAGAACAGAACCAAAACAGCTCCACGCGTCGCCAAACTCATCGGTCTCACTCTAGGCCCAAAGAAATGCAGCCTCCAAGCGCCTCGTGGCGTGTTTGAATTCGAAAACCACAAGAAAACCACCGATTTTCCGCTTCAAACCGCCAAAACCACCCCAAAACACATTAAAAACGCCACCGACGCCTGCAGACGCCTTCAGACGCCACCCGCCCACCGCCGTCCACGCCCACCACACGCGTCGACCGCAGAAAACCGAAGAAAAATCCACAAACCCCCGAAAAAATGAAAAAAATACAAAAAAACCGAAAAACTTCGGCTGATCCTCCGGAGGGGTGACCGAGGCCATAAAAGGGTGCCTCCCCGGGGGGAAAATTTTCAGTCTGTCGCTGGTCGTCGTGGAGTGCGCGTCGGGGAGTCGGGAGTGAAGTGAAGCGAATTTTTTTTTTTCGAATTTGTTGTTGTGAATTTTTTTGTGTGTGCACCCACCCTCGAGTGAGAGAGAGAGAGGACCCCCCCCCCCCTCGCCCACCACCCACCACCCACGAGCACTCAGGTACATTTTTTGGGACTTTTTGGCTCTCTTTCTCCGAAATGATGACCAGTTGTGGAGAATCTGGTGGATGTTGGCCAGTCTGAGGGATGTCGGGACAACGCATGCTGCCGCTGGAGGGGGGCGGGGGCACGGTTAGCTGCTTCGATACGATCTTCTGCATATTCCGTGGGTTTTTTTTGTTTTTTTTTTGTGATGGGTTGACTTCTGGAATCGGTTCGTCCGTCGGTCGTTCGTTGGTTCGTTGAGGCACGTCTCCCATCACCCAGCGATCGATTGGGCTCTCGTCTCGAATGTACCTGGGGCGTGCATGTGCTTTAAGAACGTCCACCGTCTGCTCAAATTCATGATCGGTTGCAAGCATGAATCGGTTCGGGGCATGCACACCCTCCGCGGACTTTTCGCCCAAGTCTCTGACGACGGCCCACGCACGCACGCACGCACAGCGCTTTCGATTTGGGGCCACCTCCTGCCCGCCTGGATTACGGTTCGGTCCGGTTCGCGTTCGCGGCTTCTTTTCTCGGGGTCCACCTCAGCCCCACACTTCGCGGTTTTTGGGCCACCTCCTGCCCGTCTTGGATTACGGTACGATTCGGTTCGGTTCGCGTTCGCGTTCGCGTTCGCGTTCGCGTTCAGGGGACATCCCCAGAAGCAGCAGACAAGCAGATCGATGGTCACAAGCGACCCACCGCAAGGACAAGGCCCAAGGCCCACCGAAGACCACACCCAAGGGGCAGCACCGATGCATGCAAGGTTTCATTTTCATTTATTTTCCCCATTTTTCCCACCAACCATATATTTTATTTTATTTTGAATATTCTTGTGCTTCGAAAACCGGCTTAAGAGTCATGGCTCTCGTTCGCAAAGCCACATGCTAGCATGATGCGGTCTCGGGTTCGCGTTCGCGGCTTCGATTCACCTGCCAGTGCACACTTAGCTTTTTATATGCATTTTATGTTTTTTCCATTAACCCCCTCGGGACACCGAACAGGTGTCTCTGAGGCTAGGTAGGGGACCCCTCAGGACCCGAACAGGTGTCCTGAGGCTAGGTAGGGCAACCCCCCGGGGCGCCGAACAGGCATCCTGGGGTTAGGCAGGGCTTTCTCTCTCTTCTCTTTTCAGGTTTCTTTCTTTTCCTTTCCAGGTCCAGTTCTGCTCTTCTCTTTTCAGGACCTCCCCGGGCGCGTCGGAAACCTCTCTGCTCACAGCTTTGTCTCGTCGGCTTGGACTGTCTGGGAGTGAAGACGCTCGCTTTGTCTTCCCGCGTATCGGTTCGGTCGGTTCGGTCGGTTCGGTCGGTCTGTCGGTCTGTCTGTCTGTCGGTTCGGTCTGTCGTCGGTTCGGTCTGTCGTCGGTTCGGTCTGTCGGTCGGTTCGGCCCGTCTGTCGGTTTTGTCGCTCTGTCCGTCGGTTCTGTCTGTCGTCGGTCGATTCGGTCCGTCGGTCGGTCTGTCGGTCCGTCCATGAAGAGGCTCTTGAGCAGGGAGTGTGCAGCGGAGGCAGCAATCGTGAGTCGTTTGTCTTTTTCCCTTCCCTTGCCCAGGGAAGCGTCGGTTCCGATTCTGAGGCACGATCTTTCTAAACTATTATTTTTCGAAATCCATGGCAGTTCAATGAAAGTCGGCGTCGCCTCAAATTTGACCGTCTTCCTTGGCGTTTGCAGGCAGAGGCTCGGTTCGGACCCTTTTCGCGCGTCTGCTCCTTCAGAACTCGGTTCGCAGCTTCAAGGATTTCGGTTGCCTCTTGCGTCAGGGCGCCGCTCTGCTCTCGGCTTGTGCTCACCCACTGCGCCCGTCGGTTGTTAGAGTGCTTCGCACTCACCGATGCGGCACCTGGACGTGGGCCAGGCATGAGTGGCATGAGTGGGGACGAGGGACAGAAGTTCTGCTTATTTTTTCATTTTGAGGGATGGGTCATCTGTTGGTCCGCGTTTGAAAGGAGAATCAATCGGTTTCGGTTTTGGTTTCGGTTTCGGTTTCGGTTTCGGTTTCGGATTCGTTTTCGTTTTCGTTTTCAGCCTCGGCTCGGCTTCCGTCCACCCACCTTCGTCCTCTTGGTCGTCTGGCTCGAATTGCTCGTCGTCATCGCCTATCGCATGGCGTAGTCCTTGAATTCGACACCGGCTTCCGGCGCGACGGTCTCACATGAAACCAACAGATGGCCCCTCCTGAACTAAATATTTTTTTTCTTCTCTTCCCTTCCATTTAGGACTTAGGAGGCGTTTAGGGGGAGCAAGGCCTGTGCCGAGTCCATATCAGACTCAGCAGACGGTGCACCAAGCAGATCCAGACGTCCCCGGGGATAGGCGGTGCCTCTGCTCTTCTCTTTTCAGGTCTTTTTCTTTCTTTTCAGGTACGCGCGGCCATGGCCCCTTAGAGAGCAGCTTCTTGGACGTTTCGTGGATCTGAGCTCAGCCTCGTGCACGTGCAGTAGGCAGTAGGCTCCGCAGCCTAATCGCAAGTCGCGAATCGGATGCATGCACGTAATGTCTCACGGGATGACATCGAAACGCGGCGTAGACTCTCGCGATCCCATCGGTTGACGGGTAGGGGCATGGGTAGGGATCTGGGATAGATAGTCGTTTGATTGCACATATAAGCTAGTCTAGACAAGTCAGTTAGGTCAGTTAGGTTAGCTAGGTTAGCTAGGTTAGCTAGGTTAGTCAGGTTAGCTAGGTTAGCTAGGTTAGCTAGGTTAGCTAGGTTAGTCAGGTTAGCTAGGTTAGTCAGGTTAGCTAGGTTAGTCAGGTTAGCTGGAGTTAGTTTATTTTGGCTAGGTAGGTGGATTAGGAGTTTGAAAAAGATCCCTTTCGTATTCGAAATCGCATTCGTGAATCGAAACCGAACTCCTTATCGCATTCGTTTTCGGAAGCAGTCCGCGTACGCGTCGGTGCGTCGGTAGCCCGCCCTCTTTGGGCACAAACTGCAATCGAAGCAGGATATTAAAATCGCAATTCACCCCCAAGCACTTATTCACACACTATAATAAGTGGACAGTTGAATTGCGGACAGTAGTCCCAAGTCAGCCCGGCTCGCCCATCTCGTTGGGTACCGACTGCCAGACTTCGTCTCATTTTCGCATTTGACCGTCGATTCGCTTCAAAATTTCGATGCAGTCTTACGTCTCCGGCCCCACTCACGCCATTTCAGTCGATATTCACCCAAAACTCGGCCAAAATTGCCCACAAATCGATTTTCAAAAATGCGCACGCTCGCAGCACAAAAAGTCGACCCGTCGGCTTCGCTTTTTACTGCATTTTTTGGGGTGAAATCGTGCATTTTTGGATTTTCCAAAAAAAACCGAATTATTCAGTGGGACTTCTTTTGGGCGATGGCCTCGTGTGCCCCGACCATGATTTCATCAAATTCGATCCGTTGGCGGACGGAAAATTCAACGATTTTGTTCGAAAATTTCCCATTTTCACGTCGGCTTCTTTAGATGGGCGAAGATGTGATCCTGACAAGGACCGTTTAGGTGCAGCTCTCCGGCGAATTCCCATCAGCCAGCGAATGAAAATATCACTCAATCGCTCAATCGCTCAATTCTAACAGCAGCGCCTGGTGTCAAGGTCACTTTCGCCGACCATTTTCACTACTTTCTACCGATCGTAGCCGCATGGTAATGCGAGCCTATATGTATTTTTGCATGCTGAATCCATTGCAACAAACGGCATTTGAAACAACCGCACGGTTTAGGAGATATGGCCGATTTTCCAAAAAATATACCTTTTCGGCCACTTTTTCCTACCTTCTACTGGTCGTAGCGGCATGAAACTGGGCTCAAAAGAAGCGTCTGACCGTCGCGCATGTATTCCAAAAATACTGGAACAAAAGCAAAATCGCCGAAAAACGCTTAGTTTTCGAGATATGAGCGATTTTGTAAAATTTGTTATTTTTTGTCACTTTCTCCCGTATTTTTGCCTACTTCCTTCTTGCCGCAGCGGGACACATATGGGCTCAAAAGAAGCGTGCTTGCGTGCTGAATCGTTTGCAAGTGAAATGAACTAAAACAAGCCAATACTTTCCGAGATATCCCCGATTTTCCAAATTTTGTGACTTCAGGTTACACATTCCACGCATTCAAGCAAATATCTCCGGCCCTACTGGGTGTAACGGCATGTATGAGTATTCAAAAGACGCGTATTTGCGTGCTGAATAAGTAGCATTTGAAATCAACTGAATCAAGGCAACCGTTTTCGAGATATGTCCGATTTTCCAAAATAGACGACTTTAAGTCACGTTTCGGCACTCTTAAGCGGATATCTCCTGACCTACTTGTCGTACCGGCAAAATGGATAGCTCAAAAGACGCGTCTTTTCATGCGGAAAAAAACGGATTTTTGACTCAGCTCTCCAACGAATTCCTCCCCCAAAATCCAAGCAGTGGTTAGTAAGGCATTTCTGATGGATTTCAACGCCCATCTTCCAACTGCCACAGCGGCCCTATTAGGGCTACCGGCGACTTGCGGACATTTTTCTGCATGTCCTGGGGTGTGTATTTACCGATTCTGAGAGTTTGGAGTGCATCCGGCAACTTTGAGATTTTGACCCCAAAATCCAAGCAGTGGTTAGTAAGGCATTTCTGATGGATTTCAACGCTCAATGGATGTCAAGGTCACTTTCTCTGACAATTTTCCCTACTTTCTACCGATCGTAGCCGCGTGGTATTGGGTGCCTAGAAGTGTTTTTTCATGCTGAATCCATTGCAACAAACGGCATTTGAAACAACCACACGGTTTAGGAGATATGGCCGATTTTCCAAAAAATATACCTTTTCGGCCACTTTTTTCCCACCTTCTACTGGTCGTAGCGGCATGAAATCGGGCTCAAAAGAAGCGTCTGACCGCTAGCGCATAGCACCCCGCCATCTCCGGCCAGAGGAGTGCACAGAATAACCTCAGAGAAGATACTTACGCAATGCTGTCCTGTCCATTCGGCAGCCAGGCAAGAAAACGCACACAACTCTTAATTTGCTAGTGAAGAGTTCTTTTAATTTTACACAAATAGTAAATTGTTCATTTTGGTAGTTTGTTCTCTTCTAAACTGTTCACATTAAATTAAACATCATAAACATATATATTATCATTCTATTCGTACATGATTTTGTTCTCATACTTCTTCGCTACATCTAGATAGTTTTTCTGTTTCTTTAGGTTTACATTTTAATCATATCGTGTAGGGGAGAGGGAGGGCCGGGAGGAGGGGGGAACAGAAAATAAAAAACACAACAATTAAATATAAACTAAAACAGTGTGTTTGTGTGTATAAACAAAGAATACAAAAATAACATCGTTAACTTATTAGCTGAGTTTGAGTGTGGCGCAGGGCGTGGCGGAGAAGGATAAGGACGGGTGGGGGGGAGGAGGAGGAAGAGATTCAAAAATTTACATTTATAGTAACCTTCTGTTGATCCTTGCTTGCACATCGGCTCCGACTGCCGACTGTGTTCTTACAGACAATCACCATCCTTCTGGGGGTGGGGGCAGGTTAAGTGATTTTTTTTTGTTGTTCTGGGGTGTTTTCTTTTTGTGTTGCTGTGTTGCGTACGAGTTCAGTATTGATTAACATCGATTAATAAATTCTCACAAGTAAAGAAACATTGATGGGGGCGATGCCTGTGCATGCATCTACTCATATATAGTAATTGTTGCATTAAATGCTTATTTAAACGCGAAAAGAATCAAATCATCGCCTTCCCTCCTCTTCTAATCACAATCTCTTAGTATTCTAATATTGTACTCCATTATGTTCTCGTCCATCATCTGGCGGCAGAGGTTCTAGAAAGGGGAAAACAAAACAGATGATTAGAGGGGTTCTTGGTGGTTGGGGGACGGTGCACTCGGCTACATGTCAAGACTATGGTCAATTGATGTCAATTTGAGGAATCTCTTTAGAGCTGGTAATGGTGCGAGGGTTCTTCTGCCTGGTGAGGAGGCGCTGCGCATGCTGGGAGGCCTAGGAGCAGTCGTAGGCATCCCAGGCAACTTCGATAACTCGAAACAGTGGCTTTCTTCAACCAGAAAGGACCGGAAAAACCCAATCCTCACAAAACGAACTTCTGATCTACACTACCACGCTGTAGGTCCGCGGCCTTCTTGGCGGATTTCAATGACTCCAACTCTTACCGCCTCCCGTGTAGACTTCCCAGCAGCAGCGACAACCATATGAGCAATGACCACCTCCTCCAGACTGTTGCAAACCTGTGCAATTAAGAACTCAAACCGGCCAGTAGTTGGTGCAATCTTGCTCTCCCCTTGACGGGATCCAGATCGCCCCTTAACTTCATCAGACAGAGTTGCTGTGACTACACGTGTACACCAGCATAGTGTTAAAATATGCGTGCAATGCAAGGGAATTCTCTTATTTTTGACGTGGGCTCGAAGGACCAAAGTTATGCTCTACAAAACCCTTATCCTGCCAGTCCTCCTCTATGGAGCCGAAAGCTGGACATGAAGTAAGGCTGCAGAGCTGACTCTTGGTGCCTTCGAAAGAAAAATTCTACGTCGGTTATATGGTCCCGTCTGCGAGAAGAAAAAGACACAATTGCGAGCTGCACCGGGATGTGGATGTAGTCCGGAGGGCAAAAATCCGTCGACTACACTGGCTCAACACAACACGCTTGCATCCAGGCTGTTATGGATGTGCAGTCGCTCAGTGTCCGGTGCTCGTTCACTTCGAATCCGAGCCTCCTGTTTCGGAAGACCGAACTTCCGGTACAAAGACCAAGTCATCGCGGATGCAAGACAGCTTGGCCTTGATGACCGGAAGCAGCGTGCCCAGGACCGTCACCGATGGAAGGCAGCAATTGCTCAGGCTCAGACCCTTCATGGTTCGTCTGCCTGATGAGTAAGTAAGTATTTTTGACGGTCTACACTTCAAAACAAACGGCCTAAGACGAACTTGTCTACTCATTTATTTTTGACTGATGTCAGCTGTCATGTCATGTCGGTTGTGCAGTTGCCATAGGGGTCGCCACGAATGTTTCAGAACTCAAATTCTCTCAAAATGAAGGCATTTCAATTTCTTGTCCTCTCGTAATTTGCCCCAGTTTACATTCGTCCCCAATTTGAGACAAAGGCGATCACAAAAAGGCAACAACACAAATATGTCATGAATCCATCTGTCAAAATTGTTGGCTCTCTTATTTCTGCTCTGAACACACCCACTAGTCCGCACACACACTCGCTTGGAACACATTGGGATTTGGTTTCTCTTTTCCTCGGTTTTCATCCCATTAAATTGGCATCACTGACAAAAGCTTCCGCGTGAAGCATCCTTTCGCATGCACACATGTCCTCCCATTCGCCTCAGCTCCCAGCTTCCAGATAAAACTTTTGTTTGTTCGTCTCTGGACATGTCCCATATTCCCAGCGAGTAGCGAGCTCGCCACTCGTTACTCGCTTCAATTCCTCTCGCTGACATGTAGCTGTCACTTTAAATTACCGACCGGGGTGTCGAAGCAACTTTTGAATCGTTTTTCTTCGTTTTTCCACTATTTTGCCGAAAATTTGCCCATTTTCCACTTGCTGCCAGAAATATTCACATTCTCAGGGTTGGCTGATATGTTTCCTCGTCTGATTCATCCTCCACTCAGACTAATCGAGTGTTTCAGTGCAAACCATCATCTGCGAGTTCCTCCCGGGCCAGGTTGCCGAACAAGAGTTACCCCAAACCAGAAAACCCCCTTTACCCTCGAGGACCACGCACCAGCACTTACCCTTACCTTAGTTGGATCCGTGGCGCCGCGCAGTTTGATTACACGCTCGAAATGTCCATGCCCCGGGATGATTAAATAAAAGATAGCCGTGTTCTGGTTCTTCTGAAAGACCTTTCCGTTGTTCAGCGGAACAATTGCACTGTTCCCGTCTGGCTTGGTCACCTCCTTGTGGCTGCACACCGCCCAGTGCAGACTGACTGGTGCCCTGCGGAAAGGAGGAATCGAACATGTAGTCTTTAGCTCGGCTTCTCTCGCGCAGCCCACTTACACAAAATGCAATTCCAAGTTCGTGTCCTTCAAGTACTTGGACAGGGGTATGGTGTAGGTTATGTTCAAGCTGTTGCCGCCATTCAGGCAGATCTCCTCGGAGCCCAGCGACACGTTGAAGGTGTCCGCTTGCATCCAGGCTGTTATGGACGTGCAGTCGCTCAGTGTCCGGTGCTCGTTCACTTCGATCGTGTCCACCTTTCGCTTGGCGTCCTTGTGCGGTGGCTTCTTGTCCTTCAGGGCGAGTGCCAGCTCCTCGCGGTTGTTGTCCAATTGCTGCTGGGAGACCTGCGACTGGGACGATCCATTGTCCTGGTCGTCGTCGATGTCTTCCACTTGGTCGCGCTCCACCGAAGCGGTCACGTCGATTGGGCCATCGATCAGGGCTTGGGCCTTGGGGCTGCCATTCGAGCCAGAGCTGCTCGACGCGTTCGTTATGGCCGCCAGGATGTGACGGCGATGGATTTCGCTGTCCGACGTCTGCGAGGGCAAGCTGTTTGTGTCCTCAAAGCATGCCGACTGAAAGGAGGCCAATTAGAGTGGGTTGGGGTTGGGGGTTGCCAGGGATGGCCAGGGATGGCTTACCTGACAGTTGGAGACGTCTTCGCGCTTGATCTTGACGCAGTGCTCCGGTATGCCGACGGGGCCAATTGTGAAGGACTTCGTTGTCATCGGAATGTTGCCGATGTCGCCGAGGTTCTGGTCATCGGAGTCGTTGCTGTTGCCCAGGTACTGCAGGTCGGTGTCCTCGGTGTCCAGGCCGCGGCTCTTGTTGGTGATCGGTGGGGTTTCAACGGTGAAATTCAGATGCTGGCTGATTGTGTCGTTGATCTTGTTCCCCTCGATGTTCTTCAGCACCGCATCGGCGGCGTTGTCCAGCTTTGCCGTGTCCACGCCGATTCCCGCCGAGGCCACGCTGTTCTCGGGCACCTCGTGTCCGCTGTTGCGCGACGTGCTCCCGCCCACTGTGCCATGGTCAATGGCGGCGTCACTGCTGTGGCCCGCCGCACGGGCGTCCAATTTTGCCGAAACGTCCGCCCCGTCGATCGAGTTGTTCTCAAAGTCCTGCGGCAGCGGAATGGAGTCTGCTGCCACCTTCTCCGAGGACGTCTCGCCGCCGTTGATGTTCTCCTCGATGGTCTCGTCGTTGTAGTTGTACGCCAGCGTGATGGTCGACGACACCGTGATGCTTGACTCGGGCAGCGGCCACTTGGACTTGTTCTTGCTGCTGGCCGTCTTGTTGTTCAGATGGTTCGAGGCGCTGACGCTGAGGCCCGGCACCACCGGCCGCTCAATGCTGCTCGGATGGTCGTCGTGCGCCTTGTCGGCGCTCGCGGCCACTCGGTTGGTCTCATACGCCTCAGCCTCGGGGCTGATGCCGAGCAGGGCGCTCGCATCGGGGCCGAGACCAGCGGACGGATACAAGGTCGGCAGCAAGGTCGGATGCAGGTGCACGTACGGGTACCGTGGCGACAGCTGCGGCTGCTGGATCCCGTGCGGCCCGGGTGGCCGCGCTGTGTGCAGGTGCTGGCTGTACTTCACGCTCCTGTTCGTGTGGTAGCCCGAGTGCATGGGACTGCGCGGACTGTTCTCGTTCCCCATCAGCGTGTCGTGCGGCCCCAGGTGATGGGCGATGTCGTAGTGGTCGTAGTGCTTGCCGTAGCGCTGCTTGCTGTGCTCCACAAAGTAGAGCGTCGACACCGCCACCAGACTGCAAAGGGGGAACGGGAGTTTTGGGTTTTAGGGCAGCCTCCACGAAGCACTTCACTTACCACGTTGCCATGATTACCACCAGGATGATGATCATCATTTGGATCGTCCGGTTCGAGCAGATCTCGTCGTCCACCTCGGTCAGGCCCTCCTCGATCAGGTGCCTGCACTTGCGCGCCTTGTGCCGGTCCGCCTCCTGCATCCGCATCAGGCGGTTGTTGATCTTCTCCAGCTGCTCGATGCGCGTCTCCAGCGAGCCGGTCACCTTGCAGAGCTCCTTCACAGCGCCAATGTTCTCCATCAAAATTCGATCCTATGGGGGGGGGCGGTGGGTGGTGGGGGGTAAGGGAGGGAGGGAAAAAAGAAATCATAAGCGTGTCATGTCTTCAGTGCGTTGCGAGTGCGTGTGCTTTTGTCTGTGTGCGTGTGGTCTTGCCTTGTTCACTAGCAGGAAATTCTCAATCACCTGTCCACTTGGAAGGACAATGCTCCCGGCCTCTTGGACGGCGTCCGGCAGGACCTCGCGCACCTCCTGTGCGATGACGCCCGTGTCGACGATCTCCTCGTTGTCCTTGCGCGGCTTCAGGCCCGAATGCAGCGCGAACTCCGGCTCGTAGCGGTACCGCACAATTCTGATCTTCTGCAAATTCTTCAGCTGGACGGCTGTGTCCAGCTCGCTGATTTCCTGCTTCGCTCGACTGTCACTCGGCTGGATGATGTGGCCGGACACCTTCAGGTTGCCGTGTATCACGAGACTCTCGTCCGGACGGTCGGTGTTGATGCCCACGCGGCCAGCGTGGAATATCGATTCGGGCGTTATGCCCCTCTGCCAGCAGAGTTCGACGTCGCTCTCGAATTGGCCCGGATTCGAGGCGCGCACAATGATACGCTCGCTGCCCTGGCTCACGACCGGAAAGTGCCCGGAATGGGTGTGCACGTGCAGCCCGACCACCAGCTGGAAGTAGCGCTGCTCCGGATTGGGGCGTCCCTTCTTGCGCATGTTGTTGTTGGTTGTCTCCGAGAAGTGCAGCCGGCCCACGGTCACCTTGCTCACTAGGTGGCTCTGCAGATCAATGCTGCAAGTGGAAAGAATGCGATTTTAGGTTAAGCTGGGGGGGGATGGAAGACGGAGTGCACGCGCTTCACTTACGGTACAGGATAGAAGGGCTTCTTGGAGCGATCCGACTGGCTCTGCTCGACGCGGATGGTCTGGTTGGGCGCCTCCAGCTTGACGCCGTAGAAATGAAGATGGAATGACTTGATCTTCTCGAGGCCCGACGGGGTGCGCACGAACTTCGCGTCGCCCTGCAGCCGGGCATGGCAAGTTATCTGAAAGTGGTTCTTCTTCTGGCAGACGAACGCGTCGTCCGACACGGAGAAGTTGAAGCCCTTGTCCGCGTCGACGCGATAGTGCGCGATGGTCAGCTCCTGGAGGCTCTGGTCGCAGAGGGTGTGCCAGTTGTGCTGCTGGAAGGGACTGAAGCGAATGCACTGCATTGGCGAGGACTCGCTGGACGAGTCGGTGCCATTGGAGCCGACGAAGCCGGCCCCGGTCGGGGTGCCGGCACCGCCGCCGTCCAGACTGTTGTTGTCGTTGGACAGCGAGAGGCTCGTTGCGGTGGGCGACAGGGACGACAGGGACGGAGAGCCACCGCCCGCTCCTCCGCCGGCGCTGATGCCCTGCAAGTTGATGCTGACCGGGGAGGTTGGGTTCATCTTCTGCTGGCACATGGGGCTCATGGCTGCACCTGTGGGGAGGGATGGAGGGGTGGTCAGTTTGAGGCGCGTCATGCATGGGGTCTCTCACTTACCCGGCTCCGGCTTGATGGTCATCATTGAGGCGCAGCACTCCACTTGGGAGAGCTTGCGCTTGCGCGCGGGCGGGTGCACGCTGGGGCCCTCGATGATGGGGCCCGGTGTGCCCATGTACACGTCCGACGGAATGATGGACGACCCCAGCTGGTGATGGATCATCGGCTGTCGGCTGTACGAGGACCTCTGCGCGTCGATGTCGACCATTTCGCTCACAGTCGCCACATGCATGTGGCTGTGGTTGCTGTTCGCGTGCGACTTCGGCTGCGGCTGGTGCCGCTCGATGTCGAGCAGGGTGTCCTGATGCTCCGCCGGCACCTGCCTGTCGTGCCTGTTGTCGGGGCTGCCATAGATGCCGCCCGACTGCGGGTGCATGTGCGGCAGCAGCGAGTGCTGCTCCGTGTGGTCAGCATACAGGTGATGGTGGTGCGGCTGCTGTTGCTGCTGTTGCTGGTGGTGGTGGTGGTGAATGCTGTGTTGGATCTGGTGTGGTACCCCCGGTATGTGCGTCAGGGGTTGGACTGGGCTGCGCACCCCGACGATGGAGCCATCGGTGGTGTGGGACGTTGCCCGCGACGTGAGTGTGAGCCCCTGCAGGTCGCCCGGACTGTACGGCGGCTCGGACCCCGAGTCCGGGGGGCTCTCTGGCAAGTGTGTCTGGGTGTGTGCCGATGTGCTGGACGCGATCAGGACGTCGCTCACGTCGACGGCGGACACTGTTGGCGCGACATCAGTGCCGCCCGTCGACGCGGACACGTGTATAAACTGCTCCAAGTTGGTGAAGTCGAGCGCCTCATTGTCGATGCCGCCAATAAAATCTGATCGACCTGCAAATATGGATTGGGATTAAATCGCGTCACATCAACAGCAGAGCGGGTGAGTTTCAGTCAGTGAAACGGATCGGTGGCCTAACACTGAGACTGTGTGCAGCGAGCGACACACGCACGCACTCGAATGGATAATTGCGAGCAGTTCACTCGCCTCGGAGATCATTAGCATCTCGGCAGCCATCAGTCTCAGTGGAAGCCCCAGAGGACGACCGAGGTGTGGATGTGCTCGACTTGGCGCGGTTGCGTGTGCACGCTGTGCAGTGCTTTCACTTTTGGTCGCAGTTGGCTATTTGCAGGCGTGACCTAAAAAAAAAATGCGAACACATGGCCGGGTGCGAGGGGATGGGAGTCGACCAATTCGACGGTGGGTGGGGGGGGGGGGGGACACAACAACAACCGTGTAGTCGATGTCGCGTATCGATCAAACAATGTGCCCGCAGCCGCTGTGGGTGGTGCTGCTGGGTGGTAGTTGCGCATCGGAATGGGAAAACAGGTGGCGCGTGGGTGGGGCGGGGGGGGGGGGGGTTTCAGGCACCTTGCTGGTCAGACCTGCTGGACACTGAACACGTTTGAGCGACAGACACACCCTTGGTGGACTGTGCGCAGAGTTCCGAGCGGACGGACAACTGCGGTGTGCACAAAGCTGAAGCCAAATCCTCACCATTACCATTCAAGGACCTCGTGTACTCCATCGTTTGTGCAGAGTCTCTCTCGTATTCGCGTTCACACTTTGGATCACTTTTCCCGTCTGTTCTAGCACAAGAATCACTGGTTTGCACACAAACGGTTTTTGAAGAGACAACACAAGAAAAAAAAAAACCAAACAAACCCCGCTCGAGTCAACTGTCTACTGCATCGTCGCAAGGCGAGATTAAGTGTGTACTGCTTCTTTCACTGATGCATGCAGACAGAAGGACCGACACCGACACCGACACCGACGTACCGTGCACTCGTGTCGTGCAACAAATTCATCGGCTCTCGACGCTATTCCGCTCGGTGCATCTCTCCTCGGAGTGGGCGGGGGGACGGATTGTACGTGCGGAGGATCTCGGTAATAATTACCAGCCGACCGCCACCAAAACAACACGACGGGCCGCAAGACGAACGCAGACGAAGCAGACGAAGCAGACGAACAGATTGAATTGCATTCCACCGCACGTTGTGATCAGTCAGCTGCGGGAAAGATCCAATTAACCGTCCGAATTTGTAAT
Source organism: Eristalis arbustorum (assembly GCA_916610145.1). NCBI lineage: Eukaryota > Metazoa > Arthropoda > Insecta > Diptera > Syrphidae > Eristalis > Eristalis arbustorum. Next base: position 3,037,033 of record OU744321.1, on the reverse strand, counting down.
AATTTCTTGTGATTTCTCTCTCGTTTGTTTTTTTTTTCCACAAACTCCCCCGAAGTTGTTCACAAATTGGCGACAGACTCTCAGTCGGTGTGCTCGAGCTTCGCGGTTACTCCTTGTTTTTGTTCTGCTCTTGGTTACCGCATAAAAATAGACTTTGTGTATTTTTCCGGGCGGCGGGCGAGGGGTTCGTTCCGGTTCGACACGACGGTTGATAGGGCGCACACCAAAGGACATCGAGTCGTCAGCACTGCTCGCCTTTTATCGATCAAACAGAGACCGTCGGTTGAGCGAGTGTGGGTGCGAGTCCTGTTCGAGTCCTGGCGGCTCGAGGCGTCGGGATGTGATCCAGAGTCCCCTCTGCCGAGAGAGAGAGAGCGGGATCGCCAGTCGGTGTCGCCGCCACGAAGTGACAGACGGAGGTGTTGATTGAATCAAATCTTGTTAGTAAAAGCAATGCCCCCTTGATGACACATAAACTAATTCCACACGGCTTACAGGGCCGCGGCTCGCTTGCTCGACGGTGGGAAGTGGATGATGGGACGATGGTGGGACGATGGTGGGACGATGGCACCGAAGGTGATAATGTGTCGCTCACGGCGTGTGTGAAAACATCGTCGTCGTCGTCGTCAACTGCCTAATGATGAAACTAAACCGAACGGAACGGCGTACACATTTGCGATTGACTGTGACTGGAGTCCAGGGAGGAGAGTGGAGCAAGGATGCTCCGGTGGCCTAAAGAGGGGTGTGCGTGTGGACAGACTTCACCGGCAACTAGGTAAGATTCCTTGAATCTCCTCGCGCCAACTGGCAGGCAAGACATGGACACGCTGAACCCAAAAATGAGAGTCAAACATAGCGAAAGCTGTTCTAAACACAACTCGAAGCTCAAACTCAAGTCATACGACCAACAGCGACCGCGGTACGAGCGGCAATGCTGAACGTCCTCCAGTAACACAGATGAAGCTGCAGCGGACGCACAGCATCAGGGAACGGAACAACCTTGTGGGACGTCGAGCGTCTGGAAGTGAGTGAGTGGTCTATGGCAAACCGAACCTGGGCCTCATCTGTAGCCGAAACGACGGACATTCAACTGCAACTCATCAGGAGCAAGTGGTCCCTCAACAGTTCTGGAAGCTGTGGTCGGAGTAACTCCCTTACCGACCTTCATCAGGCACATCGCTGTTGTGTCCCAGCACTAGACGCAAGGAGTCTGATGTGGTGCACAGACGGACCGAAGTTAAACCGGAGCAGGAGGGCCGTCGTCCGTCGATATTCACCCGCATTCCCTTGAGGGAGTTTTTAAGTGACCCCACTGGAGAATAAAAGCAGCACTAAACGCACTTCCGGTCGTGGTCCGTGGCGTTGTGGGTATGTGCGTCGACCCCAACCTTGTCGTCGTAGGTTCGACTCCAGCTCTGAGCGAGAAAAACAACTTTCACGACCCCACCCCACTTTCGAGTCACTGTTCAAAGAGTATGTCCTGTCTAGAGAAAGCTTCTCAAACTTGGCCGTTCGGAGTCGGCGTATGTCTGCAGGTCCCCCCTTCCACTCATGAGCACGCACAACACGAGTGGTTGCTGAGAAGCTAGGCCCTGGCCCTCTACGGGCTGTAGCGCCACCCATATTATATATAGGATGACAATTGAGGTTTGCCTGGGTCCCCGAACAGAGGGGAACTGCGGGCAACACGTCCGCAGATGAGCTGGCAAGGGCTGGTTCGGAATCTGCGTTCATCAGTCTTGAGCAATTGGACAGCGGTTACAAATCTGATCAACGAATGGGAGAATGAGCTTCGTCTAGACTGGCTGGAGTGTCTTTCCGGTCTGAAATTACACCAGCGTCCAGACAAGGTTTGTCGGCTTTGCTTCGAAGGGGATGAAGCTTCTGAGGAGGTCTTGTGTGACGTGCCCGGCACTGACTCGGTGGAGGAAACTCCTCAAAAATGCCACGAAGGAGGGGGAAGCAGCAGGTCTTTGGATTCAACTCCAAGTCCCTCGTTACAGTCGATCTATCCGAATGGCGGTGTTGTTGCCCGGACGTTGCATGGGCTGTCATCGTGAACCTTGTGAGAAACCTGAGTTGGCTTTGGCTCCCTCTTTGATGGTCGAGCGGCAATGCAACCACATATGGATGCCGTTGATGTTCAGGCATGCCGGAGAGTCTCTGAAAAGGGCGCCCCTTGCATCCGGGCAATGTCCGTACTAGGAGTTAGCAACGGATTGTGGTGAGCTTGTCCAATCTAGTGACTTGCTTAGGTGGCTTTCCGTTTTTGGGAGCGGTCCATTCAAGGTGGCTACTTTGTATATCAAACGTGGTTTGTGACGAATTTGTGGTGAATTGCTGATGAATTCAAGGTTAATTTGTGTCTGCCTGCTTAGGAGGCTCCTTATTCAACACAGTCGCCCGCTTAAGCGCAGTCTAGCGCACTCCTGTCCGTCACAGGAGTTGGCGACGGTTGGTGGTGAAATCGTGGTGAATCTCTGATTCTTCGCTTGTGACGGTCTCCATTCCTGGGAGCTGTACATACAACCGGACTGCCGTACACATCTAAGCAAGCTGCATGCCTAAGATGTCAGTACAAGAAGATGACTACCGGGTGTGGTGTATTTCTGGGGACCAGCTGAATGTCTGCCTGGGAGCCTCTTTATTCCAAAGAGCTGTCCGTTCAAAGAGACTGCCTGCCTACGGACACTGTCCGTCCTATGCAATGGCGACGGATTGTGGTGAGTTTCTGCGAATTTGTGGTGGATTTCTGGTGACTGTGGGCCTTTCTGAATAGCTGAACGTTCAAGGAGGCTGCCTGAGATCTCCAAGGGCGTTGGTGATACATTTTCTGGCGACCTGCCTGGTCTCTCTCTAAGGGACAACAAGCTGCACACGGCACTCCCCAGAGTCGTCGCTCAAGGTTAAGCACCCCACCTCCGATCACATCGAGTCCTCTACAATCTAGCCGCTGTTGCGCTTAATTAAGATCTCCGCTCGCCAGGAGTGGAAGTGTTGCAATGTATCACCTCTCGTCTGAGTTGAAGTTTGTTCAACCACCTTGTCCGGTGGTCGCCTTCCAGACGGAGTCGCATTTAAGGCCCAGGATGCGATGACGGACACGTGTGCAACTCATCAAGGCATACGGAGGAGCAGCTGTCCAACATTGAGTTACTCGCGCAGTGCCGTGCTTGAGACACTAATAAGTATTTCTTCAGTTTTGGGGATGAACAGGACTAAATCGGTTTTCTCATTGTCTCGTTCGACAAGTGCTTTCTGATGTAGTCGATGTATCCCCAGAGGTCGCAATGGGAACAACGTCAGCAGAGTAGGCACCTTGCACCATGCTCGTTGAAGTACGCTCACTGCTACGTTTCACAAGAGCGGAGACAGCACTCCATGCTGTGGGGAAAATGGGTTAGGTTAGGTTATTGGGCTGCCAGCGTGATTGCTGGCACACTTAGGACCCATTGATGCTCCACTGGTGACTGGACCGCATTTGAAATGCGCCGACAAAAGCATATTAAGATCGTTGCCTTCGCTGGGATTCGAACCTGGGACCCCTTACAGCCAAGGGCAGACACTCAACCCATATTAAGATCGTTGCCTTCGCTGGGATTCGAACCTGGGACCCCTTACAGCCAAGGGCAGACACTCAACCCATATTAAGATCGTCGCCTTCGCTGGGATTCGAACCTGGGACACTCAACCCACTGTGCCATCCAGCCAGTCGTGGGAGAACGATTTGCAAAAAGAGTATCGGTGACAGCACAGTGCCTTGGGGGACACCAGTTTCAGAGATCCCGGGATGAATGCCATAAACCTACCCAGACCGTGATGAACGATAAAGAAACCCCCGCGAACCGACCTAGTGACTCAATCAGATTTGAGACAGTCTGCAACATCAAGCCAAAGTCCGACGAGAAGCCGAAGAAGGTTGTGCCACACACTAGGTCTGCCAGTCAAGTTCCCCGACCCACACAACAGCTGACGAATGGGTCGATCGCGAATGAATGAACAAACTGTGGAAATTTCCACCAAGGCGTGCTCAAGTGAAGCATCTGATGAACGGGGTGGATGGTGATAAGGAAGCGGATGTGAGGACTTACCGAATTCGGGGAATATCGGATCAGTTAGGAAGTCCATATCCTTACAAAATTCCCATTGACACAATCGAGATTGCACATCATTCCCGCGCTTTGACTTCGGTATAGTCTCTCTCTGTCTCTGTCTCTCTGTCTCTGTCTGTCGTCTTCTAAGGTTTGCTGTTTCTTCACAAGGTACACTGGCAACTGGTTTGATTTGTTAGCACTTTCTTACGCGAAAGCATCGCTAAGGTTCATGTTTTTTTGGTTGTTTCCGTTTCGTTTCGTTTTGTTTCGTTTTCGGGATTTTTTTCTTGTTAATTAAATGCGCGGCACACGGCACAAACTAAAATAGATAACAAAAGACTGGAAAAAAAAGAAAAAAGAAAACGAACAACAGATTAACATTCACTGGGTCGTGTGTCTATCGCACATCTGTCCATTAAAACCGAACGGAGAATTAAATCAAAAAAATAACAACACTTTGCCCAATTGATAGCGCGCCGACTAATAACAACCGAGGATTAATTCGTCGCTCGTGAGATGAAGATAAAAGAGAGAAAAAAAAACACACACACACCATAGATACAGCCAGCCAGTCAGCTGTGGGTACGAAAGAGAAACCGTCCGCACTGGCCCGCACACACAGCGAGTCCGAAAATGGAAGACGGGCTGCAAAAAAAAAAAGCTGATATCGAACGAGATCGAATGAAAGGAAGGCTGCCCGAAATGGAAATCAATGCCGTGAGAGAGAATCCGATCAGTTGGCTCAGTCAATCGAGTTTCTTCTTGTGCTCGGGCACAGGCGAACACCACTTGGCTGGGCGTTCTCAATTGACTCGACGTACACGCACTGAGACGCCCGGAGCGGATTGACACACAAATACGTGCGGCACGGGCATGTCTTATGAGAAGCTGCTGCTCGGCTGGCTGGGCTGCATTAATTCTGTTAAATGATCTGTTTTCGTTGGATGTGCACACCGGAAATCGTCAGCGTCTCGGCAGGCGAACGATTGAACTTTTATCGTGGATCGCTTTGGGTCTGATGATCTGGCTGGACTGAAGGTCTTTCTCTCGCTCTCTCTCTGTTGGACCAGTGATTGCCATCGACAGTCGCTCGAGAATCTCGGTGTGCGACTAGAATGTCGAGTCATGGCTCGGTGTGTGCCAGTGCCAATGATTTCACAACAAATGCACTTGACGGTGAAGACGCTCCTTTGGCCGTCCGTCCGGCGCGCACCGCACCGCACGACAAGAGCAGTTGAAGTTCAATCGATATCAAGATTGAAATTCAAAGGAGGTGTAGGCTGCTGTTCGATACGAGGCGAGTGTGTCAACACGGATGTACACGTCTGCCCGTATCGCATAGCAGCGAACTCTCTGGGGACCTCGTCGCTGCCTCGAAACGAGCTCTGAGCTTCGAGCTACGAGCTATGAGCTCTGTGATCGGACGGGAAAGGACCCTTTTCCTTCGCCCCCACGAAGGAGCAAAGCAGAAGAGGCAACCAACGAAAACACGATCACAAGAAGAGGCAGCAGAGCAGCAGAGAGAGGAGGAACAATTAGAGGCTAAGCACGCACGTCTCTGTGTCCGCGGTATGGGTGTCGATAACCGGTTAGTTAACGACGATCTTCACGCGAATTTTTTCTCCATTTCTTCATCTCTTCGTTATTCGTCGCTGCGTACATCTAATTGTGTTGTTTTTCAACTTTTTCCCCGTCAATCTCGTGGTTTTTTCGACGAATTTTCACGCGAAAATCACTGCGAAACAACAAAAAAAATGCAAAAAAAAAAATAAAAACACCACCCGATCGAACCGTGAAAACAAGTGAACAACGAGCGAGGAAAAAAAAATACGAAAAAAATAAAATCAAACCGCGTACCAAAAGTGACGGCGATCCAACAACAACTGCCAACGCTTTGGCGTTCAAAGCTACGACACTGCTCATAAAATAGCGTCGAGCACACGGCCCTGGAGCGGGGGGCGGACGAGGGGGAAAAAAGTGAAATAACTACACACAGCATCGAAAACAGCAAACAAAGCAAAGCGGAGTGAGCCAAGGCAGAGGTGGATAAGCCACATCTGTAGTTTGCATGTGACGTTGCGGATTCCGTTTCGTTGGGTTTCTTGTTCGCACGTAAGATGCTGGACGGGGGACGGACCGACCGACCGACAGACCGACCGCCAGACAGAGCGAGAGGGAGAGAGTTGAACTTGAACAACTTCGTGAAACGAAAGTTCAGCCCGCAATAGATGCAAAGTGGGATTGAGTAGGGGTTCGTGTGGTCTTGTAGCGGTGGCTTGGCTCGTCGAATCGACGGAAAACCTGGCGGCTATGGTTCGTGTCGCGGTTGGGTCGCGCGAGAAGCCTGCGCCACTTGACACATAGGTGGCTGGGTGCAAGTGAATTTGAGGCGAAGCGCGCTTGGAAAAATCGATGAACATCTGAAGTGGTCGCGACAGTAGGGGACACAAATGCAGAAGGAGCGCAACCAGGAAGAGATTCAGCCAGCAAAGGAGTTGAGTGGAAAATCTGCTTTGTTCAGAATGCACAGGAAGTGGTCAAGAAACCGGGCACATCTGGAAATCGCTTGCTTCAGTTGATTTGGGAGGCCAATGGTATGCACAAAAGTCTGCTCAACCGCTCCATCAGCACAGCCAACCATTCACTGAGTGGTCAGCTGGCAGAAGCTGGGTCTAGCGGCAAGCCAGGGAAAAACGAAGAACACGCTGAAGGACGCACTGGTCACCAGCAACTCTGAGTTCGTCAAGGACTTCCTCAACCTCGGCTCTGCAGGAAACAGGAAACATTCCACCAGTACCGAGATCAAGCGCAGAATTACTCCTGCCAGCAGCTGTTTCTGTGGGATCAAGAGGCAGTTGGGTAACAGAGTCCTCTCTCGAAGGGCCAAGCGACACTTCTCATCCCAGTCCTGCTCTATGGCGCAGAGACATGGACGCCATTGAAACCAAGTTCGCATGGACGTAAGCCAGCTTGGTCTTGCTGACGTGCCAGCAGCTCGCCCAGGTCTGTCCGAAGTACAGGCGCGTGGTCCCGGTCTCTGTGTCCACTGGTTGAAGTCCATCGACAGCAGCGTCCTCACCGAAGGAGTCTTCGAACAACAAGTAGAAACGGGCGTTGATTGCAAGCAGACGTGCTCTACAGCATGTGCAGCCGCCTCAGTCTTACAGAGCAAGTGGACTGCCTAGACCAAGAAGAATTCGAGTTCCAAGCGACGTCTAGTCATGAGAGGCCTAACGACTGGAGTCAGTTAGCAAGGCGGAGGTTCGACGCAGGATCCCAAGGACACCGGTGAACTCGTTTAAAGTCGTCACTAGAAGAATCGACCAAAGGCTGGCCGATGCTCTGGCCTAGAGCACGCTCCAGCTGGAGGACATGAGCGACCACAGGCTGGCCGATGCTCTGGCCTAGAGCACGCTCCAGCTGGAGGACATGGACGACCAGAGGCTGGCCAATGCTCTGGCCTAGAACACGCTCGACCACTGGCTGGCCGATGCTCTGGCCTAGAACACGCTCCAGCTGGAGGACATGAGCGACCAGAGGCTGGCCGATGCTCTGGCCTAGAACACGCTCGACCACTGGCTGGCCGATGCTCTGGCCTAGAACACGCTCCAGCTGGAGGACATGAGCGACCAGAGGCTGGCCGATGCTCTGGCCTAGAACACGCTCCAGCTGGAGGACATGAGCGACCAGAGGCTGGCCGATGCTCTGGACTACAACACGCTCGACCACTGGCTGGCCGATGCTCTGGCCTAGAACACGCTCCAGCTGGAGGACATGAGCGACCAGAGGCTGGCCGATGCTCTGGCCTAGAACACGCTCCAGCTGGAGGACATGAGCGACCACAGGCTGGCCGATGCTCTGGCCTAGAGCACGCTCCAGCTGGAGGACATGGACGACCAGAGGCTGGCCGATGCTCTGGACTAGAACACGCTCCAGCTGGAGGACATGAGCGACCAGAGGCTGGCCGATGCTCTGGACTAGAACACGCTCCAGCTGGAGGACATGAGCGACCAGAGGCTGCCCGATGCTCTGGCCTAGAACACGCCCCAGCTGGGGGACATGAACGACCAGAGGCGGGTCGATGCTCTGGACTAGAGCACGCTCCAGCTGGAGGACACGGACGACCAGAGGCTGGCCGATGCTCTGGACTAGAGCACGCTCCAGCTGGAGGACACGGACGACCAGAGGCTGGCCGATGCTCTGGCCTAGAACACGCTCCAGCTGGAGGACATGAGCGACCAGAGGCTGGCCGATGCTCTGGACCTAACACTCAACCACCGTTGATACGAAAAAAAAGCACTTCCCCTTCCCACACATTCCTGACCTTTCCCACGACAAGACGGGATACCCTTCCCAACATTCCCTCATTTATAGATCCCAAAAATTCCCTCTCCATTGCAGTCCACTCTCTCCCCACAGTTGCAACCTCTTACAGAACGCCTCCACCACCAGCCACTGGCCACCTTCGACACCGTCTCATTTCCCCACTCCCGCACCGATTCCCTTCAAATTTTCTTCCAAACCAACATCCTCATCTCTCCTCAACCCATTCCACCCACCCCGCATCCAGAAACCCGCGGAATTTTCGAAAAAAATCACCAAAACCCGATCAGATCCCACGGCAACCACACCAGCACTTAGCCCCAACTTGGACCTAGTCTCATTTTCGCATTTCCCCGCCGATTCCCTTCAAATTTTCGATGCAGACTTCAGTCTCCAGCTCCCCTCCCCCCATTCCGACCAACTTTCACCCAAAAACCCGCCGAAATTTCCCAAAAATCGATTTTCAAAAATTTGCACGCTCGCAGCAGAAAAAGTCGACTGAGGTGGTTTCGCATTTTACTGCATTTTTCGGGGGAATTCGTGCATTTTTTCGATTTTCCAAAAAATCGTGAATTTTTGAATGGCACCGCTTGTGGATGATGGGCTCGGATGTCCCTTTGAGGATTTCAGCCACTTCAAGTGATTCCCTCGCGGATTCCTTGAGAAATCATCGATTTAAGGTTGAATTTTGCTAATATGACGTCATCCGCCGAGTGGTTGCGGTGTGTGTCTCTACTGGATTGAGACTTCGGCCGAACATGAGCGACCAGAGGCCGACCCTCCAGCTGGAGGACATGAGCGACCAGAGGCTGGCCGATGCTCTGGCCTAGAGCACGCTCCAGCTGGAGGACATGAGTGACCACTGGCTGGCCGACGCTCCAGCTGGAGGACATGAGCGACCAGAGGCTGGCCGATGCTCTGGACTAGAACACGCTCCAGCTGGAGGACATGAGCGACCAGAGGCTGGCCGAGGCTCTGGCCTAGAACACGCTCCAGCTGGAGGACATGAGCGACCAAAGGCTGACCGGTGCTCTGGACTGGAACACGCTCCAGCTGGAGGACATGAGTGACCACTGGCTGGCCGACGCTCCAGCTGGAGGACATGAGCGACCAGAGGCTGGCCGATGCTCTGGCCTAGAGCACGCTCCAGCTGGAGGACATGAGCGACCAAAGGCTGACCGGTGCTCTGGACTGGAACACGCTCCAGCTGGAGGACATGAGTGACCACTGGCTGGCCGACGCTCCAGCTGGAGGACATGAGCGACCAGAGGCTGGCCGATGCTCTGGACTAGAACACGCTCCAGCTGGAGGACATGAGCGACCAGAGGCTGGTCGATGCTCTGGACTAGAGCACGCTCCAGCTGGAGGACATGGGCGACCAGAGGCTGGCCGTTGCTCTGGCCTAGAGCACGCTCCAGCTGGAGGACATGGACGACCAGAGGCTGGCCGATGCTCTGGCCTAGAGCACGCTCCAGCTGGAGGACATGGACGACCAGAGGCTGGCCGTTTGACCCACCACTGCTATCCAGCAAACTACTAGTGCGAAGTTTTTAGGTCTCACGATCGATAGCAAGGCCATGTAGAGCGTATGGACACCACAGCTCCGGCCCGAAGAATCTTCCAATCCGAACCTGTCGGGCAACGCAACAGAGGACGCCCGCGTTCAAGGTGGCGCACCCAAGTGGAGAAGGACCTCAGCCAACTTGGTGTGCGAAACTGGAGGCAGCTAGCCAGAGATCGCGCTAGTTGGAGAGCCATGTTGGCTGAGGCCCAGGTCCACCCCGGACTGTAGCGCCACACAAAGAAGAAGAAAAAGATCGAGAGCAAGCTGAATTGGAAGCTCAACATCCAGGAAGGGCCTCCCCTGCCCTTTTTAGCTGCAAAAAAGCCATTAGCTGCAAATGGCAACCTTGTTCAGGGCTGTCCACCAAACTGAGACTCCACACAGAAGTGTCCGAGCGATGCGTGGTTGTAACCTCGATTGTCAGACCGACACTTCAGTCTCAGTTTGGTGGACAGCACTAAACAAGGCACTCCGTAGAGTCCTAAGCATGGCCTGCCTCTGCATCAGCGGAGCACTGAGAAGCACTCCATCAGACAGACTGAATATTCTGCACTGGAAAACAAACAGCAGCCAGCACGGCCTCGAAACACTCTGGACTGCGGTCCGAACTCAACGTTGGCCACTTAACCGTTCTCAAGGAACTGACCGCCCAATGCCCCAGGCTATCTTCGAGAAGAAATTCCCGATCGGCATTCCCTCCAGATCGGACTGGGTGTCAAACGTTGGAAGATCCCCTGCGAAGGGGTGGCTGCGGCGCCCAAGATCTAAACATTGCTGTCTCCTTGAAGCTCCCTGATCCACTGTAGCGTTTTGCAGGCAGAAGCCATAGCGAAAGAGTATGAATAACCCTCTGCTGATAAAACCTCTCGTCACCACAGCTTCACTGCTCCATCTGGAGGAGGAGTGAATCCTAGGAGGCGTTCGCAGTCAGTGGCGTTTGATGGCAACAATAAATTCAAGGTGACGACCGTAGGTTAGGAGTGTAGTCAGAGTGATTGAGTGCAGTTCATCCTGGAGAATGCCAGTCAACTGGTCCCCAAACGCACCCACATCTGAGTCCAGATCTTCGTGAGCACAAGGTGAGTCCAGCCCGGTCCAGTCCAGACGCACTTATCTCTCAAGACGACAAAGGACACAGCACCACAAATGCCTTGCTTTCAGTTGGATCCTCATTCAAAGAGACCTTGTCGCGGAATTGAATTTGTCACTCTCAGCCATTGGTGGTGGCCCGTGCGTGCGTCGACCCCAACCTCGACGACGTCGTAGGTTCGATTCCCGCTCTGAGCGACAGAAATAATTTTCACGACCCCACCTCTTTGGAGTCGCTGACAAATGCCTCTCAAACTTGGCCGTTCGGAGTCGGCGTAAGACTGCAGGTCCCCCCTTCCACTCATGAGACAACACGCGCAACACGAGTGGTTGCTGAGAAGCTAGGCCCTGGCCCTCTATGGGCTGTAGCGCCACGCCATGCACTGGCATGCACTCTTCAGTCAATGGACAAAAACGCCGTGAATCGTGCAAGGACATCGGTCATCGGACACACGTCCAATCCACCGTCGCTGTTTGGCGGCACTTTAAGTGGCCATTCGGCAGGCCGCCCAATGAGGAGCAATGTAATTAGAACGTTCATGAGGCATTATTACGGGCCACTGCATTTCGTGGCATATTTTGCGCTTCAATTGAATTGCTTCGGATTGAATTAAGCCTCCCATTAGATTACCGGCCATTACTCACAAACACATGCATTCTGTGTAGGAAATAAACAAACAAATTGTGGGCGTGGGTGTGTGTAGGGATTTCTTGGATTTTTATGATCCCCTATGCAGCCCACCTCACAAGCACAAACAGAAAACTCACAGCCACCCCACACAGCCACCCCACACAGGCACCCACCAGCGCAGGCAGCTGAAATGCATTTCAACTACGTGCTGCATTTATGATCCCTATGAGTGGTTGATTTTTCACATTTCGGGTTGAAGTCAAATTGAATTAAACCGCCATCGCTGACGCCGTGGGGACAATTCGCGCTAATAACACACAACCAGCGATGAGATCAGCAATCTGTCGGTAGTCACGCAGTAAATCAGTAAAATGCCATGTGGGTGGTCCTAGTTCGTGGGGAGGGCTATTTTTAAAATGCCTGACCACCTCGAGGGCAGAGATTTCAGCTTCAATCCGAGCCTTGTCAGGGACACATCAATACAACACTGAAATGCATGCTTTCGTCATACTTACGGCTTCGCAGTGCTGCACCTCGGTATGGGGTCTTGCTCGCTGGCGTATACCAAATAGGCATTTTTCGTCTACACTCTCTTCCGACACTTAAGTCTTTGAATTGTCTTGAGATTGCTAACTCGGTTCTGGAAGAAGAAAAGAAAAAGGAAAACAACAACCCCCTTCCGTTTATTCAGTCACTTTTGAATTTCACCACAAAAACTCCTCGCTCTGGGGGCTTAAATTCCCACTAATCGTACTCACAAGTGTGATTGTTCACGGTTTTTATTTTTTTTTTGAGTCTTTCAAGAGGACAGAAAAATTCCACCAAGCGGTAGCGGCAAAGTTCAACCAGAGAATGGCTGGGAATCGAAACACAGTCGCAACGGGGGTCGTAGACGCGTAGAAAATTTCCCTTTCAAAAAATATCCCTGATGCTCTCGTGCACTTGAATTGACGGTTATCCGGTACTTTTTCTGTGCTGCTGTTAATTATAAAGCCATTCGCTGCGAGCAGTCTCGGTGCATCAGCATCCAGTGAACTTTGCAGGGATTCTTGTGAATCTAATTGTGGGAACTATTTACCGCTGGTTTAGGATTCGTTAGAAGACAGTTAATGAAAATGCGTTCGTTTACACGCTCGCCTTTGCCGTGGTGTTTCACGGGAATCAGTTAAAGTGACTGGCTGGCTGGCTGGCTTGGGGATTCTGTGGAAACAGGGCAGCCAACCCAAGCTAGAACATCATCTTCCGCACTCACACCACACGTTCAGGACGATCTCTGGCTACTGTGGCGGTTGTTTTTTTTTCTGAGAAAACGCAACGCACGCACGCAAGGACACTGTGCACCGTTGCAACAGGAGTCAGCAGGAGCACCGGAGCAGGGAAGAAGTCTCAGGGATGCACACGGGAAAGGAGAGGATAAACGCAATGAACACATGCACACGCACGCAAGGACACTGTGCACCGTTGCAACAGGAGTCAGCAGGAGCACCGGAGCAGGGAAGAAGTCTCAGGGATGCACACGGGAAAGGAGAGGATAAACGCAATGAACACATGCACACGCACGCAAGGACACTGTGCACCGTTGCAACAGGAGTCAGCAGGAGCACCGGAGCAGGGAAGAAGTCTCAGGGATTCACACGGGAAAGGAGTGGAAAAACGCAATGAACACATGCACACGCACGCAAGGACACTGTGCACCGTTGCAACAGGAGTCAGCAGGAGCACCGGAGCAGGGAAGAAGTCTCAGGGATGCACACGGGAAAGAAGAGAGCTTGCACTTGTTGAAGTCCTGCACAAATTAGTTCCACAGAGTCCTGGTGGTCACAGGAAAAACCAAAAAAAAAACGAGAAAATCCCCTCCTAACAATCACCACAAGATATTTGTGCTCACTGAACTTGAACTTGGCTCTTGTTCGACGTATCGACACTCAACACTCGACACTCGACAGGTAGTACATACGACGAGGCTATAAATCGAACTGGGACGATTCGCGGTGAACGCAACTGTCCAGTTTGCCAATGCCAGTGTTGACCACCTTACACACCCGACCAGTTGGATGATTATCATCCACTCCTTTCTCTGAACACCCCCGCCCCCTCTGTTGGAATGGCGAAAGCTTAATCCACATGTCATCACGTTGGACTGACTCGAGTTTAGCCCCGTCTGGCAACAACCAAAAGCTTACCCTTGAAAATCAGCACAGTCCCCTGCATTGTCACATACGTGTGCCCGTGTGCACGTTGTGCGTTGCGTCGCTTCGCCAAATAACATCCGTCGTCCGGCGACTAGAGTGAAAAATGCTTTAAGGTTTATTTGTTTTTTGTGTACGTTTATTTTGTTTATCTATTCGTTTCAAATTACATACATATTTCTGTTGTTTTTTTCACTGTTGATATTTATAGTTAAATTGTGTAGTTGTTTTGTTTTTCTTTGTCAATCAATTCATATTTAGTTTGATTTGTTGTCTCTATACATTTAACATAATTTTTTTTATTTATTCTTCCGCCTCTTCATCTTCTGATTATTTATCATTTACCATACGTCAAGTGTTCCAAATGTTCAATTCCACTCTTGTGTATGAATATATGTACTTATTTATATACACCGTGATGCTACAAGTTTTTTTCTCTCCTTTTTGGTTTTTTTTTTTTTTTTGCTAAATTCAGTATTTATTTCTATTTTTTATTTTTTTTTTTGATTTTTTGATTTGAAAATTTCTTAAGAGTGGAAAGAAATTTTGCTTTTTTTTTTGGGTCTGTACCATCATATTTAATTTTTTGTCAAGAAGTAAATTTTTATTTATTCAAGTTTCTCTATATATACACAACTATGAAAAGGAAAAATATACGTATCTCTATATATTTTTATATATGTATGTATATGAGTGTGTGTCAGTGACTGTAGTCATTTCCTTTGAATTTTCCTATTTATTTAAGGGGTATATTTTATTTAGTATACTTTTAGTACATTTAATAACTGATTTTTTTTTTTGTTTTGCTTTATAGACAAACAAACATTCATTCACAATAAAGTTTCAGCTGAGATATATATGTATTTTATATATGTGTGTGTGTGTGTGTGTGTGAGTGGGGGTGTATTTTCTTTTTTCTTTCATAGCTCCTTTCTTGTGTGACAGAGTGTGTTGTTTGTTAAAATCCTCCCTCTTCTCTCGAACAGAAACGAAATGGAAATGGAAAGGGAAATTATTGTTCAAAAAAAGGAGTCGTTTTTACCATTTTTGCTACTCTCTCGGGGGGTTTTTTGTTTTGGGATACGTTTCAATTCGCAATCGAAAATCAGTCACATTTTCAAGATGCAGTCCTGCCGAGGTGATCGTGATGCAATTTTGCGACCTGTTCGTCGCTGCAGCTCATTTCAGCACCAGATGGCTGTAGTTGTCTCCGCGTCCGAGTGGAACGAGAAGGAGTATGAAACGCACGACCACCACATCCAACAACCAACCAGTCAGAAGAAGCTCTGTTTGTCGCTGCAGCTCATTTCAGCACCAGATGGCTGTAGTTGTCTCCGCGTCCGAGTGGAACGCGTAGAAGTATGAAACGCACGACCACCACATCCAACAACCAACCAGTCAGAAGAAGCTCTGTTTGTCGCTGCAGCTCATTTCAGCACCAGATGGCTGTAGTTGTCTCCGCGTCCGAGTGGAACGAGAAGAAGTATGAAACGCACGACCACCAACCACTCATCTAAAAAACACCCACCACACCTATGGTGGATCAACTACCACATCAAAAATCCACTCCATTCCATTCTGACGATCGAAATTCGCTTCGTTTCCTTGTTCCCCTCCATTCCGTACCGCCAGTGGATTGCCCAAACAGGATCCACAAAGTCGAGAAAGTTAATTCGACGCGAATGGCAAGGACGTTAACCCCTCCAGCCGGCATACGCTCTCGCGTGCTAATCAGTCATTATCGCTCATAGCGATACGAATGCACTTGACTGCTGCAGTTTGGAGTGACGCACACAGAGAGCGAGAGAGCGTGAGAGAGATTCGCGAATTTTGACATTCCACTCGGATGGGATTTTTCCTGCTCACTTGACAGGCGGTACAGAGATGTGGATGGGAAATGCGATAATGAGCGGGGGAAATTTTTCTCTCGTATCATTTGAACAGGAAATTTGGCCTCTTCGAATCTGTTCAATCAACGACTTGTCTTGCCGTCAAGACAAGAAGAGGATGGGTGACTAGGCGCACACACCTTCTGCTCGTGGGTCCTCTCCACCTGTGGGACAATCAGTCCCACACGAGGATGACCGGAAGTGGGTAGCAGATTGTTCGCACGGCGACACTGAATGCAAGCAAATGTCCTCATCTCTGTCCGTCTCATTTGCTGCCTTAGCGCCGGTCTGTTTGTGTGTGCGTCTCAACCACGCTTTACAATTTCCCTGCACATGAAAACCAACCGAACGAGAGAGAACGACGAACGGCGAGGTGCTTAAAGAGAAGCCAAAGCGGTCCACTGACTGCCCGCCGGTGTGGCGAAACTTGCGAACAATGGGAAAGCTCCTTCATCCTACAGGACCATCAGTTATCAATGGGAAAACAAACACATTAAGGACGGCTCCCCCCCCCCCCTCCACGCACCCTGAGACTCGAGACTCGACTGTGCTCTGTGGAGCGCCCAAACAAAAGGGGGGGCGATCCAAAAATACTCTCTCGCTGTATGCAATTCATTAGTGTTTCGTTTTTTTCCGAGGCCATCACCAGGGCGCCCCGCCCCCCAACCAAGGCAGTTGTCCTTCTGGAGCCTCTTCCACAACAGATGCAACGTCCGCAGCACACAGCTGCGTCGGCTTATTATTTAGTCGCAATCGCATGTGGTGGCTGGAAGGCTGAAGGCCGAAGGCCACCCGCCTACGCAGACTGCAATCAGTGCTCGGTTGTAAAAAGATTGAATGCATTACGTTTCCTATTCAAGGGGCTCGTTTGCCGGCCGGTGGGGGAGGCGATCTGGTTCCTGTGGATGCGCCTGCACAGCCAAACGTTCCCCGGCTGTTAAGTGCGTCGAATGTTGACTTGGTGTTGTTCCGGTCGTCGGCGGGTCAAGGGATGATTTTTTTTTAAGACATCCTTGTCCTGGGCACAACAATCGAGCAATCAGATCGTATTTCGTGTGTTGTCGGCGCTTTTGTTTCAAGTGCGCCCCCAGGTGCCGTGCCAGTACAGCAGAGGCTGCTGAGTTTGGGGGAGGCAATGACATCCAAGAGGATAGGATTAATAGATGGAGCAGATATGCCCGTTCGTCCGGGTGTCCAAGGGAACGACGACTACGATTCTGATTTGGTTGCCCTTGTCGTGTCGATGGCAATATCGATGTCGAACTGGATGTCGTTGCCCATCGCAACGACGACGACGACGACGACGACAACAAGTCGTAGTCGGCAAAATCTGTATGCACCGGAGTGTGTGTGTGTCCTTTGCGAAGGACTCGCACATGAAAGGAGACGAAGCCTCAGAATTCGGTTCTGGCCGTGCCGTCTCTGCATTCTCAGTCCGTTTGCTGTTTCTCTGTGTCGAGTGGCTGCCGGAGCAGTGCATATTGACGTTTTAAAGGGACCACCATGTCGTGGTCGTAGCGGTTGTCACTCTATAGCGCTGTGTGTGCAGCTGCCGTGCGTTCGATCTCAATTTCGAGACACACACTGCAAACAAGAGGAGAACTTTCGATGACCACGAGCGCAGAGAGATCCATCTCTATCTGCAGAGTCGGGGATGCGGCCGGCCCGCCCCATGGTCGGTTGTGTTGAATTATGATTTGGCTTCTGCTTGATTTATTTGCCGCACTTAGCGGAGACAGCGTATTGAATTTATGCTCGCTTCAGCAGCTCGCACGACTGACAATAAATGTGCTTGTGGCTTTCGTTTTCGTTTTCGGATGCAAACCGGAGAGAGCTCCCCTCTCTCAAACAAACTTCGAATGTGTCACGTTGCCCGTCCGGACGGTGCCGCTGGGAAGGGGCGGGATTGTGTGACAGCCAGCCCCCCCAGCGCCCGTTCTTTGTGGTGAACCCTTTGAGGGGTTAAACGATTGCGTTTCCGACCGAGTGCACTGCTCATTTCGGAGCTGGGTTTAAGAGCACAGGCTGGGAAAGAACTGCTGAACTTGACTGACTCAAAGGGACGCGGTGACACGTGCACTGCCAAGTGAATAAAGGCGGCTGTCAAGGGGTCTTCCCAGTGACGCCACAAAGGGCTTGCATGTGTGCTGTCGCGGGCAGCTGGAAGCAGAGAGCGCACAAGAAAGATGCCGTTGATCTGGAGTTGTATTCTCGAGCGAGGCGATGCGATCGACTGATGCGATTGCAGTTGAGTGGCCTTGCTCGGGGAGGATGGCGCACACAGACAGAGCCCGGAGTGAGGACAGAGTCCGGCGTCTAGACAGAGCCCGGCGTGAGGATAGAGTCCGGAGTGAGGACTGAGTCTGGAGTGAGGACAGAGTCCGGAGTCAAGACAGAGTCCGGCGTGAGGACAGAGTTCGGCGTCAAGACAGAGCTCGGAGTGAGGACATAATCCGGCGTCTAGACAGAGTCCAGCGTCTAGACAGAGTCCGGCGTCAAGACAAAGTCCGGCGTCTAGACAGAGCCCGGCGTGAGGACAGAGTCCGGAGTGAGGACTGAGTCTGGAGTGAGGACAGAGTCCGGAGTCAAGACAGAGTCCGGCGTCTAGACAGAGTCCGGAGTGAGGACAGAGTCCGGCGTCTAGACAGAGTCCGGAGTCAAGACAGAGTCCGGCGTGAGGACAGAGTTCGGCGTCAAGACAGAGCTCGGAGTGAAGACAGAGTCCGGCGTCTAGACAGAGTCCAGCGTCAAGACAGAGTCCGGAGTGAGGACAGAGTCCAGAGTGAAGACAGAGTCCAGAGTGAAGACAGAGTCCAGAGTGAAGACAGAGTCCGGCGTGAGGACAGAGTCCGGCGTCTAGACAGAGTCCGGAGTGAGGACAGAGTCCGGCGTCTAGACAGAGTCCGGCGTCAAGACAGAGTCCGGAGTGAGGACAGAGTCTGGAGTGAGGACAGAGTCCGGAGTGAGGACAGAGTCCGGAGTGAGGACAGAGTCCGGCGTGAGGACAGAGTCCGGAGTGAGGACAGAGTCCAGAGTGAAGACAGAGTCCAGAGTGAAGACAGAGTCCGGCGTGAGGACAGAGTCCGGAGTGAGGACAGAGTCCGGCGTGAGGACAGAGTCCAGAGTGAAGACAGAGTCCAGAGTGAAGACAGAGTCCAGAGTGAGGACAGAGTCCGGAGTGAGGACAGAGTCCAGAGTGAGGACAGAGTCCAGAGTGAGGACAGAGTCCGGAGTGAGGACAGAGTCCGGCGTGAGGACAGAGTCCGGAGTGAGGACAGAGTCCGGAGTGAGGACAGAGTCCGGAGTGAAGGCAGAGCTCGGAGTGAAGACAGAGTTCGGAGTGAAGACAGAGTCCGGAGTGCAGACAGAGTCCGGCGTGAAGATAGAGTCCACCGTCAAGACAGAGTCGAGACAGAGTCCGGCATAAAAACCCAGCACGTCACAGCACCAGCATCCCCAGCCATTAGTGACCGCCGAGCGACCCACTTCCAAACCGAAAACCCGGTTAACCCTTCAACCATTCCAGTCTGCGGACCGAAAGGCAGCAGCAGCAAAGTTTTAAGTGTTTTATCACGACCACTTTGTGATTGATGCGATTAATTAACTTATGGGATGTCGGAAGCACGCCGACCCGGGTGGCCTTTCCGGGCGCAGGGAAACGTCGACGGGCGTGACGGCCCCGCCGAAACCTTGGATCGGACAGGACCCGATGGGTGACCAGAGAGAGAGAGAGAGAGAGCGAGAGAGAGAGTCGTCACGAGTATTTACATTCATTCTGGAGTGTGCTGCACACAGCGTCCTCAGTCGTCACAGGAAACAAAACGGAGTCATTGTGTGTTCTCTTACAGTTATATGCATGCACGTGTATGTGTGTGTTTTAATTGTAGTCCTTAGGGATAGGCGCGTCCTTCGAGGATGCATTTCAATTACAAATTACAATTTTCTTCTGTTTCTTCTCATAAATGTGTTTAAGTTTAAGTTTTATATATTTCCTTGGAGTCAAACGCTCCATCGCCCCGCCGGCAGGTGACTGCGTGCTGTGCACCGCAACATCTTACCCCTCGTGTCATTCCACTCCAGTCATCGCCTCGTCCTTGGTAACCGTCTGCTGTTGCTGCTGTTGTTTCAGTTGTCCGTCAGCCTCGTCGTCCGCCTCGTAGCCGTCGTCTAGTCCCAGTTGTTGCCGCTCCAGTTGTCGTTCAATCTTCTTGGCCGCCTTCTTCTGGTTCAGTTTGATGCGAGTTCATAAGGCCCTCCTGCGCGCTCTCAGTCATCTCGAGTAATAGTAGCGATCGATGGACGTTGTCTGTGATATGATTGATTGATGGCATGCCGCTATCGATAGAACGCACAGTATAACGATGGCCAGATGCGATGGGCTCGGTACGCCGCTACTTGTTTGCATTGCGGCTGGATGTTCACCTGGAATGAGAGAGAGACACGATGGTTGAGCAGAAGAAGGAGACAAGCACAGCAAGTTAACTATTCAGAGGTTAGGTCGGGCACTTCAGCCGATTTTGCTGCAAAATTCTTTTGCCACGGGGGCGAGGTGTGTGGTATCGTCACTAGCGCCGCAATTGGTATTTGCAGGACAACTTTAAGACACAGCTTGGCTCTTGTGCGTAACTAGCCGCATCCAGGCACTGGCCAGGTCCGGTCTGGTCTGGTCACTAAATCACCACGCCGTCAGCTTCTACAGACGTCCTTGGAGAAAGGCCTAGTCTTTGGCCTAATTGGCAGTGGCCGGTGATTTTTGGATCGAGGAGAGGCCAGAGCGCAAAGGTTACGCAGGACCTATGGAGACGCGGTGACGCGTGAACTGCCAAGTGAATAAAGGCGGCTGTCAAGGGGTCTTCCCAGAGACGCCACAAAGGGCTTGCTTGTGTGCTGTCGCGGGCAGCTGGAAGCAGAGGGCGCACAAGAAAGGTGCCGTTGATCTGGAGTTGTATTCTCGAGCGAGGCGGTGCGATCGACTGATGCGATTGCAGTTGAGTGGCCTTGCTCGCGGAGGATGGCGCACACAGACAGAGTCCGGAGTGAAGACAGAGTCCGGCGTGAGGACAGCGTCCAGCGTGGGGACAGAGTCCGGCGTCAAGACAGCGTCCGGAGTGAGGACAGAGTTCGGCGTGAGGACAGAGTCCGGCGAGAGGACAGAGTCCGGAGTGAGGACAGAGTCCGGAGTGAGGACAGAGTTCGGCGTGAGGACAGAGTCCGGCGTCTAGACAGAGTCCGGAGTGAGGACAGAGTTCGGCGTGAGGACAGAGTCCGGCGTCAAGACAGAGTCCGGAGTGAGGACAGAGTCTGGCGTCTAGACAGAGTCCGGAGTGAGGACAGAGTCCGGCGTCTAGACAGAGTCCGGAGTGAGGACAGAGTCTGGCGTCTAGACAGAGTCCGGAGTGAGGACAGAGTCCGGCGTGAGGACAGAGTCCGGCGTCAAGACAGAGTCCGGAGTGAGGACAGAGTCCGGCGAGAGGACAGAGTCCGGAGTGAGGACAGAGTCCGGAGTGAGGACAGAGTCCGGCGTGAGGACAGAGTCCGGAGTGAGGACAGAGTTCGGCGTGAGGACAGAGTCCGGCGTCTAGACAGAGTCCGGAGTGAGGACAGAGTCCGGCGTCTAGACAGAGTCCGGAGTGAGGACAGAGTCCGGCGTCTAGACAGAGTCCGGAGTGAGGACAGAGTCTGGCGTCTAGACAGAGTCCGGAGTGAGGACAGAGTCCGGCGTGAGGACAGAGTCCGGCGTCAAGACAGAGTCCGGAGTGAGGACAGAGTCCGGCGTGAGGACAGAGTCCGGCGTCTAGACAGAGCCCGGCGTGAGGACAGAGTCCGGAGTGAGGACAGCGTCCGGCGTGAGGACAGAGTCCGGAGTGAGGACAGAGTCCGGCGTGAGGACAGAGTCCGGAGTGAGGACAGAGTCCGGAGTGAGGACAGAGTTCGGCGTCTAGACAGAGCGTCCACCAATCGGCGGTATAGCCAATCAGGCTCCGCCTAAGTTAACCATTGCTGTACACAACTAGTGAGTGGTTCGTCGTGGCGATCCACGGTCTGTAAGAGGGAACGGTAGATCTTCTCGGAGTGCCTGCCCCTGGTTGTAGGGATCCCAGGTTCGAGTCCCAGAGGAGGCAACATGAAATGCAACGCGACTTTGCGATGACTTGTAGTGTGTGACTCTCCTGTACATGGCATCATGGTCTGAGCACACGAATTGCCACAAGTTCGGCACTGTTGACCCACCCCATCATCCTTTCCTTCCCTGTTCGAGAGACACCGCTTTTGGACTTGCCTGAGTGCACGAAGTACTGCCCCACCGAGATGGGTTTGATCAAGCTGATCAGAGGTCAGAGCTGCACTAGCTGTGAGACCTCTTCCATCAGTCTGATCTTTGGGGCCAACTACTGCCCTTCTCCTTACCGGCGTTCCTCCACCTAGACCCAGTTTGGCTAGTACACAGTTCAGATCACAAGGCATCGTCCTTAGCGCACGCCGTCTTCAATGCGAACGGAATGTCGCCAACCACCGCTGGCTCGCATGAGTTTCAAGGCAGGTGCCATACAGTCTCACAGTCCCTGCGTCAAAATGAACGCCTGAGAGAGTGTTCGAATTAGGGCGACGCCACTGTAATTAAAAAATCAAAAAAACAAAACGCCCACTTCCATCATTGGAGGGGAGGCCCTCTCAAATGGCAACGCAACCAAGGACCCCCCCGAAAGCCGTATTCACCGGGCAATGCGTGTTCGGATTACGTTCGGTGCACGTACAGTGTCGGCCAGTGTTATTGTATCCATGTTGCCCTCTGCGCAAAAACGCCCAGCAAGCAATCATCAAAGGAATTAGTTTACAATGGCCGAGCCTCCGGCGGTGAGCACACTTCCAGTTGACACCACACGAACGCCGGGCTCAGGCATTGCGTTTTGCAAATGCTGCTCCGCCTCCGGTGAGCGGCGGTTGTCGGGGGAGGGCGCTTTTGAAAGGACCTGGTTTTGGCAGTGCCGCGGTTGGACATTTCCAAGCTGGGAGCCCGTGTGTGCGGGGATTTTAGCCTTGTTGATGGGTTAAGTTAAGCAGGCGGTGGTGGGATGGGGAAGCCTTTGTCGAGCCCTTCTCTCCACCCCCTACCCCAGCCCCCTCCCTGACATCAGGACAATCGGCTTCGGTGTGAGGATTGAGTTTGATTTTCGAGTGGTAGGATAATCCGATTGTGGTGAGCCCAAACGCACGGTGGCTCCGGTCGGCCAGCAGCTGTCAAAGATCGTTGGAAATTCTCTCTCTGAATGCCTGACTAAGCCCTTCGGTTAGTCACGGTCTTAGCAGGTGGTGCTGGCGAGCGCCGAGATGCAAGGCTGGTGATCGAAGCTACGACGTCGAGGTTGGGGTCGATGCACATACCCACAACGCCAGGGGGTTTTGACAGGCAACGCGGAAGTCAGCACAAGGACGGCATGAGGTCGCGATACTCTGGACTAGAACAAGCTCCAACTGGAGGACATGGACGATCTGCTCTATGGCCGGGACCACCTTGAGAGACCGTGGTTGTTTCGAGAGAGAGAGAAGTTCTGCGTGCTTGAAGAAGATTCAGCACGAACTCCACGGGCTGTACAGCGACATGAGCCTGGCCAGGCGTCTTAGCGCCCTAGACGACAAAGGCCATGTGGCCAGTGGGACAGCGCAACAGAGGACGCCCGCGTTGATCGCTTGCGGTTCGCCCCCAAATGGGAGCGTCGTGGTGGCTGTGGTTTATTTAAATGGCAACATTCACTCAAACTCATCCCAGGACACCAAGGGTTCGCCGATGACCTTGGCAAGACCTGAACCCGCTCTGGAACTGCAGGGCTTGGACCAGCTGCTGTTCGTCTCGTGGAGGAACGCCTTGCAGTTGGACGCATTCACGGTGCCCTCGACCGCGGCGGTGGCCGTTGCCATCGAACTCCGATAGTCGTTGCTGGACGTCTCGAGTCGCGTCTTCGAGTGGTTTGGCTCCGTGTAGGTGTCCAGGACGTACGATTCAGTGCTGCTGCCGTAGTCGCTCGAGTAGACCGGCAGATCGATCTGGTACGCGTCCAGATAGGAGTACGGATCGTCATTGTTGTCACCGTCGGCGTTGGTCGTCATAGGTGCTCGACAGTGCCCTAGACACGAATGTACTCACTCCGGTTATCGTCGTGCTCCGCTGTGACCGCTGTGGACGTGTCTAAATCAAGATACTTGAGGCAGGACAGATCCTCGCCGTTCACCATGGCGGTGTTCACAACCGTGGCCTTGGCCGGCGACAAGTATTCCGAGGAGTCCGTCGTGGTCGTCGCCAGACCGAAGGAGTCGATGCTGTCGTACGACTTGCCGCTGTACTCGTCGCAGCCATTGAACTCGCACGTCGGCGTCGACGTCGACGTATTGCCCAGTGTGCTCTCGCATGTCGTCTTCGACAGATAGTCACCGCTGAGGTATGTCATGTAGCTGGTCGTCGTGGAGGCATGACGCCATGTAGCTGGTCGTCGTCTGGGTCGTGTTGGTCGTTGTGATCGCCGCCGTGGCCGAAGCGAAGCCGCCCACATTCGCCTCGACCAGCGTCGATCTGCCTTCGCAGCTGTACTCACTTGGAGGAATAGATCCGCAGCTAGACGTACACAAATTTGCCGCATTTTCGGGTGACACAAGAACCAAGAAAGCTGCCTACCAACGACTCGACTACGCAGACAGTTCGCAGGGTCTACGGAGCTGCCGTGAGCTATAACTTACCATTCAATACATGCACTTGCACCGAGGCCGGTATTGCGGCGGCCGGAACGCACGTATAGTTGCCAGAGTCACGAAACGATGCCCGCGTCAGCATGAGACGGCTGGTGGTGCCGACGTCAGTTTTTTCCGTCTCCAAGCTAATGCCGCCGCGCACCGAGTCAAAGTCCACAATTGATGAGCCATGATACCTGCAGAAACAGAAACAGAAAAAAAAAATTAATGAAATCCTTGTCACCTCGCACGTCCAACAGAAAAAAAATGCCAAACCTTGGCCACAACTAAAAAATTCAACACGGATGATCGTGCAGCAGACGAGCGCGCGCACACAGAAGACTAACTTTCTGGCCAAATGCCGGGGACGAGTTGTGGTGCGGGGAGTTTTTTGTTCCCTCATTATATTCACGCTTACAAATTTAAATGTTTCACTTCAGGGACACAGACGGAACGGAACGAAAAAAAAAAAAAAATCTCATAACCGGAGGAGTTTAAAATTTCAGTTCTAATCCAGCCACACACCACACACACACACACGCACGCTGAGAGAGCCGACATCATCAACAGCTCACTGCCATCACCTGGACCGCCGGCATCCTGGTTCCAGTAACTAAAGTTGAGCATGGCCAGCGGGCCACCGAGCCACCGTCAACATTTACCGCCACCAGCGCCGGGCAAAGCTTCAAACAAGGACGCTCAAGCGAGCTATGAATTAATTAAGAGAAACAAAGCAGAACGCAAAAAAAAAAACACACAAAATCCAGGCAAACTTTCATTAAATATCGAAAAAGGTCTCCGAACAACATTTACCCTCTAGATGGGGAGAAAAAAACACACACACACCCACACACACCCTCGTCCGACACGAAATTATGATTAAAATGTAAATTTCTGGATTTCCCGCATTTCATTCTTTCAGCCTTTCATCCCTTCAAACGCCACCCACACACACACACGCTGGCCGGAGACACCGGCGGGGAGGAGAATTATTGATGCGGCGAGGAGATGGGGGACGCCTGCCACAGGTGCGGTTACCTCTGCCGACACAAAGGGGTTAGTGAATGGATTTGTGTCAAAAGACGGCAGTTTCCATCAAAATCCGACGAAGCACGAGGCGCTGGGTGATGCATTACACGGCACAGGCGCCAGAAAAAGGCATCCCCCCACCGCCGTGTGTGTATGTTAACTTTTGGTGCACAGTTTCAATTTGCCGGAATAAATCAGAGGATGATGCTGTGTGTTGAACACAATTAGCGAGCGTGTACGTGATGGTCGGCAAGGTGGGAAGCCCCCCCGACCAGCCGTATACGCGCTTTGAACAGCCTTCCGACACACACAGCTCCCCGTGCATTTGTGTCCACTGATCACATTTGACAGTTCCTCGTTTCCTCACATCTCGCACAGCTACTCGCCTTTGAGCAGTCGATTTCGGTCCACCACTGACCACCAGCAAAAAAAAAAACGAAAAAAACACCATCTTGACACACGTCCGAACGGAGAGGTAGCCCTCCGATTGGCTAAGCGACGGTGCAATGCCTCTGCTAACGGTTACTCTTGGTGACATTCGGCTTCAGTGCGGCCAGTGAACGAGAGAAACGAACAAGCAAAAAAAAAACCCCCCAAAAGGTGAGAACGCAAAACAATGCATTGGTTGAAGGAGAGCAGGACGCATGCAGCTGATCGCAGCCAGTTAGGAGTGGCACATGCAACGCAGAACAGACAAGGATAGCTAGATGATGATACGTATGTAGAGGCGACCAATTACCATGAAACAGACGATGCATGAATGTTCACTGAGCACGCTAATGAAATTGT